>CM077159.1:123935436-123965074 GCA_039583875.1 Platanthera guangdongensis | reverse complement strand
AAATCACATTGTATGCACTATCACCATGACTCTTCTCATCATGAGGTGTTGCGCATTTCACATATCTCGAAACAGTGTATACCCATTCTATATGAGCACGACTGAACCCCAAGCTCTTTATACCTCTTCCTCTTATACATCAATACCTTGGTACTCTTGCCTTGGACATCTCAACTATCACTTGATTCAACAACTTCAACGAAACAACATGGTATGTGGCCTCTCAAACATCACATTTCAAAACATTTTTTGTGAACAGTGTGAAGAAGGAAAAGCTCACTGCCTCCCATTTCCAAAACATTCTAAATGGAAGAGCTCTAGACCTCTTGAGCTCTTACATATTGACCTTTGGGGGCCGTCATCTGTCCCCACTCAAAATGGAGCTCATCACTTTCTTCTCATTGTTGATGATCACTCTCGATTCATGTGGATATACTTCTTGTAAAACAAATCATAGACTTTTGATAAATTCTCCAAATTCTCCAAGATGATTGAAAACCAATTGGACAGCAAGATCAAATGTGTGAGGAGTGATCGTGGTGGCGAATTCTTGTCCAATGATTTTATTACTTTTTTCCAGGAACATGGTATACGGCATGAACCCATTGCACCTTACTCCCCCCAACAAAATGGGGTAGTAGAGCACAGGAATAGGATTATTCTTGAAATGACTCGAACCCAACTTCTGTCCAAACACTTACCAAAGGAGTTATGGGCTGAGAGTTGCTCCACTGTTGTTTATCTACTCAACAGGTGTCCCACAAGAGCGCTCGCCAACATTACTCCCTATGAAGCTTTGTTAAAGCATATACCCACAATTGCACAACTTTTGGATGCATTGCATATCATCATATTCCCAGTCAAAAAAGGGACAAATTGGATAAAAAGACAATAAAGTGCATTTTCATTGGGTATAGTTTAGAAACCAAACATTATCGGCTATATCATCCTCCAAAACAAAAAATTATCATATCCAGAAATGTGACTTTCGATGAAAATGGAGAATGGAGCTGGGATGAAATAAAACAATAAGAAAAGACTGGTATTAAGAATGTGACTTTCTGTGAAGGAGGTAGATGGCAGTCAGAACAGGAGGAACATCAACAAGATGTGGTTTCTCCAGATCATACTCTGATCGATGAAGCCATCCTACATCCTCTGGTCTCTCTCTCATATATCAACATTGATATTTCTAAGCAGTCCCCTGAATCATTGTCACCAAAGAAGACCAAATCCTTGCAAGAAATCTATCAAACCAGTACTTTAGTTCTTTTTTCACAAGCACCCACATCTTTCAAAGAAGCAGCCATGACAGAGGAATGGCAACTTGCCATGAATGAAGAAATGCGCATGATTGAAAAAAATAATACCTGGGAGCTTGTCGACCAGCCCCATAATGTTGACATTATTGGTCTAAAATGGGTTTATAAGGTTAAGGAAGATGAAGATCTTCGACCTATAAAATTTAAAGCTCGTCTCGTTGCGAAAGGTTACTCCCAAGTCTCTGGTAGAGACCATGATGAAACCTACGCACCCATTGCCAGAATGGACACTATTCGGCTAATTTTTGTCTTTGCAGCTCAACACAACTTTCCTGTATACCAAATAGACGTAAAATCTGCGTTCCTAAATGGGAAAATCTCTGAAGATGTTTATGTCTCTCAACCTCAGGGCTTTGAAAATCCTGCAAGGCATAAATTTTACAAACTATCCAAAGCACTCTATGGACTAAAGCAGGCACCACGTGCATGGAACTCCAACATTGACTCCTTCCTTGACATAGCGAGTGTCCGACTTTCGGAGAGCGTAACGGACACAAGGTAGTCTACCATGCCCAACACGCCTTAATCCTATCGCACCTACACAAGCATCTATCGTCTCGTTTCGGATCGGTTCCAACGCAGTACATAAGAACACACAGAGGAGTGATCGACTCTAAAATAATGATCAGTAAATAGAGTCGGATGATTCCCCAAATCAACATAAAGGTTGTCACTCCTTTTAGAGAGTAAAACCTTGGCTAGAGACCAAGATCCACTCAAGCAAATAGGATCTACCCGATCCGGATTATAGAAGTTATCAACGACGAAATCAATTTCAGAAATAGCATGCGATCGTATTTAAAATCACGGAAACAATGGTTGCTAAACCTCCACACAATCCTAAGCAATAAAATCACGAAGATGAGGGAAGAGAAGTTACCCAACCCGTTTTCATGAACAAACTAGATAAGGTGGGAGAATCACTCTCTCCACGAATCCACGGGCATCACGCCGAATGGGCTACAACCTTATTCCTTGGAGTCGCACTGAGGGAAGCTACGCCGGCGTCGAACCGAAGTATGGGGAGGAAGCAAAGGGGGCGGTTGCTTCACACCAAGGCCGGCGGCTAGGGAAGAACCTCCTTGGCAGAACTCTCTCAAAAGAGGGATAAGGTTTCTCTTTTTAATTCTCTAATCTCATTCTCATAAAGGGGGCTCCATATATAGGAGTTACAACACACACATCTAACCATCCAAGATGGAGATGAAATCTCATCCATCCGGAAGGCTAAATACACACCAAAATGTTTGTCAAAATGCAGGAAATAAATATTACAAGTCTCAAAATGAATATAAAATAATTAACCAAGCTTGGAATAATTTTATATTCGTACATATAAAAATAAAAATTAATTATAGCATGAAATATTAAATAAAAAGTCTTCAAGCGGGTTTAGCACACCGCGGGCGGAGATTGTAGCGTCGTCTTCCGTTAGCGTCGTCATGGCTCCGAAGGTATTTATGTTGTAGCTCCGCGGCAACCGGATCGTCATCAAGTGGAAGTAGTGGGGCGGCGGCACCAATCCTCCCCTGCTCAAAATCATGTATCTCTGATGCGTTGTCCAAGAGATAGCGATGGAGAAGAATGGCATCCAAGCGTCAAAGCTCCGTATCAAGGACCCAAGAGTCGTCCGAAGGGGGGCGGTCACGCCAACGGAGGAGGAAGTGGTAGGTAGCACCATCAGGAGTAACAAGTGGCTCAGTCGCCGGGATACTATTTGGAGTAAGGAATGTCTTGGGAAACTTGGGAAACATGTTAGCAGTAAGAATAAAAGAATGTAACTCACCATCCGAGGAGATACCTGTGGGGACTGTAAGAGGGAGATCATCCGAACTACCACTCCCCAACCCATTAGAAAATTCAGTGTAAGGAGAAGACGGCAAAGAATTCAACACTGGTGGAGGCGAAACAAATAGCGTCAAATCTGAGACATTAAAAATGGGGGAGATACCCCAATCAGCAGGCAAATCCAAAACGAAGGCATTGTCTCCAAACATCTTTATAATCCGAAAGGGGCCGAAAAGCTTTGGTGCTAACTTTTTAACGGTGCCAGTTTGCAGTCGTTCGGGAACTAACCGGACTAAGACCAGATCACCAATCTTAAAGTATGACACTCTCCTATGTAGATTAGCATACGCTTAATAAGACTCGTATTGAGAAGCCAAGGTAGCCCGTATATGTGCATGTAGGTCCTGAATGTGTTGGGTGAAGGAGTGTGCAAACTGACTTGCTTTATACGCTGGGGTAATGGAACCAAGTCAAGTGGCATCGGGGCCTTGTACCCGTGAACAATCTCGTTTGGAGACATACCCGTGGACCTATTTTTGGAATTATTGTAGGCCAGTTGGGCATGGAGAAGAAGTAAATCCCAAGTACCCTTGTGGTCGCTTACAATACATCTTAAAAGATTTCCTAAGCTCCGATTAACCACTTCCATCTGCCCATCGGTTTGGGGATGGTAGGCGGCGGAAAATAATAATTTGGTACCCATTAAAATCCATAGCGTTTTCCAGAAATAACTCATAAACTTGACATCCCTATCCGAGACTATTGTCTTCGGTACTCCACGGTGGCTAACAACGTGAGTAATATATAATTTTGCAATGTGGGACGCATCGTTAGTCTTACTACACAGAAGGAAATACGACATTTTAGAAAACCTATCCACAACTATGAAAATAGAATCGTGACATCGGAAGGTGATGGGAAGGCCTAAAATGAAATCCATGCTAACGTCTTCCCATGGTACGAAAGGGATAGGTAGTGGAGTGTATAGCCCAACATTAGATTTAGTGCCCTTGGAGACTTGGCATGTGCGGCAACAACTCACTATTCCTCCAACCATTGCCTTAAGTTTAGGCCAACAAAATTTCGCCTCAACTAGAGCAATGGTTTTATCTCACCCAAAGTGCCCACTCAAGCAGCCGCTATGCAATTCCCAAATAATGTGGTGTACTAATGAGGAACGCGGAATACACAACTTTTCGTGCCTAAAGAGATAACCTTCCCAAATAGTAAAGGCCGAAATAGTCGTGGGAGAGCTGTCCTGGGCGGATAGATACATCTCTTGGAAATCCGGGAAAGTGGCGTATTCATCTTTAATGCGCTCGAACCCTATAATATGGACTAGCATGGTGGATAGCAATAGGGTAAGGCGGCAAAGAGCATCGGCAACATGATTATCGAACCCCTTAAGGTGCTTGAGAGTAAACGTGTATCCTTGAAAGAAGGCTACCCACTTGGTGTGACGCAGACTGATTCTTTGCTGACCATTTATGAAGCGCAAAGCTTCATGGTCGGAGAGGATCACAAACTCCTTGGAGAGAATATAGTGTCTCATATGATGCAAACAACACACAACGACATAAAACTCTCTATCGTAGTTTGAATAATTCAACTTGGCGCCCACTAACTTCTCACTAATATAACTGATCGGGTGAGCTTCCTGACTTAGGACACCTCCTATCCCCCCCCCCCCCAGATGCATCGCAAGTAAGCTCAAAAACCTTGGTGAAGTCAGGTAGACGTAACACTGGTGCCTCGGTCATAAGCTTCTTAATAAGTTCGAAGGCAGAGGTGGCGGACTTCGTCCATGTAAACTCACCCTTCTTCATACAATCACTAATAGGAGTCATAATGCTACTAAAGTCCCGTATGAAACGGCGATAGAACGTAGCTAAACCATGAAAACTACGCACCTCTCGTAGGCTAGTGGGTTCAGGCCAGTCCCTTATCACTTGAACCTTTCCAGGGTCAACTCGTATACCCTCAGTCCAGACTAAATAACCTAAGAACTCTACCTCAGGAACATTGAACGTGCACTTCTTAAAGTTCAGAAATAATGTCTCCTTCCGCAAGGTGGAAAGAATCACCCGTATGTGGGAGATTTGTTCGGCAACGGTGGTGCTATAGACTAGGATATCATCAAAATAAACTACCAAAAACTTCCCCATGTATGACTGAAAGATATGTGTCATCATCCGGGAGAAGGTGCCGGGGGCATTGGATAACCCGAAGGGTATCACAAGCCACTCATATGATCCATCTTTAGATTTAAACGCCATTTTCCACTCATCTCCCTCAAGCATCCTTATTTGGTGATACCCACTCCGTAAGTCTAAATTCGAAAAGATGGTGGCGCTAGATAAGACATCTAAAAGGTCATCTAATCGTGGGATAGGAAACCTATACTTGATGTTAATCTTGTTGATAGCACAGCTATCAATGCACATTCTCCATGATCGGTCCTTCTTGGTGGCAAGCAGGGCTGGGACGGCACATGGACTCAGACTAGGTCGAATGAACCCCTTCCTTACCAAGTCCTCAATCTGGGTCTGTAGTTCCTCATGGGCAGCGGGATGGAGTCTATAATGGGGCTGGTTGGGTAGGGACGAACCGGAGATAAGATCTATCGCATGTTATATATCCCGAAGTAGAGGTAAGGATGAGGGTAGCTCATCCGGGTAAAGGTCCTTATATTCTTCTAACAACACTCGTAGCCCTCTAGGTAAATCACCCATCACACATGTATCAATCCTCGTGCTTATAAGTACGAGTTCAAACATGACCCCATCAAGAAACGGATCCTTCACAAAATCTTTCCTACCCACAAGACTCAGTGTCTTCCTCTCAACCGGAACAGTGGTGTCCTTACTCGGCCCTACAGGCTGTCACAACCCACATTTTCTCCGAAATTAAGAAGTATCAGAGTAGGAAAAAACACGCATTGTGATGACACGTCGGGCAGGGGATAACTGCCGACGCTCAGGCAACCACCAACTACTAAGACTATGAAAAAAAAAACATAAGCTTTAATGATGTGAAAATCAATTGTATTTTAGAGACTGTATCCCTCGACTTCGTGGATCAACTAGTACACCCTTCAAAATTATACTTATACGTAGCGGAAAATACTTTATTCACTTTTTAACACCCTAAGAGAATGCATAAGCATCCCCAGGGGACACCTTAGACTATACAATACCCTAGATTTAACTTATATTATATATATAGAAAATGACCTTTTACGTCGTTTTGAAAGTAGTGTTTAAGATTTTTAGAAAAAAAACATGTTGTCTATGTTTTAGATATAATAATTGTTTTTATAGGCTTTAAAGTAACTACCAACCTAACATAAATCATCCCAGGAGCAAGTTTAATGAATCTCAAAAGCAATAAAACTAACAATGTAAGCAAGCGCAAAGTATCTAAAAGAGAAACCACCAGTGGGAGTCAACAACTAACATGAACCCACTGGTGAGTAGGTATGTCTATACTACAATTCTAAAGAAAAGCTACCTCCCAAACAAGAGGAACTGAGAACCACAGTAGCAGCTGAAATGCTAGAAAATCTCCAGGAGCAAACTAGCCGCACAGTCGGCTAAATACCTGTACCTGAGATATTCAGAAAAACGAACACCTCAGCAAAACAACTATCAAAAGGAAAACAAAGGTACAATAGATTTATACATGATTTAAAATCAGGTCAGAAGTAAGTGAAAGTGAAGTAAAACAGGTACAGGTAAAAGAAGGTAAGTAAAGCAAGTAAAACTGATTCCCCCAAAGGTAAGTAGAAAGGGAGTGCACCAAGAGCACGAATAAAGCCAAACTTCAACTATCTCTGCAAAAGGTTTAGCACAACTAGAAAACCCTAACATAGAGATAGAGTGGAAAGAGTCACCTAGTACTGGAGATGGACAAAATCAGCAACAAGGACCTAGACTGGTGACCACATGTCAAATCAAGTCTTTTAGGCCTAAATATCATCATGGTGTTGTGGTGGTGGCATCGGTCCACTCAGCCAAGCAACCCATATTGTCTTAGTAAGACAAGAAGAAAACAGGGGTGGCGGCATCGGTCCAACTCTCCACTAAATCACATCCTACTCCAGCACTAAGTGACTCGGGAAAACCTTTACTGGTGGTTTCATGAACCACCAAGGAGTCAACACATCCCTACTCCAACTAGATCAACCCACCTAAGAAGCTTATCTGCCTAGCAGCTGACAGCGCTGGTTAACTAAACACACATTTAAAATGTGAAAATATCTTAACCTCAAATACTTAAAGTACTACAACATCAGTTTGTATCAAGTGATTTGATCCTAAATATATTTAAGTAGTTTGATACTAAATATATACTAAACACACACATATGAGTTATATATACTAATGAACTAAACTTCCCATTTATCTACTTGAGTGGTTTGATACTAATCATGTGCAAGTGATTTGAAAATAAATCGAGCTGGTCATGGATTACACCCAAGGAAAATAGCACGCTATAATGCCAATATTGAAATGAACAAAGTTATAACAATGGAGCACTCGGTGCTTAAACAGCAAAATGGCGGTAAAAGTGCACTTGGCATTATCACCTAGAGCCGCACTCCTCCAAGTAATCATTCTCTGGAAACATCACACGCCCATACCATTCTTAACAAGAACAGGGCTAGGGAAGTTCGGCGTTTAACAGCAAATCAAAAGAAAAAAAATGAGGACTTGTACAGATTTTAGAAGAACTTCGGCCAGCTCCGAAATCAGGCAAATAAAAGACATGACAAGAATTACTTTGGCAAGGGCGAAGGGCACACTTGCCTTCATTTTTGAATAACTTCGGCCAGCAACCTCTTCCAAACCTCCGGCCACCAAAAACAATCGGGCAGCACCTCTTTCCCCCAAAACCACAACCTCAAGTGAAATACTTTCACCGAAAAAAACATCTGGACATAAAAAGAAAATGAAATCCCTAGCATGCTTGAAATCTAAACCCTAACATACTAGAAATCTGGGCAAAAATCAAAACAATAAAAGGGGATCTTATCTTGAGAAAAACGGGACGAATTCGGTCAGCCCTATGCTCCTAAACAGCCGGCCTTAAGCAACCTAGATCACGAAAATTTCTGGACAACCCAACCGGGAAGAACAACACTATAAAACACAAAAAAACTGCAAACCTAAACTACCGATCGGGCCAAATCGCGATTTCGAGCAGATCTGGGCGGTGAACAGGCGGTCGGAGCAGCACCGGGCTTCCGCCTCTTTCCTTCCGCACGAAGGAACGACGCTAGGGTTCTTTTTCTTTGCTGGCTGGTCGGCCGAATGGGGGGAAAGGAAACCTAAATAAACTTAATATATATCTACCTAATCAAAACCTAATGAAATATATACTATATTAAATACATAATATAACTCTAACTAATTGAATCTAAGGATTTAATGGAACGTAATCTTAACCAATATATAAAATCTCATGACCAATCTTAATACTATAAACTTATAACTATATAGTTACTAATTAACTAAGAAAACCACTAACCACACTAGTTACATACACTAATATATATATACACGTCTATTAACATGCATCCGCGCACACAAATTTCTACCCCACACGCATGCACACGCACGTGCACGTACAAACTTATAAAACCTTGCACGCACGTGCACGTGCAATTACGCATCGGCACACCCAAATCGCTCGCTATGCCCTAAATGTGTAAACATGTAAATACGCTCACATAAATGACGACTCACTAACTAGCGACCGTCGAAATGACACGAAAATTAACGCTCTCGAATTCCGAACAAATCCGCACTGTAGCTAAACACTCGGGCTACAAAAACATTGGCGAAGTCGGACACAACCTCCGACAACCACACACTCGGGCTAACCTCACCCGAAGCCAAAGCACAAGGATTCCCTAAGAGGCTTAGCCGGGACTCCAAAACAGACGCTGACTAGCTGGGGAAACCATACAATAGGCTATAACCTCTAAGAACACCTAATGAAGTACTCTAACAACGGCACGAGCCGGAAATGCACCAACGTAATGCCAAACAAGGATTTAAATAATTGCCGAAAAAATCGGGGGCGTTACAGTCCCTCCCCCTAAAAGAAAGTTTCATCCTGAAACTTTACGTACACTACTTCTACTATAGAAGGAAAGTAATAAAAAAAAGTTACTAGAAAGAAAATATACCCAATAAATCAGGAGAATAGGCAAGGATGAGCCTCCCTCATAGCCGACTCTAGCTCCCAAGTTGCGGTTTCCAAACCTTGATTCTTCTAAAGAAACTTCACCATCGGGATAGACTTTGTCCGCAGCACCCGATCCTGAGTATCCAAGATGCGGACCGGCACCTCAACATATAAGAGGTTAGGCTCCAACTGGGGCACGACATCCAAGACTTGCCCACTGCTCTGCACACACTTCCGCAGCTGGCTTACATGAAAACCATTATGTACGCCTGGGAAGTTGGCTGGTAGATCCAACCTATATGCTGCCACACCAATACGCTCCAAAATTCTGAATGGGCCCACATACCTCGGATCCAGCTTATGGTTCCTGCCGAACCTCTTCACTCTAACCATCGGAGACACCTTCAAGAAGACCAAATCCTCCACCGAAAATTCCAAATCGAACCTACGCCGGTTGGCGTTCTTCTCATATCTCTCCTGAGCTAACCAAAGCTTTTCCCGAATGAGCTTCATAGCAACCTCCATTTCCTCGAGTGCATCAGGACCCAACAAAGGCCTCTCACCAGCCTCAGTCCAAAACAACGGAGTTCTGCAGCGCCTCCTATACAATGCCTCGAAGGGAGCCATTTGCAAGCTCTCTTGGTAACTGTTATTGTAGGCAAACTAAATGAGCTGCAAACGCTCATCCCACGCTCCACCGTGGTGTAGAATGTAGCACCTTGTCATATCCTCCACTATCTGGTTCACACGCTCTGTCTGCCCATTTGTCTGTGGGTGGTAAGTGGTAGAATACCTCAAATCTGTACCCAGACCCTCTTGCAGACTCCTCCATAAGCGAGATGTAAAACGAGAGTCTCGATCAAAAATGATGCTAACAGGCACACCGTGCAATCTGATGACCTCGTTCAAATACAACTCTGCTATCTTCTTCATCGGTTAGTCGATCTTATAAGGTAGGAAGTGCGCACACTTCGTCAATCGGTCCACAATCACCCAAACTGAATCAAATCCCCTTGGAGATCTCGGTAAGCCCGTAATGAAGTCCATAGAGATACTTTCCCACTTCCAAGTCGGGATCTCCAAAGGAGTCAACTTGCCACCAGGCCTCCCATGGTCGGCCTTCACCCGCTTGCAAATGTAACATTCAGAAACATACCTGAAAGAAATTGTACCTAATCACCTAGAGGGGGGGGGTGAATAGGTGACCTTAATCTTTTTAAACTTTTAGGCATAATTAATCACAGAATTCACAGAACTATAAACAACATACACAGAATCAGTCACACACAGTGTACACACAGTTTTATAGTGTTTCCCCAAGGTCTGGGTACATCCACTTTCCCCCTTCGCCTATCTAGTAGTGTACTAGATTCGGCCCAACTTCTCCACTATTCCTCAGATCCTCAGATCTTACACTCAGAACCCCAAATAGGTTCCTACAGCTCAGAGTGATCCCACTCTTACAACTCAGGCACACAGCCCTATCACTCAGTCTTCACAAAGACCTACACTCAGCCTTTACCAAGGCCTACACTCAGCCCTCAACAAGGCCTACACTCAGAGAAAAGAATCTCCTACACTCAGATACACAGGCCCTACCACTCAGCCTTTATAATTTCAGGCTTACAACTCAGATCCCTAAGGATCCTACAAGAAATTAAAATTACAAAGTATATACCCACAACTCAGAATGAGAGAGAAGAGTTGACATGTTTCTTGATGAGTTCTTGGAAGAACTTTGCTGAGATCAACCTCCCTTGGCTTCCTTCAAAGATTCTTGAATTTAGAACACAGTAGGGTTGAGTCTCTATGCAGATGATCTTCAATCACTCCTGACTTAAGAATCAGATCTCAATCTGATACTTTCTTCACAGCCTGGTTCAACAGTTGTCTTCTTAGAAGGAGTTCTCTCTCTCTCCAACTTCTTAGATCTTCTGATCACTTCAATTGATTCTTCAATGAATTGCTTGATTAATAATCACCTTCTGTTGACAGAATAAGCCTTTATATAGGCTTTCTTCATGGTGACCGGCTGATCCGGTTTCTAACGGTCTTCTGACAGTTCTAACAGTTGCAGTAGACCGGCTGGAATGGCAGCTGTCAAGTCATCCAGTCACTTCTTGAATTTTCTGTAACTGTCTAAAAGTGTCGAGACAGTCAGTATTTAAGTGTCGACACTGATAGACTAAGTGTCGACACAAGTAGACTAAGTGTCGACACTAGCCTTCATGGTGTCGACACAACTCCTTGTGTTGTTGTATCTGAGTCTCGAAACAGCTTCTTCTGAATGTGTCGACACTAATTCTGTGTGTCGACACAAGCTTTCTGTTGAATGTGTCGACACTGATTGAAGGTGTCGACACAAGTACTTCTTTAATACTTTAGCTGTTTTCTGCTGAGTGTCGACACAACTCCTTTGTGTCGACACATCTTCTTGTGTTGATACTTGCTAAGTGTCGACACTTCTCCTTGGTGTCGACACATGCCTTCTGTGTTGATACTTTTGTTGAGTGTCGACACAGCTCCTTTGTGTCGACACTTGTACTTGGACTTTGAAATTTGCTGAGTGTCGACACAGCCTCCTAGTGTCGACACTTTCTTCATGTGTTGAGACTTTTTCTGTGTGTCGACACATTCATCATTATGTCGACACTTGTACTTAAACTCTGTTGAAGTTTGCTGAGTGTCGACACAGCCTCCTAGTGTCGACACTTGTACTTGGACTTTGTTGATGTTTTGCTGAGTGTCGACACAGCCTCGTAGTGTCGACACTTTTGATGTCGACAAAGTTCCTCTGGGTGTTGACACTGCTTCTAAGTGTCGACACAGCTTCTCTGGACATTTCTTCATTATGTGTCGACACAGCCTGTATGTGTCGACACTTTCCTCCTGGTGTCGACTCTACATTCCTGATGTCGACACTGCTTCTCTAGGTGTCGACACAAGCCTTCTTAAGTGTCGACACTTTTCTTCTGGGTGTCGACGCATGGACTTAGAAACTTTTCTGCAAACCTGCAGTTACTTAACCTGCACACATAAACTCAAAGTACATCAAATACATTTTTATGTATATCATTGAGTAGGGTGGGGCTTCTTCAAATCAGGTACATTTATTCCAATGTACCCAACAATCTCCCCCTATTTGGAGAAGTCATAACCCTTAGTCAATGATATACATCATACATAACAAATTCACAGTATGATGTAAAACAGTAAAATATGACAGGGTAAGTACATAAACATGCATAAACAAAACATATATACACAAATAACTCAGAACAGTAATGTAACAGATTTAACACATATTACATTGTTCTAACAATTTCAACATTTTCATTATTCCAAAAGTTTATAGAAAGTTGAATGCAACTGATTACACATAGTAAACTTAAGAAAAATTTCTATACTAAGGCAGCTCAGGCTCCTTGATAACTATGCCCTTTCCAAATTGTATCTTTGCTTGGACTGGGGCTTCAGCATCTTCAGCAGCAGCAGGCTTCTTCCCTTTAAGATCCTTCTTTTTCTGCTCTTCAGCCTTGATCTTCTGCCTTTCAAAGTAATGATAAGGCTTTGGAAAGTACTTGCTAGGCTCCTGTGCAGTAGGAGGTAGCTTTCCCATCTTAGACTTTCTTCTATATTGCACAATGGACTCTTGCATGTTGTTATGTTTCCTCCACTCTTGTTCAGAGTACCACTTGCCTCTATCCAGGATATTATCTTTAGCAGCTTTCCAAGCAGTCAAAATGATATTCCTGGAGGTGGGGCTCCATTGTTCAAAATCAGGCCTAAGTTCAGCTTGCTCTCTGAATCTTTTCTTAGACAATTGAGTCTCTTGTTATTTTAATAAGGCTTCTTGTTCTTTCAGAATTGCCTCTGGCACAGGCTGAACTACTTTCTCTATGATGACATTCTGATTTCCTTCAGGAGGACTATACATTGACTGTATCTCTTGATGGATCATATCAAATTCTGGTGGAGGTTATATTACTTGAGCCACTTCAGCTTGCTCTCCTCCAAGATATGCAGGATTAATTCCAGACTCTACAACATTGTCATCATCACATAATGGAGGATATCCAAGGGTGGCTTTGATGGAATTTGAAATCCACTTTGCATGATCAGAGCCTGCTTTGACTAACACCCTCTCCCCCTTTATGACTTCTCTTTCAACGTGATCCCTCAGATCATCTTTCTGAAACCTTATCTGTGCATTCAGATAGTTTACTCCATCTTTATAGAAGGGTTTTAACCTTTGGAGCTTGTCAGTAATGGCCTTCTGAGAGTCTTCAATGCTAGTCTTAACAGCAGTTAGGCTCTCTTGCAATTGTTTGTCAAATTCAGCCTTGGCAGTAGCACTTGCTGTAGTTTGACCAGTAGCTATATTCTTCATTTCTATTACTATTGCATTATGTGAAGCAGTGAGATTATCATTCATCCTTATCTGATTTTCCAGGACATAGCCTTGCTTCAGTGTAATATCATCCGCTTGAGTCTTAATCTTCTCCTGATGAGTGGCAAGATAGACTACTGCATTTCCTCCCTTATGGAAGCAGTTAGACATTTCTTTCTTGTTCAGATTCATTTCAAATCTGATTGACTTGATGTCTTGGGCCAGATCAAATTGCAATGACTTATGCCTCTCATCTATATACTTTATTATAGCTTGTCTGTGCTCATCCAGTGTTATCTACAATGCCACCATCAGTGAACTGTAGTCAGTAAATGGGGCAGGCTGTGATGCAATTATTTGTAAATCCTTTTTATAAGTCTGGCTTCTTCTTTTGAAGACTTGAAATTTCCTCTTCTTGGCCCTTGCAGCCTCTTCATCTTCTGATGCAGATGTGCTATCAATATTCACTCTATCCTTAGGACTTGGATGTGAATCCTTCTCAGTCCTTGGTAGTTCATCATCATCCTTTGGTTTCTCAGTCTCTTTGCTTGCAGTTTCATCTTCAATCTCCACTTGCTCCCCCTTAACATTGACCTTCTCACCCTCAGTAGTAGCTTTCTCTTTCTCAAAATCAGCTTGTAGAAGATCAGGGAATAGTTCTTCTAAAGTAAATTCCTGTTGAGGATGGGGTGGAGAATCTCTTATATCATCAACCACTTGATTAGCAACAGATGTGTCCTCCATGACCACATCTTGGGGTTGAGGTTGTATCTTAGTTTGCTCAAGTATAGTTTGAGTAGCTTGTTCACTCTCTAGTGGAGTTGGCTCATCCATAAGAAAAGGCTCCCCCTGGAGTGGATCCAGGTGAACTAGGCTAGCTGAGGGTAGCTCCCCCTGCCTTGGTGCATCTTCTTGTCCTGCTGGAGACTGGCCAGCATTTCCAGTTTCTTCATCATCTAGAGTGAACACTACTTGCTCTTCAGAGATGCTTGAGGATTCTTGAGCCATAGGGGCTGTCTTCCTCTTCTTTTTCTGAGGTGTGGCCTTTACTGGTGATGGAAGTTCTTTGGTCAGTACTCTATCCCACCTAGAGAAGATTCTCATATCCATCTTCCTCATGTGGTAGATCTTTGAACCTACAGCTTGGTTCATTACCTCAGGTATACTACCAGGTAGGTATAGACTTAGTATTCTACCCAAATTGGGCTTCTTCAGACTCTCTTTTATCTTCTCAAACATAACTGTAGACTAATCAGTATCTAGTTTGAAGATAATCCTAGTCATCAGATTGAACATGTGAGCTGAAATCCTGTCATGCCCACCAGGCTTGCTCAGTATGACCTTGCCTACAATCTCAGATAGAAACTTGCCTTGCATATTCATTCCCTTTCTGTTGAAAACAGATCCTATCTTCAGATTGGAATCCAGTCCACACCATGTTAGTGCTTCTCTAGTCTTAGAAGCAGAAACATCTTATTCTTCCTTAGTCCTTGGTAGTTGAAGTACCTTTCTCAGACTCTTAAGAGAGACCTTCACCTTTGCCCCATGAACTCTTGACTTAATCTTGAGTCCTGATTCATATATTGTTGCTGCATTCAGAAACTCAAGGACTTCCTTCTTCCAGATCTTAATTAGTTCTAAAACAAGAAACTCTAACCCAGTCTCAGCTATTAGGGTTATCACGCTTTTGATCTCGGGTTCCGCGTCCTCAAATGCGTGTCGCACGAGTTCGTATCCTTCATTCACATTCTCTTCTAGCTTGGGCGCCATTAGGGTTTGTAGAAATTTGAATTTAGAGAATAGAGTTGTCGGCACACAAGTTTGGTCTCGAAACTTTGGTGAGCGTGTCGACCAACAATGGCGAAAACCTATTTATACCTTTCTAGAATCGAAGATGAAAGGGCGCGTCAAAATACTTAAATTGTGTCGACACTATTGAAAAGTGTCGACACTTACTTATAATGTCTCGACAACTATGTGTCGACACAAGTATAGTCGATAGAATATATGTGTCGACACTTGTTTATGTGTCGACACCACTTAGCTCGACACTTAGTCGAGACTTTACTTGTCTAATTCTATGTAAATCTTAAGTGTCAACACCACCTTGGATGTGTCGACACCTACCTTTCCTGTGTCGACACAAATTCTCTTAAGTGTCAACACAGACTGTCTAGATCTGTCGACACCATTTCTTTGAAATGTCGACACAGACAACTCTGTATGTCGACACCTTTTTACTTAGCCAATTTTTTGTAAACTAATCTAAGTTGATCGTCCCTAATTCAATTTTAAATTTATTTAATTTGGTTTCATCTAAAGGCTTAGTATACATATCAGCTAGTTGATTATCAGTATTAATATACTCTAGTGAAATATCTCCTTTTTCCACATGTTCTCTTAGAAAATGGTATTTTATTTATATGTGCTTAGTCCTACTATGGGAGATAGGATTATTTGCAATAGAAATAGCACTAGTAGAATCACAAAATAGAGGTGTTCTACTTACTTGAATACCATAATCTTCAAGCTGATGTTGTATCCATAGAAGTTGAGCACAGCAACTTCCTGCAGCCACATACTCTGATTTTGCTGTGGAGATAGCCACACTTGTTTGTTTCTTGCTACTCCATGATATCAGCCTTCCACCTAGGAATTGATAGGTACCTCTTGTACTTTTCCTATCTTCCTTGCAACCTACAAAATCTGCATCTGAATAACCTGTCAGTTCAAACTCTCCATTCCTAGGGTACCAAAGGCCTAGATAAGGTGTGCCCTTAAGATATCTCAAAATTCTTTTGACTGCTGTCAAATGAGATTCTTTAGGGCAAGCTTGGTACCTAGTACAGATAAATGTAGCATACATGATATCTGGTCTACTTGCAGTCAAATATAATAGGGAGCCAACTATCCCTCTATACAAAGTCTCATCTACAGGTTTCCCTGCATCATCTTTGCTAAGAGACATACTTGACCCCCATAGGAGTTTTCATGGTACTGGATGATTCCATACCATACTTCCTTATCAATTCTAGGGTGAACTTAGACTGGCATATGGATAAACTATCCTCAGTCTGTCTAACTTGGAGACCAAGAAGAACTTAAGTTCCCTCATACTGCTCATTTCAAATTGTCCTTGCATAAGTTTTGCAAACTTTTTGCAAAGACTACTTTCTGTAGACCCAAATATAATGTCATCTACATATATTTGGACTAAGATGATCTTTCCTCTGGATTCCCTAAGGAATAGAGTCTTGTCTATTTTCCCCCTTGTGAATTTATTCTCAATGAGGAAACTAGACAGGGTTTCATACCAAGCCCTAGGGGCTTGTTTTAACCCATACAAAGCCTTCCTAAGTCTATAAACATAATTAAGTTGAGTTGAATCAACAAAACCTGATGGCTGTTCTATATAGACTTCTTCCTTCAGATTACCATTCATAAAGGCTGACTTAATATCCATTTGGTATACTTTAAACCCTTGATAGGTTGCATAAGCCAGGAACATCCTTATAGCTTCCAGTCTGGCTACTGGAGCAAAGGTTTGATCAAAGTCAATACCTTCTTCCTGCCTATATCCTTTTGTAACCAGTCTTGATTTGTTCTTTATAATAACTCCATTTTCATCCAGCTTGTTCCTAAAGATCCACTTAGTTCCAATTATGTTGTGGTCTTTTGGTTTAGGAACTAGCTCCCAGACTTTGCATCTTTTGAACTGGTTCAGCTCCTCTTGCATTGCCTCAATCCAATGAGGGTCTAAGATGGCTTCTTCAAATTTCTTTGGCTCTACTTGGGATAGAAAGCTGGAGTAGAGTACTGAACTTAGATTTCTGCTCCTTGTTTGTACCCCTTGTCTGAGATCACCAATAATTTGATTGGTTGGATGACCTTTTAAATGCCTATTTGCTGGAGGCAGCCTGTCTTCAGGTTGTGCACATACAACTTCTTCATTTAGCAGCTCCTCTTGATCTTCTTCATCAACTGGAGTATCTTGTACTCCCCCTGGACAGCAGCCACCTTCTTCTACTTGCTGACTTACAGTAGAACCTTCTTCAATAGTGAGCTTGTCCATCTTCTCAGTCACACCTGTAGAGCTGCAAACACTTCTAGATAATTCATTGTTAATGAGTATAGCTTCATCAAACACTACATGTACTGACTCTTCTACAACTTGAGTAGTCAAGTTGTAGACCCTATAAGCCTTACTATTATTATTGTACCCAACAAAGATCCCCTCTTGGGATTTGGCAACAAACTTGGTTAAGTAAGACTTACCATTGTTAAGTATATAGCATTTACAACCAAAGATCCTGAAATAGGATAGATTTGGTTTTCTGCCTTTCACAATCTCATAGGAGGTCTTATTGTGACTCTTGGTGATAGTAGCCCTATTAATTACATGACATGCAGTGTTTACTGCCTCAGCCCAGAAATATTCAGGGAGAGATGTGTCACTTAATAGGGTTCTACCAGCCTCAATCAAGGTTCTATTTTTCCTCTCAGCAATGCCATTTTGCTGAGGTGTTCTTGGTGAAGAAAATTCCTGAAAAATTCCAAATTCTTCACACAGTTTTGTCATACTGTCAGACTGAAATTCAGTACCTGGCACTGATTGTCCTCATGCTCATATATAGAGTTCATTAACTGGATGAACTCATCTTCCTCTTCTTCAGCAAACAGTCCAATGTAAGCATCAGCTTCTGAATCAGTTTCTGAAGAAGACATATCAGACAGACTTTTGTCCTTCTTAGCAACAAAGGACCTTTCCTTTTTGCCCTTGATTTGAGTCTTCTTCTTATCAGTTGACTCTTTTCTCTTCTCTGGACAGTCAGCAACAACATGTCCCTGTCTGTTACAATAATAACAAACTATCTTTGAAAATGTAGTTTTACTTTTCTTGGACTTTGTTCTTTCATTCTTTGATGACTTCTGTGAAGTGGATGGCTTAGACCTCCACTGTTTCTTCTTAAGAAACTTCTGAAAATGTATAGTGAAAGCTGCAAAATCTTCATCACTCTCACTGCTTTCAGAATTCTTGCTTTCTGACTCATCTGTCTCAGTCTCAGCAACTTTTAGAGGTGGAGATGGAGACTTACTTTTATATTTCCTAGTGGCTTCTGTCTTGAAAGCCACATCTCTTTTTTTATGCTCAACTCTGGTAGTCTTCTCCTCCTCCTTCCTTACCATTAACTGCATCTCATATGATAACAGTTTTCCAAACAATGTTGGAGGAGGAATGTCTGCTAATTTGGCCATTTCCCTGATGGCACAAATCTTAGTATCCCAGTCTTTAGTTAGGGATCTCAAGAACTTATCATTCAGCTCATAATTGCTGAATTCTCTTCCATAGGACATTAATTCATTAACTATCCTATAGAATTTCTTGTAGCACTCAGTTATGCTATCAGACCTTCCTTGTCTGAAGCTCTCATACTCCTGATTTAATAAAGACTTTCTGTCCTGTCTAACATCTTCAGAGCCCTCCATGTACACTATCAGTGGCATTTCCTTTGATGTTTTACAGTGAATCAAATTCTGAAATGCTGCATCATCTATTGCACTTACTATAATATAATGTGCCCTCTTGTCCATAGTGGCCAGAATAATCTCATCATTGGTCATTTCAGAATAGTCTTTTGGAGTTCTCTGATTTGCATCTAACACAAATACTTTCATTGGCACATATGGCCCTTCTTTAACAGTAATATAAATTCTGGGGTCAGAGGCTTCCATAAACAGTCTAACCCTTTCTTTCCAAATGCCAAAGATCTCCTTTCTGCAGATTGGCAACTTCGTGGATCCTAGTTCTTTGTGATTCTCTGTTGAACCCATTTTCTTGATTTTCTTGATTATGCTGAGTCTGCCTACAGAATCTTTTACTCAGACTGTTATGTCCTTTTTGAGTAACCTCGCTTTGATACCACTTGAAAGAAATTGTACCTAATCACCTAGAGGGGGGGTGAATAGGTGAGCTTAATCTTTTTAAACTTTTAGGCAGAATTAATCACAGAATTCACAGAACTATAAACAACATACACAGAATCAGTCACACACAGTGTACACACAGTTTTATAGTGGTTCCCCAAGGTCTGGGTACATCCACTTTTCCACTTCACCTATCTAGTAGTGTACTAGATTCGGCCCAACTTCTCCACTATTCCTCAGATCCTCAGATCTTACACTCATAACCCCAAATAGGTTCCTACAGCTCAGAGTGATCCCACTCTTACAACTCAGGCACACAACCCTACCACTCAGTCTTCACAAAGACCTACACTCAGCCTTTACCAAGGCCTACACTCAGCCCTCAATAAGGCCTACACTCAGAGAAAAGAATCTCCTACACTCAGGCACACAGGCCCTACCACTCAGCCTTTATAATTTCAGGCTTACAACTCAGATCCCTAAGGATCCTACAAGAAATTAAAATTACAAAGTATATACCCACAACTCAGAATGAGAGAGAAGAGTTGACAGGTTTCTTGATGAGTTCTTGGAAGAACTTTGCTGAGATCAACCTCCCTTGGCTTCCTTCAAAGCTTCTTGAATTTAGAACACAGTAGGGTTGAGTCTCTATGCAGATGATCTTCAATCACTGCTGACTTAAGAATCAGATCTCAATCTGATACTTTCTTCATATCCTGGTTCAACAGCTGTCTTCTTAGAAGGAGCTCTCTCTCTCCAACTTCTTAGATCGTCTGATCACTTCAATTGATTCTTCAATGAATTGCTTGATTAATAATCACCTTCTGTTGACAGAATAAGCCTTTATATAGGCTTTCTTCATGGCTACCGGCCGATCCAGTTTCTAACGGTCTTCTGACAGTTCTGACAGTTGCAGTAGACCGGCTGGAATGGCAGCTGTCAAGTCATCCAGTCACTTCTTGAATTTTCTGTAACTATCTGAAAGTGTCGAGACAGTCAGTCTTTAAGTGTCGACACTGATAGACTAAGTGTCGACACAAGTAGACTAAGTGTCGACACTAGCCTTCATGGTGTCGACACAACTCCTTGTGTTGTTGTATCTGAGTCTCGACACAGCTTCTTCTGAATGTGTCGACACTGATTCTGTGTGTCGACACAAGCTTTCTGTTGAATGTGTCGACACTGATTGAAGGTGTCGACACAAATACTTCTTTAATACTTTAGTTGTTTTCTGCTGAGTGTCGACAAAACTCCTTTGTGTCGACACATCTTCTTGCGTTGATACTTGCTAAGTGTCGACACTTCTCCTTGGTGTCGACACATGCTTTCTGTGTTGATACTTTTGCTGAGTGTCGACATAGCTCCTTTGTGTCGACACTTGTACTTGGACTTTGAAATTTGTTGAGTGTCGACATAGCCTCCTAGTGTCGACACTTTCTTCATGTGTTGAGACTTTTGCTGTGTGTCGACACATTCATCATTATGTCGACATTTGTACTTAAACTCTATTGAAGTTTGTTGAGTGTCGACACAGCCTCCTAGTGTCGACACTTGTACTTGAACTTTGTTGATGTTTTGCTGAGTGTCGACACAGCTTCCTAGTGTTGACACTTTTGATGTCGACAAAGTTCCTCTGGGTGTCGACACTGCTTCTAAGTGTCGACACAGCTTCTCTGGACATTTCTTCATTGTGTGTCGACACAGCCTGTATGTGTCGACACTTTCCTCCTGGTGTCGACTCAACATTCCTGATGTCGACACAATTACTCCAAGTGTCGACACTGCTTCTCTAGGTGTCGACACAAGCCTTCTTAAGTTTCGACACTTTTCTTCTGGGTGTCGACACATGGACTTAGAAACTTTTCTGCAAACCTGCAGTTACTTAACCTGCACACATAAACTCAAAGTACATCAAATACATTTTGATGTATATCATTGAGTAGGGTGAGGCTTCTTCAAATCAGGTACATTTATTCCAATGTACCCAACAATACCGAGCTATATACCCCTTCATACCATACCACCAGCTGATCTGCTTCAAATCATGATACATCTTGCTGGATCCTGGGTGGTAGGCAACACTGGATCCATGAGCCTCTTTGAATACCATACTCCTGATGTCTCCAACCGCGGGGATGCAAAACCTGCCGTGGTACTTCAAAGTACCAGAATCATCGATAGAGAAATACAACAACTCCCCTCTCTCAGCCCTGAGGTACAGGTGTAACAAATCCGGATCATCCTTCTGGTGCAACCTGGTGAGTGAAATCCAAGATGGCTCTGCCACTGCCAAACTGCTTTGCAAATCACAGCATCCCACGGAGATGTACATCAACAAGAACTCTTCACTAAACGGTCTGCCGTGAGGTTAAAGATCTTCCCTGTCTTGCGACTCAGGGCGTCGACCACCATATTGGCCTTTCCTGGATGGCACTGGATCTCCACGTCATAATCGGCCACAAACTCTAGCAACTGTCGTTGGCGCAGATTCAGCTCCTTCTGTGTAAACACATACTTCAGGTTCTTATGATCTGTGAAAATCTTGCACTGAGCCCCATAGACTAGATGCCTCCACAGCTTCAACGCAAAAATCACCGCCGCAAACTCGAGGTCATGCGTAGGGTAATTCCGCTCATGAGTCTTCAACTGCTGCGACCCATATGCAATCACCTTCCCCTCTTGCATTAACACGCCTCCGAGCCCAACATGCGAGGCATCCACATATACATCATATTCCTGGCCCTCCATCGGCAACGTCAACACAGGGGCAGAACACAACCTGCTTTTTAGCTCCAAAAAAGCCTCCTCGCATTTCTCGCTTCAAATGAACGCCGCATGCTTCTGCGTCAGCTTAGTCAAGGGCGTTGCCAAGGTAGAAAAGCCCTCAACAAACCTTCTATAATAGCCGGCCAACCCTAAGAAGCTCCTAATCTCCTTGGGTATGCTCGGCCTATGCCAATCCATCACCGTAGAAATCTTCTCCAGGTCCACTGAAATGTCATCCTTGTTCACCACATGACCCAGGAAGGAAACCTGAGGCAACCAGAATTCACATTTACTCAGCTTGGCGTACAACTGATGATCTCTCAAGGCAGAGAGCACCAACCGCAAGTACTGATCATGCTCTGCAGCATTCCGAGAATAAATCAGAACGTTGTCTATGAATACGACCACAAACTTGTCCAGAAAATCTTTGAACACCCGGTTCATCATGTCCATGAATGTTGATGGCGCGTTGGTCAACCCAAAAGACATAACTAGGAATTCGAAATGTCCATGCCTCGATCGGAAAGCCGTCCGTGGAATGTCCGACTCCCGGATCCTGAGCTGATGATATCTTGATTGAAGGTCAATCTTGGAGAACACAGAGCTACCACGCAGCTGATCGAATAAGTCGTCAATTCTGGGCAGAGGATACCTGTTCTTGATGGTGACTTTGTTCAATTCCCTATAGTCGATGCAAAGGCGCATCAAACCATCTTTCTTCTTCACAAAGAGAACAAGCGCACCCCAGGGCGACGAGCTCTGCCTTATGAAACCCTTCTCCAATAACTCATCCAGCTGGGTACGCAGCTCCTCCAGCTCTCGCGGGGCCATTCGATACGGAGCCTTAGCGATGGGACGTGTATCGGGCTCCAAATCAATTACGAACACAATATCTCTGTCTGGAGGAAGACCGGGAAGATCGCTAGGAGACACATCAGAAAACTCCCGCGCAACAGGAATCTCATCCAACAGCAGCACACTGCTAACAGTCCCTAGCACCGAGACTAAGCAAGCAAAATAATCAGAACGAAGTAACATCTGAACACATAACGCAGAAATCGTTGGAGAGCCCTGGCACGAATCACTGAAAATACTCCCAGGCTGACCGTTGTCCTTCCTAAAATCCAAGCGCTTATCCCTGCACTGGATCACCGCATCGTATCTGGACAACCAATCCATACCCAGGATGACGTCAAAATCTTCCAAGTCTATAACCTTCAGATCTGCCTTGGCCGGGAAATCCCCCAAAATTATAGGACAATCCAGAATGCCCTGATCTGATATCATGGAATCACCCGAGGGGAATTTGATGCAAAAGGCATCACTGTCATGATCAAGAACCAGCTGGCACCGCTCTACAAAGGCCCTAGCCACAAATGAGTGGGTAGCACCTGAGTCAAAGAGAACGCACTCCCAGCGGTTCTTTACCTTAAAACTCCCTATATAAATATAAAAGGGAAAAATTGCACAATCATTTAAGAAAACAATAGCCAAACTAATCTGCAATGGAAGTAAAAGACTAGCGAGAAGGTTTACCTGAAATTACTTGCGTCGAAGTTTGAGCCTCTGCTGTTGATATCACATTCAGCTTCCCTTTGCCCTTATCCATGGGACGAGGCGATGGCAAGGACTGAAGGGGAACTGGTCGGAGCACAGACTGGAGCTGCGGGCATCGGTCCTTGGTATGACCTTTGTATCCGCACTGATATCAGACCTTGTCCTTCAACCAGCAACGGGCAACATTATGCCCCTCTTTCTTGCACAGAGTACACACCACATTCTGCCTGGGAGCACACTGAATAGCATGCACATGCTCCTTCTGTGTCGCCGCCCTCTTAAAACATCCCTCATCAGGATGCCTCGACCGGCCACAAAAACTACAGACCGGTTTGCTCCTCTTCCTCGAAGGAGCACCGGGCACTTGGGGACTCTTTGCTTCAACAGCTTTCCTCTTCTCATTCCTCGTCTGCTGTCCTCTTGCTTTGTGCTTTCGATGGCCTCTACCTTCAAAGCGGCCTCAACTTCCCCAGCATAACTCGCCGCTCCATAAGCCACCGCTAGCTGCTGAACATCGCTCCGCAGGCCATCGAGGAAACGCTTCGCTATATCCTCCTCTGAGCTCACCAAACTAGGGGCAAAGCGACTGAGTTTGCTAAACTCAATCTCATACTCACTGACCGTGAGCTGCCTCTGCTTCAGATGTAAGAAGTCATTCATCATCCTGTCTCGCTCCACTGACGGTAGAAACTTCTGCATCAAGATCTCCTTGAAGGATGCCCAAGTGATTCCTCCTACCATTCCCTCCTTCTCACTCATCCACCAGCGTTTCGCTAACCCCTTCAGCTGATAGGCGGCCAACATCACCTTCTGATCCTCATACACTCTAGAATAATGAAACATTTCCTCTATGGAAATCAACCAGTCATCCAATATCATGAAGTCTGCCTTACCATCGTAGGTAGGGGGTCGCAGTCGCTGGAACTGAGTGATGAAAGCCATCTCCGGGGGCACCACCACTGGAGGCACCAAAGGGCATGGGGGTGCAGAAGGTGCAGGAGGTGCGGGAACAGCTATACCCGCAGCACGATCCTGTGCTCTTGGGGCTAGTCCTGCCACCATAGATACCAGGGAATGGATCTGAGACTGAACGTCCACCATCTGCCTCGATAGAGCCTCATTGCTCTGCCTCAGACTCTCCACAACTGCACCTCTTTGAGCACCAAAAGACTCACCCTCAGATTGGGGAGTAGACCTCATCACTGTACGCTTAGGTGCCATACTAAAAAGAACAAACAAGCAATCATCAGAACTTAGTTCAACTACTAGGACAAAACAAACAAGTATAGACAAACCTACATAAGTACCTGCTTTCACTGCCAACTTGCTCTGGGGTTTATATATATATATATTATATATACAGAGGAAATAATGCCATGCTTAACCTAAGATGGTTCACCACCATCACACTAACTCTTGTGCCTATATCGGGAATGCATGAATTTATATTCTTTTTGACTCAAAACCATGTGTGTACATATGTCATCCTGCAAGTCTTTAGCTTGGCACGTTGTGCTTATGCAATGTTATGTTATGCATGATTGTGCTATGCATTCTAAAAAGGCCCTAATGCATGTTATGAGCGGCGTACACATGAAAATGTTATGCATCCCATAGTACATAATATTTCCATGCAACGAAAAAGAAAACGTGCTAGTCGTATTCATGTGGTGAGGTTATGCATCCCATACTACATAACCCTCACATATTGCCTTCTATGGTGGATCCATATACAAACACATATTATGCATCCCATACTACATAATATGCCCCATATACTTCATGTTATGTTATAAGTGTAGTGTTCGTGCTTCAGCCAAGACGTGTTGATGACATAACGGTGTGTGTATGATATGATGCTAAACATCTAATACCTATAAGGAAAGGTTGCCCGACAAATTGTCAAGCAACCTCCCTCTGATACCAACTGTCACAACCCGCATTTTTTCCGAAATTAAGAAGTATCAGAGTAGGAGAAAACACGCGTTGTGATGCCACGTCTGGCAGGGGATAACTGTCGACGCTCAGACAACCACCAACTACTAAGACAATGAAAAAAACATAAGCTTTAATGATGTGAAAATCAATTGTATTTTAGAGACCGTATCCCTCGACTCCGTGGATCAACTAGTCCACCCTTCAAAATTATACTTATACGTAGCGGAAAATACTCTATTCAATTTTTAACACCCTAAGAGAATGCATAAGCGTCCCTAGGGGATACCTTAGACTATGCAAGACCCTAGATTTAACTTATATTATATATATAGAAAATGACCTTTTACGTCGTTTTGAAAGTCGTGTTTAAGTTTTTTAGAAAAAAAAACATGTTGTCTATGTTTTAGATATAATAATTGTTTTTTATAGGCTTTAAAGTAACTAGCAACCTAACATAAATTATCCCAGGATCAAGTTTAATGAATCTCAAAAGCAATAAAACTAACAGTGTAAGCAAGCGCAAAGTATCTAAAAGAGAAACCACCAGTAGGCGTCAACAACTGACATGAACCCACTGGTGAGTAGGTATGTCTATACTATAAGTCTAAAGAAAAGCTACCTCCCAAACAAGAGGAACTGGGAACCACAGTAGCAGCTGAAATGGTAGAAAATCTCCAGGAGCAAACTAGCCACACAGTCGGCTAAATACCTGTACCTGAGGTATTCAGAAAAACGAACACTTCAGCAAAACAACTATCAAAAGGAAAACAAAGGTACAATAGATTTATACAGGATTTAAAATCAGGTCAGAAGTAAGTGAAAGTGAAGTAAAACAGGTACAGGTAAAAGAAGGTAAGTAAAGCAGGTAAAACTGATTCCCACGAAGGTAAGTAGAAAGGGAGTGCACCCAGACCACGAATGAAGCCGAACTTCAACTATCTATGCAAAAGGTTTAGCACAGCTAGAAAACCCTAACATAGAGCTAGAGCAGAAAGAGTCACCTAGTACTGGAGATGGACAAAATCAGCAACAAGGACCTAGACTGGTGACCACATGTCAAACCAAGTCTTTCAGGCCTAAATATCATCATGGTGTTGTGGTGGTGGCATCGGTCCACTCAGCCAAGCAACCCATATTGTCTTAGTAAGACAAGAAGAAAACAGGGGTGGCGGCATCGGTCCAACTCTCCCCTAAATCACATCCTACTCCAGCACTAAGTGACTCGGGAAAACCCTTACTGGTGGTTTCATGAACCACCAAGGAGTAAACACATCCCTACTCCAACTAGAGCCACCCACCTAAGTAGCTTAGCTGCCTAGCAACTGACGGCGCTGGTTAACTAAACACACATTTAAAATGTGAAAAATATCTTAACCTCAAATACTTAAAGTACAACAACATCAGTTTGTATCAAGTGATTTGATCCTAAATATATTTAAGTGGTTTGATACTAAATATATACTAAACACACGCATTTGAGTTATATATATAAATGAACTAAACTTCCCATTTATCTACTTGAGTGGTTTGATACTAATCATGCGCAAGTGATTTGAAAATAAATCGAGTTGGTCATGGATTACACCCAAGGAAAATAGCACGCTATAATGCCAATATTGAAATGAACAAAGCTATAACAATGGAGCACTCGGTGCTTAAACAGCAAAATGGCGGTAAAAGTGCACTTGGCATTATCACCTAGAGCCGCACTCCTCCAAGTAATCATTCTCTGAAAACATCACACGCCCATACCATTCTTAACAAGAACAGGGCTAGGGAAGTTCAGCGTTTAACAGCAAATCAAAAGGGAAAAAATGAGGACTTGTACAGACTTTAGAAGAACTTCGGCCAGCTCCGAAATCCTGCAAATAAAAGACATGATAGGAATTACTTTGGCAAGGGAGAAGGGCACACTTGCCTTCATTTTTGAAGAACTTCGGCCAGCAACGTCTTCCAAACCTCCGGCCACCAAAAACAATCGGGCAGCACCTCTTTCCCCCAATACCACAACCTCAAGTGAAATACTTTCACCGCAAAAAAAATATGTACATAAAAAGAAAATGAAATCTCTAGCATGCTTGAAATCTAAACCCTAACATACTAGAAATCTGGGCAAAAATCAAAACAACAAAAGGGGCTCTTACCTTGAGAAAAACGGGACGAATTTGGTCAGCCCTATGCTCCTAAACCGCCGGCCTTAAGCAACCTAGATCACAAAAATTTCTGAACAACCCAACCGGGAAGAACAACACTATAAAACCCAAAACAACTGCAAACCTAAACTACCGATCGGGCAAAAATCATGGAGGAATCGCGAAAATGATACCTCCAAATGGAGCTCTCGGCTAGGGGAGTGAGGATCCGGCCTCAAATCGCGATTTCGAGCGGATCTGGGCGGAGAACAGGCGGTCGGAGCAGCACCGGGCTTCCGCCTCTTTCCTTCCGCACGAAGGAACGACGCTCGGGTTCTTTTTCTTTGCTGGCTGGTCGGCCAAATGGGGGGAAGGGAAACCTAAATGAAAGAAATAGTTCCTAATCACCTAGAGGGGGGGGGTGAATAGGTGAACTTAATCTTTTAAAATTACAGGCAGAAACTCTTAATAATATGAGTTGTATTTGCAATTCTCTACAGCAATTCAGCACAGAACATACAACAATCACAGAATTAATCACACACAGAGTACACACAGATTTTATAGTGGTTCCCCAAGGTCTGGGTACATCCACTTTCCCCCTTCGCCTATCTAGTTGTGTACTAGATTCGGCCTAACTTCACCACTTCTTCTCAGATCCTCAGATCTTACAACTCAGAACCCCAAACAGGTTCCTATAACTCAGATTGATCCCACTCCTACAACTCAGGCACAAAAGCCCTACCACTCAGTCTTCACCAATACTTACACTCAGAGAACAAAGTCTCCTACAACTCAGGCACTAGGCCCTACCTCAGTCTTCAACAAGACCTACACTCAGAGCACATTGTCTCCTACACTCAGCCTTTATAAGATAGGCTTATAGCTTAGATCCCTTAGGATCCTATATAAAATAAGGTTTACAAAATATATAACCATAACTCTGAAAGAGAGAGATGAGTTGAGTGGTTTCTTGATGAGTTCTTGGAACAACTTGGTAGAGATCAACCTCCCTTGGCTTTCTTCAAAGCTTCTTGAATTAGAACACAGTAGGGTTGTATCTCTATGCAGATTATCTTCAATCAACTGCTGTCTTGAGATTCTGATTTCAATCTGAATCTTCCTTATCAGTCTGGTTCAACAGCTGGTCTTCTTAGAAGGAGCTCTCTCTCTCCAACTTCTTAGATCTTCTCTTGAAGGTCTTCTTCTTGTTATGTTGTTTTTCACTTCATTGATCGATTATCCTCTTCTCATTGATTTTTTCTGTTGAAGGAGAAAGGTCTTTAAATAAGCTTTCTCCATGGTGATCGGCTGATCCGGTTTCTAACAACTTCCGGATGGATCTGACAGTTATAGTTGACCGGTTGAAATGGCAGCTGTCAAGTCATCTAGTCACTTCTTGAAATCTCTATCACTGTCTGAAAGTGTCGAGACAGATAGTCTTTATGTGTCGACACAAATAGACTAAGTGTCGACACAAGTAGACTAAGTGTCGACATAGCCTTCATGGTGTCGACACAACTCCTCTTGTGTTGTTGTATAAGTTCTCGACACTGCTTCTTCTGAATGTGTCGACAAAGATTCTGTGTGTCGACACGAGCCTTTCTTCTTAATACTTAGTTGAATTC
>CM077159.1:123591037-123934936 GCA_039583875.1 Platanthera guangdongensis | reverse complement strand
TGGTGGGCATGACAGAATTTCAGCTCACATGTTCAGTCTAATGACAAGGATAATCTTCCAACTTAATACTGATTAGTCTGCAGTATTGTTTGATAAGATTAAAGATAGCCATGAAGAACCCAATATGGTAGAATTCTAAGTCTTTACCTATCTTGGAGCATACCAGAAGTGATGAACCAAGCTGCTGGTTCAAAGATAAAATCACATGAGGAGAATGGATTTGAGAATCTTCTCTAGGTGGGATAGAGTATTGACCAAGGAGTTGTCAACTCCAGAAAAGGACACATGTCAGAGGAAGAAGAAGAAGAAAGCCATAGTGGCCCCTGAATCATCAAGTAGCTCAGAAGAACATGTAGAATTTAGTTCTGATGAAGAGGGAAGGAATGTTGGAAAGTCTCCAGCAAGACAAGAAGAAGCTCAAAGGCAGGGGGAGCTACCCTCAGCTAGCCCAGTTCACCTGGATCCACTCCAGGGGGAGCCTCTACTGGTGGATGAGCCAACTCCCTTAGAGAGTGAAAGGGCTACCCAAACCATACTAGAGGTAATCACTGAAATTAGTCAATTAGATTTCACTATTGAGGAAGAAGTTTTGACTGATTTATTACCTGATATTCATCAGCAAACACAGATACATCCTCAACCCCAAGATGATGTCATGGAGGACACATCTGTTGCTGATAAAATGGTTGATGAGATAAGAGATTCTCCAGCCCCTTCTCAACAAGAATTTACATTAGAAGAGTTATTCCCTGATCTTCTACAAACAGATTTTGAGAAAGAGAAAGCTGCTGCTGAGGGGGAGGAGATCAATATTGAGGGGGAGCATATGGAAAATGTAGAGGTAACTGCTACCCAAGAGTCTGAGAAGCCAAAGGATGCTGAGCAACCACCAAGGACTGAGAAGGATTCACATCCTAGTCCTAAGGACAGAGTGGATATTGCTAGCACATCTGCTTCAGAGGATGAAGAGGCTGTTAGAGCCAAGAAGAGGAAGTTCCAGGTCTTCAAGAGAAGAAGCCAGAACTATAAGAAAGCCCTACAAACAATTGCTCCACAACCTGCCCCATCTACTGACTATAGTTCACTGATGGTGGCATTGCAGATAAAGCTGGATGAGCACAGACAAGCTATATAAAAGTATATAGATGAGGGGAATAAGTCACTGCAATTTGATCTGCCCCAAGACATCTAGTCAATCAGATTTGAAATGAATCTGAACAAAAAATAAATGACTGACTGCTTCCATAAGGGAGGAAATGCAGTAGTCTATCTGGCCACTCATCAGGAGAAGATCAAAACACAAGTGGATGATATTGCACTAAAACAAGGCTATGTCCTGGAGAACCAACTGAGAATGAATGATAATTTGACAGCTTCACATAATGCAATAGTAACTGAAATGAAGAATATAGCTATTGGTCAGACTACATCAAGTCATACTGCCAAGGCTGCTTTTGACAAACAATTGCAAGAGAGTCTAACTGCCGTTAAAACTGCTATTGAAAACTCTCAAAAAGCTATCACTGACAAGCTCCAAAGGTTAAAACCTTTCTATAAAGATGGAGTAAACTATCTGAATGCACAGATAAGGTTTCAGAAAGATGATCTGAGGGATCACATTGAGAGAGAAGTCATAAAGGGGGAGAGGGTATTAGTCAAGGCAGGCTCTGATCATGCAAAGTGGATTTCAAATTCCATCAGAGCCACCCTTGGATATCCACCCTTATGTGATGATGACAATGTGGCAGAGTCTGGAATAAATCCTGCATATCTTGGAGGAGAGCAAGCTGAAGTAGCTCAAGTGATATACCCTCCACTAGACTTTGACATGATCCATCAAGAGATACAGACTATGTACAGTCCTCCTGAGGGAAATCAAAATGTCATCATATAGAAAGTATTTCAGCCAATGCCAGAGGCAGTTCTAAAAGAACAAGAAGCACAATTATCTAAGAAAAGGTTCAGAGAGCAAGCTGAATTGAGGCCTGATTTTGAAGAATGGAGCCCCACTTCCAGGAATATCATTTTGACTGCATGAAAGGCTGCTAAAGATAATATTCTGGATTGAGGCAAATGGTACTCTGAACAATAGTGGAGGAAGCATGAGAACAGGCAAGAGGCTATTGTTCAATATAGAAGAAAGGCTAAGATGGGAAAGCTACCTCCTACTATACAGGAGCATAGCAAGTACTTCTCTAAGCCTTATCATTATTTTGAAAGGCAGAAGATCAAAGCTGAAGAATTGAAAAAGAAGGATCTTAAAGAGAAGAAGTTTGCTGCTGCTGAAGATGTTGAAGCCCCAGTCCAAGCAAAGATACAATCAGGAAAGGGCATTGTGATCAAGGAGCCTGAGCAGCAATAGGATAGAATTTTCTTAAGTTTACAATTTGTAATCATTTGTTTTTAAACTCTCTGTAAACTTTTGAATAATGAAAATGTTGAAGTTGTTAGAATAATGTGATATGTGTTAAATCTATTGCATTACTGTTCTGAGATATTTGTGTATACATGTTTTGTTTATATATGTTTATGTACTTACCCTGTCATATATTACTGTTTTACATCATACTGTGAATTTGTTATGTATGGTGTATATCATTGACTAAGGGTTATGACTTCTCCAAATAGGGGGAGATTGTTGGGTACATTGGAATACATGTACCTGATTTGAAGAAGCCTCACCCTACTCAATGATATACATCAAGATGTATTTGATGTGTTTTGAGTTTATGTGTGCAGGTTAAGTAATTGCAGGGAAAGCATGAAAAGTTTCTAAGTCCATGTGTCGACACCCAGAAGAAAAGTGTCGACACTTAAGAAGGCTTGTGTCGACACTTAGAGAAGCAGTGTCGACACTTGGAGTAATTGTGTCGACACCAGGAAGCCAGAGTCGACACCAGAAGCAAAGTGTCGAGACATACAGGCAGTGTCGACACACAGTGGATAATTGTCAACAAGTACAAGAGTCGACACTTAGAAGTAGTGTCGACACCCAGAAGAACTTTGTCGACATCAAAAGTGTTGATACTAGGAGGCTGTGTCGACACTCAGCAAACTTCAACAAAGTTTAAGTACAAGTGTCGCCACAAAGGAGCTGTGTCGACACACAGCATAGTTTCAACACAAGAAGGCAAGTGTCGATACTTGGAGGCTGTGTCGACACTCAACAAAGTTTCAAGACATGAAGCTTGTGTCGACACAAAGGAGATGTGTCGACACTCAACAAAGTTCAACACAAGAAGCCTTGTGTAAACACAAAGGAGTTGTGTCGACACCTTCAATCAGTGTCGACACATTCAACAGAAAGCTTGTGTCGACACACAGAATCAGTGTCGACACATTCATAAGAAGCTGTGTCGAGACTCAGATACAACAACACAAGGAGTTGTGTCGACACTTAGTCTACTTGTGTCGACACTTAGTCTATCTGTGTCGACACTTAAAGACTGTCTGTCACGATACTTTCAGACAGTTACAGAGAATTTAAGAAGTGACTGCATGACTTGACAGATGTCATCCCAGTCAGTCTACTGCAACTGTCAGAGCTGTCAGAAAGCTGTTAGGAACCGGATCAGTCAGTCACCTTGGAGAAAGTCTATATAAAGACCCTTCTCCTTTACAGATGATGGTGATCGATCAAGCAATTCATTGAACACAGAGCAATGAATCATTGAAGTACAACACAACAAGAAGAAGACCTTCAAGTGAAGATCTAAGAAGTTGGAGAGAGAGAGCTCCTTCTAAGAATACAGCTGTTGAACGAGGCTGTGAAGAAAGTTTCAGATTGAGATCTGATTCTTAAGTCAGCAGTGATTGAAGATCATCTGCATAGAGAATCAAGCCTACTGTGTTCTAATTCAAGAAGCTTTGAAGAAAGCCAAGGGAGGTTCATCTCAGCAAAGTTCTTCCAAGAACTCATCAAGAAACCAGTCAACTCTTCTCTCTCATTCTGAGTTGTGGGTATATACTTTGTAATTTTAATTTCTTGTAGGATCCTAAGGGATCTGAGTTATAAGCCTGAAATTATAAAGGCTGAGTGGTAGGGCCTTTGTGCCTGTGTGTAGGAGATACTTTTCTCTGAGTGTAGGCCTTGTTGAGGGCTGGGTGTAGGCCTTGTTGAAGGCTGAGTGTAGGTCATGGTGAAGACTAAGTGGTAGGGATGTGTGCCTGAGTTGTAGGAGTGGGATCACTCTGAGTTGTAGGAACCTGTTTGGGGTTCTGAGCTGTAAAATCTGAGGATCTGAGGAGTAGTGAAGAAGTTTGGCCGAATCTAGTACACTACTAGATAGGCGAAGGGGGAAAGTGGATGTACCCAGACCTTGGGGAACCACTAAAAAAACTGTGTGTACTCTGTGTGTGTGAATGATTCTGTGTATGCTGTTTAAAGTTCTATGAATTCTGTGATTAATTCTGCCTAAAAATTTAAAAAGATTAAGGTCACCTATTCATCCCCCCCCCCCCCCCCCCCCCCTCTAGGTGATTAGGTACAAAGAAAGCACTCATGGGGAGTCTCCATCAGAATCCGAATCACGGGCCAGTTGGTGCTGGTTGGGCTTCCCAACATTAACGGGTGGTGGTGGAGGCCCTTGGTTTGGTGGATGAGGACCTTCATGATTTAAAAGGATTTGTGCTAACATGGCCTTAAGCTCGATCATATCGTTATGCAATCCCTCTATGGACTCAGCGTTGGGATCCCTATGTTCATTTGTAGCCATCCTAGACGACGATGGTGCAGTGTACTCCGTGTTAGTGTATATTTGGACGAATAATGGGTTCGGAGGCTAAATGGATCAGTTTGGGTTCTCGAAGCACACCCCCCCTGTCGCTCACGTTTTTGTGCATCCCGTAACTGCTCTCGTTTCTCGGAGTTTTTTTGTTTTTCGCTGCCTTGATTGGGAACAAAACACGTCCCCGCCCCCGGATTTTACACAGGATAAATCGCATCTTTGGCCGTCGGCGATCGGGAAGAAGGAATAGGAAGATCCCATCAGTACTTGATAGGAATCGCCGCACTTATGCGAATCGTCGCCGGAGTGTTTGATCGCAGGAAGGAAGCGATGCAGGCTATTCCGTTGATTTGGAGTTTCGCCGACCGTCACTGCTTCGATCGGAGAAAAAAAATCAGGCCGATTATTGTCGCAGGTGCTCCGATCGGAAGGGAAAATTAAATTCCCGCCGCCTAGGTTTTTCTACCGTCGCTGTTGCTCTGATCGGCACTGGGAAGAAGAATAGGACTGTACTCCCCCTTTAGAAACTGCCGCTCCTATAGATCCCGATCTAGATTTGAGGGAGGTGTTCTGGATCTCCATCGCAGGATCTCTCACTGTTTGTTTTCGGTTATTCACAGGAATCGTCCTCATCTGCAGAAATTTGAAAGTCCAGGATCTTGTTCACTTGTTCACCATACCAGGATCATCATCTGCAAAAATTTGAAAGTCTTAACCATCCCATTACTTTTTCCTCGATTTTGGAGATCATTGGATCAGTGAGAGCAAAGTTAGAGAAGACACTTACACAAAAATTCTCACCACCGCCTAGAGCGGGAAGGAGGAAGAGCCTCTGTGTTGTGCATCTCGCTCCTGTCGTCGCTACTGTAATAATAAAAGGAACCAATTTCTCCTCTCCTGTCTCGATGATAAAATTGGAGAAATTTATGACGACTGAATTCAACGACTGGAAGCTGAATACATAGTTTGGAATGAAGTACTTGAACGTGTTCTACACAGTTTAGTCTGATCGTGCTGACGTTATGGGAACTGAAGAGGAAGCCCAGTGGATTGCTGACGAGGACTTCTGTCGTGACTACCTGCTGAACTGCTTGTCCTCCAGCCTAGCAAAGACGTACATCAAAATGAAGACTGCCAAGGAAATTTGGGAGGCACTGAAGGAGCACTTCAGGCAAGAGGAGGCTCTGTCCAAGGCACACCTGGTGGACAAATTCCACTCCTTCATGTTTGACAAGGAGAAGGCGATTCTCCCTCAGTTATCCGATTTTGAAACTCTAGTAGATTCTTTACATAGTGAGAATATTTCTCTGCCAGATAGTTTTGTTACTGGCACGATTATTTTTAAACTGCCTTCTACGTGCTACAACTTTAAAACTGAAATGTACTGCAAGAAGATGCAGGTCGGTCTTAATGATCTCAAGCGATTTATTCGCATTGAGGATGAAAATAGGACCCGACATGCTTTAGAAATTGTTAGCAAGTAGAAGACTGCGGCTAACATGTTCCTTAGTTCTAAACGCACGTCAAACCCTAAGAGGACCAGACCCTCCCATGGTAGCTCCCAAGTTACAGGCCCTAACAAACGTAATAAAAATTCAAGGGTAAGTGTTTTAACTACAACAAGTGGGGACACAGCGCATCTGATTGTAGGCTCCCTAAAAGAGAAAGAACCAAAGCTCCACATGATGACAACCAAGCCAATATGGTTAGCCAAGCTGAGACTTCTGACTTTGTTGCAATGGTCGGAAACGCAAAGGCCAGCACAGAGTAGTGCTTGGATTCGGGGGCGACGTGCCACGTTTGTAGCAATTCTGCTCTTATGACAGGACTCACTACTGTGAAAGAGTCTGTGATGGTGGCCAATGGTGACACTGCTGACGTAATGAAGGTGGAGAACTCAACCTTACTGCTGTCCTTAGGTAAGTCTTTAATTTTAAAGAGCATCAAATTTATTCCTTTCTTAGCTGCTAACTTAGTGTCTATTAGTTTATTATGTGATGTTGGTATGTCATTTACTTTTTGTAGTGGTAGAGTAACACTGTCAGTTAACTCACACTATTTTGGATGTGCATACGTCCAAAATAGAATGTACCAACTAAGTCTAGCAAATGAATTAGTTCAACAAGTTCAAACAAATTTAGTTAGCCCTAAGACTCTACATAAGAGACTAGGACACGTGAACTATAGAAAAATGTTACAAATAGCTAGAACTCATCAGATCACATTAGACACTAAGTCACAGCCTGAGAAATGTGACGTGTGTGCTCAGACCCAGATCACTAGGAAACCTTTTAGTACGGTTACTAGAAGCACAACACCCCTAGAGCTTATATATTCTGACATATGTGACTTTAAAAGTTTTGTCACTAGAGGAGGAGAAAGTATATGATCACATTTATAGATGATTGTTGTAGGTTCTGTCACATATATCTTCTTAAAATTAAAGATGAAGCATTTGAAAAGTTTTGTCTTTTCAAAATCAGGGTAGAAAACCAACTAAACATGAGAATAAAAAGGTTTAGAAATGATAGAGGAGGAGAATACATGTCCAGTGAGTTCTGAGATTTCCTTGCCTCTCAAGGAATCATAGCAGAAACCACTGCTCCTTACTCACCTCAATGGAATGGTATAGCCGAGAGGAAAAATAAAACGTTAACAGAGATGTTGAATTCTATGTTGCTCACTGCTGGCATGCCTACTGCATATTGGGGAGAAGCAGTTTTAACTGCAAACAATATTATGAACGAAGTCCCTCATGCTAAGTTAGACGTCATACCCTACGAGCTTTTGTTTAAGAGACCCCCGACTTTAACTAAACTTAAGACCTGGGGCTGCATAGCCTATGTCAGGGTGTCTGACCCTAGACGGTCTAAATATGGACTTAGGACCAACACGTGTGTATACTTAGGTTGTGCTGAAGATAGTATTGCGGATAGATTCTTAGACCTGTCTAATAATATAATTATTGAATCTAGGGATGCTGTGTTATTTGAGGATAAGTTCCTTAAGGATAACCTGACGATCCCAGGTATGTAAGCAGTTATTACTGAGGAAGAACCTGAATCAGTATTGAACAGCTACTATTCAGTCCCGGTAGACAATAATGTCCTAGAGTCTAGACGGACTTCAATGAGAGAGAGAACTCCCAAAACCTTCGGTAATGATTTCATCACTTATCACGTTGAGGACGATCCATCCACCTATAAGGACGCGATGAGATCAAGGGATTCCCTACTCTGAAAAGAGGCCATTGATGAAGAGATGAACTCTTTGCTTCAGAACAACACCTGAACGTTGGTTGATAAGCCAAAGGGGGCTAACATTATACGGTGTAAGTGGGTTCTGAAAAAGAATCTCAACCCTGATGGTAGTGTAGCTAAGTATAAAGTGTGTCTGGTGGCTAAAGGTTTCACATAGGTTAGTGGGGTGGATTACTTTGATGTATATTCACCAGTGTGTCACTTAACAACCATTAGGATACTCCTTGCTATTGCATCTATTGAGAACTTTATTGTTCATCAAATGGATGTTGAGACTGCATTTTTGAACGGATATCTAATCGAAGAAATATATGTGAGCCAACCTGAAGGTTTCATATTACATGGTCACGAAACTAAGGTCTGTAAGTTAATCAAGTCGCTATACAGACTAAAACAAGCACCAAAATTATGGCATGAGAAGTTTGACTATAGTGTAAGGAACATGGGATTCATGTCGAGTCTTTCGGATAAATGTCTTTACATACGTCATAGATCGAACACAGTCGCTATAATATACTTGTATGTGGATGATATGCTGATTCTTGGTTCTGATCAATCTGTAGTGGATGACGTTAAGCAGAACTAATGAAGGAGTTTAGCATTAAAGACCTAGGTGTAGCTGAGACTATACTAGGCATGCAAGTGAGCTTTGGGAAAAACGACATTTCCCTAAGTCAAAGCCACTAAATAAAGTCCATGTTGGATACATGGGGATACAGTGAACGTAGAGCAGTGGAGACACCTTACGATTACAATAATCGTTTGAAGCCTAATGTTGGAGCTGCGGTTAGATAGTTAGATTATGCTAAACTGATTGGTAGTCTCATGTATGCTATGGTCTGCACAAGAAATGACATAGCCTTTACGGTTGGCATGTTGAGCAGATTCACTAGTAATCCTAGCCAAGACTATTGGGCTGCCCTCGATAGGCTGATGCGATACTTAAAGCACACCCAAAAGTATGTTTTATGTTATCATGGTCATCCTCCAGTTTTGGAAGGATATTCTGATGCATCATGGTGCTCAGAATTAAACGACAGTAAGTCCACTAGTGGATTTATATTCATACTAGGAGGAGCGGCTATAGCCTAGAAGTTCAAGAGGCAATCATGTATTGCACTATCTTCTATGGAATCTGAACTCTACGCTCTAGCTTTAGTGGGAGAATAAGCAGAGTGGATAAGAGATTTGGTGATGGACATTCCACTATCGAGCCTAAAGTTGAGTTACTACTCTGGTTACTAAAATGAGGCTACTAAAATGATTGCTACGAACACTTTGTTCAATAGCAAAACAAGGCAGCTACGGATGAAATAAGCTCGGTTGATCTCACTTACGAGTTAAGGAATTGTGAACCTCGTTGATGTGAGGTCAAAAGATAATGTTGCAGACGCCTTGACAAAGGGTTTAAATAGAGTTCTCACAATTAAAACATTGGGGGAGATGAGATTAAATTTCATAGAAATATGAAACTTCCTCATATGTTTATGTTTTGATAGCAAGAACTTATAGTCGCAACATTCAAGCGTCTAATAACAGACTAAAAATTCTAAATAATTTCTTGATGAAAGCCCAAGATGGTTAGATGTTAGTCATTACACACCTGATGACTTAATATCTTTCTCGTTGTGAGCTGATTTGAGAATTATTCAACTGTGAATAGAAAGTCGTTGTGTGAGTTAATCTAACATTAGTGATCAAATCACATTATATCACATTATATCACATTTGATAATGTTACAAATGACGGTGTGCCAAATCATATGATGAGGTACATAGTGGTCACTAATGCGTAAGATAACAACGTTTGATTTATTAAAATCAAACTTGTCTGGTCCTAGCGAGACTGGATAAAGATGCTGACAGTGTTACTTCACTACTGCTACAAGTGCTAAGCTCATTTAGGTAGAGGTAGTTTACTTTGATACGTCACTGCATATGTTTATGAATTCATAGAGTCTGACTCATGAAATTCCCTGCAGGCACTGGTGAAGATGAAGGAGAGAAAGTGGATTTTGATATAGATGATGATGATCTACTCTCTGAGTAGAATTGTTACATGTTTATTTATAGTCTTTTTTTTGTTTTCCAGACTTATTTATTATTGAGTAACACTTTTATTTTTGGATGTATTATGTTATTGTTTTAAAACTCATGTTTGTGTTTTTTCTTTAAAACTGTGCTAACTCATATGAAATGTGTAAAGTCGAAAACTTATTTTGATATTCTCCACTTTCTGCACTCCAAAACGTACACATTATTTATCACAAATATATGAGGAGATTGTTAATATATATTTGGACGAATAACTGGTTCGGAGGCTTAACAGGTCAGTTTGGGTACACGTTTAACCCATACCCGTAGTAAATCCTAAGGGTTTGTCTATTTATACCCACCTAGGGGCAACGGGTAGGGGATTCCACTTTGATCCTCATCCGGATGCTTTGAGCGACATAACACTCCGTTCCTAGTCTAGTGCGCATACAGGTTTATAAAATATTTTGGAAGATGATTTTTCCTAGGGCTGCACCTATATGGAAGACAAAATATTTTTATAGTTTCCCGAAGTGATTAAATCATAGAGCGTTAAAAAATTTGTTTTGTAATTTTTCGCTGAAAAAAAAACTTTTTAGAGCGCTATTGGCAGACCATTAAAAACATTTTTTTGCTTACTGCGCGTGCGGAGGAAAATCTAGTGAGGACGCGTCAACTAAGAAGTTGCGACAACCTCGCTTTGATACCAAATTGACGTAGCGAGTGTCCGACTTTCGGAGAGCGTAACGGACACAAGGTAGTCTACCATGCCCAACACGCCTTAATCCTATCGCACCTACACAAGCATCAATCATCTCGTTTCGGATCGGTTCAAATGCAGCACATAAGAACACACGGAGGAGTGATCGACTCTAAAATAACGATCAAGAAATAGAGTCGGATGATTCCCCAAATCAACATAAAGGTTGTCACTCCTTTTAGAGAGTAAAACCATGGCTAGAGACCAAGATCCACTCAAGCAAATAGGATCTACCCGATCCGGATTATAGAAGTCATCAACGATGAAATCAATTTCAGAAATAGCATGCGGTCGTATTTAAAATCACGGAAACAACGGTTACTAAACCTCCACACAATACTAAACAAGAAAATCACAAAGATGAGAGAAGAGAAGTTACCCAACCCGTTTTCATGAACACACTAGATAAGGTGGGAGAATCACTCTCTCCACGGATCCACCGGCGTCGCACCGAATGGGCTGCAACCTTCTTCCTTGGAGTCGCACCGAGGGAAGCCACGCCGGCATCGCAACAAAGTAGGGGAGGAAGCAAAGGGGGCGGTGGCTTCACACCAAGGCCGGCGGCTAGGGAGGAACCTCCTTGGCCGAACTCTCTCAAAAGAGGGATAGGGTTTCTCTTTTTAATTCTCTAATCTCATTCTCATAAAGGGGGGCTCCATATATAGGAGTTACAAAACACACATCTAACCATCCAAGATGGAGATGAAATCTGATCCATCCGGAAGGCTAAATACACACCAAAATGTTTGTCAAAATGTAGGAAATAAATATTACAAGTCCCAAAATGAATATAAAATTATTAACCAAGCTTGGAATAATTTTATATTAGCACATATAAAAATAAAAATTGATTAAAGCATGAAATATTAAATAAAAAGTCTTCAAGCGGGTTTAGCATGCCGCGGGCGGAGGTTGTAGCGTCGTCTTCCGTTAGCGTCGTCATGGCTGCGAAGGTCTTTATGTTGTAGCGCCGCGGCAACCGGATAATCATCAAGTGAAAGTTGCGGGGCGGCGGCACCATTCCTGTGCAAAGAAGACTTCATCAGGAGCCCCAATGAAGCATCTTTGTACACCAAAAGGAGTGAAGGTAACAATATCCTCATCGTCTGCATTTATGTGGATGATGTTATAGTAACACGTAGCAACCCGAGCCAAATTGAAGAATTCAAGCTAAGAATGAAGAACACTTATGAGATGACAGATCATTGCATGCTCAGCTTCTTCCTTGGCTTGCAAGTCAAGCAAAGTCCCGGACATATCTTCATTTCTCAAGAAAGATATGTCATTGAGTTATTAAAAAAATACTCAATGAGCAACTGCAATTCCAGCGCCACTCCCATGTCTCCAGGAACTCACCTAACTCAAGCCGAAGAAGAAGACAATGTTGATGCCGAATCTTACAGAAACCTAGTTGGGTCTTTTTTATACCTTACTCACACCCTACTTGATATAGAGTTTGTTGTAGGAATTATCTCTCGGTTTGTGAGCAAACCAAAGGTCAGCCATATGCTTGCGGCCAAACGAATCCTGCGCTACCTCCAGGGGACACGAAATTACGCGCTACACTACCAGCAAGAGAACATAAACAACTTAAACCGTTTTAGTGATTCTGACTGGGGGGGGGGGGGGGGGGGGTGCTCCAGCAATGATCGGAAATGCGCAGGGGGCTATCTTTTCCTTGCTGGAAGCAAGCCCATAACTTCGTCCTCCAGGAAGCAGAATTCGGTGGCTCTGTCATCCACCGAAGCAGAGTACATGGCTCTATGTGCGGCCTCTTGCGAAGCAACATGGTTAAAGAGAATCTATAAGGAATTGCAATGCAAAGAAGACGAAGGAGGAGAAATCGCCCCGATTCAGCGTGACAATCAATCAGCTATAACTTTGACAAAAAAACCCTATTTTTCACAAACGCAGCAAACTTATCGATCTCAGGTATCATTTTGTACGATAAATGGTCAGAGAGGAAGGAAATCCAAGTTCTTTTTTGCCCAACTGAAAGTCAGCTCGCAGACATTCTAACCAAGCCCTTTGGAATACAAAGATTTGCATGTCTTCGGTCTGCCCTAAACGTGAGAGACAGTTCAAATCATGAGGGAGTGCTGAAGAATGATCTCAACCGTCCAACTTAATTCCTGTTTTTTTCCAATGCTCCGTTGTGTGGCTCCAGGATCTGCCTTGTTATCTGTTTCCTCTTTTATTCCTGCATTTATGTTCAGTAGTTATCTATTGTAATCAATGGCTATATATATGCCTCCCTATGAGATTATGTACATGTATCAACTTTTCGTATGAATGAATCTGTATGATATTTTCTGCTCATCTTTTCTTCTCCTCTCGCAAACATGATTTCCTTCATTAGTCTATAGGGGGTACATATAGCCAAATATAATCTGCGAATATCAATTCTCTTGTTTTTTCCACCTTTCGGCGGCACCGGCGGGAAAAGGCCCCCAAGAAATGAAGCCTAATATTATTAATCTGATATATCGTCAAACATCACAGCCATCAAATTAGAATAGATTTGCTTTAATGCTAGGATAAATATTATGATTTAAAATATGATTTGTTATAAAAAATCAAGAGCTATATATTAAGCAGCACACAAAAGGCCAAGTAAAGCAAACCGACCATCCTCCCTCTCCACTTACCCACTCTCATTGTCTCCCACTGGCCGTGTCTCATTCGCATAGACGACTACCAACTCTTGGTCGTCACCGGCGCCGGCGGTCAAACGCTACTCCGCACTTCATGCATCCCTTTCTGCTGGAATCTCATGTGGATGTCAATCGGGGCCCGCCGGAGATGATGCTCAGCCCCACCGTGGCAGCTGCGTCTCTTCCGGGCTACTTCATGTCTTCCTTCTACCCCGAGGAGATGACCTCCGGTGTCGCCGGGACAGACCATCTGCCGGCGGACCGCGCCCTCCTAGCTTCGAGGAACCACCGGGAGGCAGAGAAACGGCGCCGTGAGCGGATCAAATCTCACCTTGATCGCCTGCGTGCCCTCCTCTCCTGTGATCCTAAGGTATGTATGTTATATTCACCGCCTTGATTTTTTTTTCTTAGAAAAAGTTATTATTATATTTATTATTATATTATCAGGAGGGTGATTTATTAGGGGAGATTGTGTTCAAGTTCTAGCTATGTATATCTATACTGTATACATGTGTTTTATTTGTGATTTTTCAAATTGAATTTTAATCAAATTTTAGTGGTTTGAAGAAGGTATTGTTATTTTTTTATGGCCGCTATTTTCAATTCCCTGCTTCAGAGAATCGTGCAAGTACTGTAGCTGATCGATTTCAGATGATAGTTGTCTCTTTAAATAATGCTGAAAATTATTAATAGCCAGATTTAGGCTCCTTCTCGGACAGTGGTGGCGGTCGTAAACGTATGTGTTAAAACGTCATTCGTTAAGGATCACATAACAAATATAGTGGATGAAGTTTCTTATGTGAGCCTTAACAAATGGCAATTTAACCCTCATGTTTAAGTTCACCTGTGGAACAGTACTGATGTTTAAGTTCAAAATTAGGGTTTTTTAGGTGAAATTTTATGTGGAAGTCAGCTTTGGACCTTTGGTTGTGTAAAACGTGCTTTCAAAAAAATTATCAAAACAGTTATGTACAGACCGGAGATCGCAACTTTTCATGATTTTTTAGGTTGATTTACATTTAACTTAATTTTCAAATATCCAAAATTAATTTGCACGTAACAGCTCTATGAGCTCCAACCATTATCATGGGTCAAATGGTGGTGGTCGATGTGCAGAAGCAAAAATAAAAAGAATAGGTTTGTAAGGCTTTTTTTAATAAAAAAAATATGTTTCATGGGGAATTATTACTTGGCATCATAATGTAATGAAAATTATTATAATTTTTTCTAACACCTAATACAACTGTGCTAAGTAACAAATTGATGATAGATAAATGATTCATGAAGCTTTTTCTAAATGCCCAGAATATGCATGTTAATAATGATCATAATAATGTTTATAAGATCTCAACCCCAAGTTGAAGCATTAGCCCAACCCTAGTAGTATAGAAAAGAAAAGAAGAAACCAAGTTAATGTTAATGTATATTTGGGTACATAACGGTTTCGAAGGTTTAATGGGTCTGACTGGGATACCGGGATATCTGATACTCGTATTAAATCTATGGTTTGTCTATAAAACTCAAGCTGGGGGCAACGTGGAGGCAGGTCCACTTTGACCACCATCCGGGATGCTTCCAGCGATCTAACAGTTAAAACATTGGGCTTTTGAATTATCATACGGTGCTTGTGCTAAGAGTCTCAATGTTTTAGAATTGAGGCTTCGTTTGACGCAACTTATTTGCTCTATTGAGTTTGGTCAAAAACGTCATTATGTTTGACACGACAAAGGTTATGACTTATGACCGCTATCATGAAAATAAATTAGTTTTGAGCATAAATTGCATGATTTTTTTTAGGCGAGGTCTGACGTTCACGAACAATGGTATTGGACGATTGCGTTCACGACCGTCACCACCACGCCAAACGAAGCCTAAGCGTCTTTTGGGGGGAGGGGGGTGGTAGTCAGTGATCATAAATTTTTGTTCGTAAACATTCGAGCACGCATATAAAACCTCTCGGGACGGCGCTAAGGTTCAAAGTCGATTTTCTATGGCAGCCCTCACAAACATTTCCTTGCCAAACCAATATTTTATGATTGCCAAGGACCTATTTGGTGAGACATTTTTTTCGCTGGTGCGTTAACACAATAAAATCCACCATACATTAATTTGAACTTAAATATAAAGGGCGATGTTATTACACTATTATTCGTTGTCCTAAAAACACCTAAAATGACTATTTGCAGTTCTAAAACACATAAATTCATTGAACTGCGAACATGAATGGACTACGTTTAGCGGTTATAAAACTGCTTATAACATTGCCTGGCCATATAAATCTGATTACACGGGTGACAGGTGAGTTCAGACGTTCGCAAACAATAGTTCATGTCCACTGCATTCACCATGGCAACATCCAGACCAAACTGACCTCAAGTCATATGCACCGTTTAAGATTTAAGGCGCCAAAATAATGTACATAATTTTTTTATATATAGCTGCATCCATGGCTCGGTTTATAGATATTTTCTTCCACTATAATTATTTTCTTAACAGACCGACAAGGCATCACTCCTTGCAAAGGCAGTGGAACATGTGAGAGACCTAAAGCAACGAATGGCTGAGATCTCCGATCAAGCCCAGCACTTTCCAACTGAGACAGACGAGATCATCGTGCTTCCCGGCAGCCTCCGTGCCGCCGGAGGCGGCGAAGGGCGCCGGACGACGTTCTTCGAGGCCTCCGTGTGCTGCGACGACCGCTCCGACCTCCTACCGGAGCTCATCGAGACTCTCCGGACGCTTCGCATTAAGACGGTGAGGGCGGAGATGGCGACGCTCGGGGGCCGGGTTAGAAACGTGCTGGTGCTTGCGCGGGAGAACGAGGAGGACTACGATGAAGGGATGGGCGATTGCTCGGGCGACGGCGGCGGCGGGATCATTAGAGAGGCTCTGATGAATGTGGTAAACCGCCAAGTGCCCGGAATTGACGGGATGAAGAGAAGGCGGGTTGTTGACACTGACATATACGTATGATCACTAATTGCACCACACAGCTTATAATTAAGGCTCCGTTTGGCACAGTGGTGCCAGTCATGAACATGAGGGCTAAACTATCATTCTTTAACCCACATCTAATGAACTTCATCCGCTTTAATGTTTAAACGGATCAAGTTTGTTAGGTGTTTGCTAACGAATGATGGTTTAACCCATACATTTACGACCGCCACCACTATGCCAATGAAGCCTAAATCATGTATTGTGCTCCTTCCTATATATGTTTCTTCTTGTTTGCTTTTGTGTATTTGTATGTGTAAGGATTTGTAATAGATGGTATTTTAACTATATATGCTAGGACTTTGGTGTGCTAAAAAAACGTTGTCTCAGCTTAAATTGATCTGGAGAGGAGCTGTACACTTATTTATTGTGATGTTTATTACTATTTTTTAGCAAAGAAATATATTTTATATAGACCTAAAAACTAAAGGTTGCAAAGCTAATTGAACCCAACAATATCTTTAGTAACCCTTGAACAATGTTGTTGCAAAAAGACTAGTTGAAGAATAGATTAATAAGACCAATACATGTAAAATACTATTATTTCTATGTAGATGAAGGCTAAAATGAGAGTAGATGAAAATTTCAAATTGTACATTGTCTAAAAGATGATGTAGGAGCAAAGGATGGTATGATAACATCAAAATTGTTGATCCTAAACCTTCTGGCAGAAATTGTGAAGGCCCAATGGCGGAATTTTTCCGTCTAGAGTCCGGACTCCGAGTTGATCTCCTCAGAGATTAAAATATGAACTCCTAGGAGATCATGTAACATAGCGAGAACTCGTTTCGCTTTTAGATGTAATTGCCACCCTTGCTTTCTCCAAGCGGCAACCTAGCGAGTACCCTGGATCTCGAAGCGGGCCAGCGGGGAAAAAGGTTGCGGCCCAATGAGGCTGTATATATTAAATAAGTGTATAGTAAATGTTGTGGGCTAATAGTTAATTTGGGTGATCGAGGAATATAAGTCGTCTTTGCAAAGACGTGTTGGTTAAGTTCACCTATAGCTCTTCGGGTTGAAGAGGGTCCTTTCTGTCATTATTTGCAATATTTTGCTGCGCAAGATTATCTATTTTAAAATATTGTATTCACCCCCTCTTTATGTATGGTTGGCGTAAGTTGGAACTAGTGGTTGTGTGACACATTTATAGATATCGTAGATTTATGCTAACATTGTATACGCTATATCTTTAGTGTATAAAACTATGGAACTGTCGATCACATTGTTGTGCATGCTATATTAGTAGCGTATACTCTACTAATATATATCAATAGAGTATATACCATATTAGGAGCATATAAGCTATACAAAAAAATATCAAAGGCTTCATTATTTGCATTTATTGATATCTTCGTAAGATTTTCATGGTCTAATGATCTAATCATAAGCTTAAATCACAATGGTTATGAAAGAAAAAAAAACTAATTTATTATTTATATTTTCAGCATCAGATCGTAGGTTGAAATGCTTCATTATAATTTTTGAGCATTTGTTAAATGATGCCTTTTTCACTATTATCTATTGAAGTTGATGAACTGATCGAGCCACTGTGATGAGGATGAACAACTTGTTTCCACCGATATATGCGACAAAAGCAAACCGTCTTGCGTAATTTCAAGGTTTAAAGTGATAAAAAAAATTTATGTCGAACTTTTCTAGTGCTTAAATGAGAGAATTTTTTTATGTTCAATTGCTTTTATTCTTCTTCAAAAACATTGTATATATACGGAGGCCCCTTATTTTAGTCTACTCTTAAAATGGCTTGAAATACCTCTTCCATTTCTCTTACTTTTGTAAATTTGTTGTTTACACTATATTAATAGTGCATATGTTATGCAATTATAACATATACACTACTAATATAGCGCATAGGACAATGTGACTGATATTTTACATCACTGTAGACAATGCAATGTATAGAAAATGCTGTAATAGCATAGCGTATGTGTAGGAGTACTGGGCATTTATGTAATTTTCCTCGTCCTGTTTGTTACGTGTATAAAAGGCCCGGTTCGGCCTAGGATTGTGTATGCGTATGGGAAAACTGAACAGGATGATCGGCAGAATAGAATCATTGTACTTTTGATCTCTTTTATAGTGGATTTTCAGAGCGCGAGTGGTTGTGATTTTTTCCCCGATCTTGGGGTTTTTTCACGTTAAATCATTGTGTGTTTTGTTTGTTAATTTTTCTATGATTTCTTGCGTGTTCTTTGGACCTCGTATTTCCTAACACTAGCCGCCCATGTGCCATAATGCGTGCGGCACACTTATTGTTGCGCAGCTTAAGAGCATCTCCAACGGGTGATTATACGAAAAAATAATTTTATTGATATATTATATTAGTCTCGTTTTGTAGGTCTCGAAAAAATAATTTTATTGATATATTATATGTCATAATTGAAAACTTATTATAGCGGGTATGAAAATTTATAGATTATACGAAAAATTCATAAAATAAAGAATTAACTAATTAAAAAAGTAAAAAATAAAAAAAAATTAAATGCCGGGCTCGGCATTTCCTCTCCCCCTCCTCTATATTTAGAGGAGGAGAGAGAAGATCTCCAAAAATGGAGAGGTAAATGCCGAACGGTTGGAGGCATTTTTTCCGGCAAAAATACAGTTTCTATATTTTTGCAGACCGGTTGGAGATGCTCTAAAGAAGGCTCTCAGCTCTCCTAACATTATATAATCCCTATTTGCTTAAGCTGCAGTTGGAGATAGAATGTTGGGGATAAAAATTAATAAAGTAATGTTCTTGAAGAAGCTCTTATTGGAATAAGGCAGAAAATGACATTTTAAAAGAACGATGGTTTCAAATGAAAGCTATTCAAACTGGCACAAAATGAAATTTAAGAAAAAACATCCAAACAAACCGAGCCTTAACATGCACACACTATGTGACAGAATTCATTTCTCCTAGCTAGGCTGCTGAACATATACAATAATTTTTTAAAAAAAAGACATTGCCAAACATAATAAATCTTAATATTGAAAGATTCAAAAGAGAAGCAATGTGTCCATAATTAAATTGTTTATTGATGACGATCTACTCTTTCCCATCCCTCACACTAACCTAGCTAGCTTGTAGCTTCATGGTTTGCCTGTCTCCTGCACATCAGAAGCGTGGGGCTTTCATCATTAAATTCTAGTAATAAAAGTTCTCACGAAAAGAATGTCGGTCGCCAGTACTAATGATTTAAAATATAAAGCTGCTTTTCAAGCTGCAGTAGGTGGAGGGGGGAGAGGGAGGGTAAAGTGCTGCCCATCCGAGCAGCTCCACTACCGGCATATATGCAAGCATGCGGAGATGCGTGCAATCTTATCCACGCATCTCGAAGCAAGTTAAGATGTGCATGCATCTTCGCGCAAGCAGCTCGCAGCCATCGGATCACCCACACTTTACCGTGTAACAGCCCAAAGTTCAGAAATAGGCAATTTTTGGGTACGGCCTGGGACACGGGCGTGTCCCAGGGCGTGTCAGGTGACACGGCCTGCGACACGGGCGTGTCGCAGGGCGTGTCGAGGTTGTGTCGAATTGGGCTTTGTCTCGACGATTTTTGATCTCGACGATTCGTCGAGAGGAGGCACACGGCCCAGGACACGGGCGTGTCCAAGGCCGTGTCGCATTCTCGACGATTTTTCTCGACGATCGTCGAGTATCGAGAAGTGCGTGTCGAGTGTTGAACATGGCCTGTGACACGGGCGTGTCACAGGGCGTGTCAAATCAGGCGACGAACTCAGCCCGCCGAAGGATTTCGACAGGGCGTGTCTTTGTGCCGTGTCTGGGCACACGGCCTGGGACACGGGCGTGTCACAGGCCGTGTGAGGTCTCGGGATGATTTGGGATTTTTTTTCCCCAGGTACACGGCCACAGACACGGGCGTGTCTCAAGGCGTGTTGGTGACACGGCCCATGACACGGGCGTGTCCCGTGGGCGTGTCACTGGTTTGGATAAGTCGGTTGACCACCGCTTGAGGCACACGGCCTGGCACACGGCCGTGTTCGAGGCCGTGTCGGGTCAAAATATGTGTTTTTGGCAATTCCTTCAGTCTGGATCCAATGAAGCTTATTCTTCTTTTTCCTTAAGGGCCGAAATCAGAGAATGATTTCTCACTTTGCTTTGCCTTCATCTTTCTTCAAGAGAGAGAAAGAGAGAGAAAAAGGAGGAGGAAGAAGAAAGGGGGCTGCTGCTGGTGGTGCTGCGGTTTACCGACGAGAGATCCGAAGCCAGCGTTGCGGAGGAAACGCTCTTGCGAGTCTACAAGCTAGCTTGGAGGCCATGGCACCGAAGCGATCGTCAAGGGTAACGACTTTTCTTCCTCATGTGAAGGCTTCCTTTTTGGCATATCTTGTGATTTCCCCCACCTGATTTTTGGGAATCTTTGGGTGGATGCTTGAAATCCCCTTTGTGTTGCATATAGATCCGGAAATGGAGTACGGAATAGGCATGCTGTGTGAAGCCCATTGGACAGGTTGGTCTGGATTGGTGATGTTGCATACGAACTCCGTGATAAACACGGAGTCTACGGGTTATACCTGCGAAAAGGAGTAGCAGGAAGTACTGGGGTGGTAGCCCAGGAAAATCGCCATGTGATGTTTTGGGTCCAACCTGTGAATGAGGCACAGGAAGTACTGGTGGGACCAGGAAAGGCCCTTTTTGTGATGCTTGATGTCATAGGATGTCCACCTGTGGAGCGAGTCACAGGAAGTACTGGTGTGCCCAGGAAAGACCCCTGACATTTGTAATTTGCGTCCACCTGTGACGGGAGTCACAGGAAGTACTGGTGTGCCCAGGAAAGACCAGCTGTTGCTGTGAGGAAATGGGTATAGAGAAATAAGGCTTGAATATTGGTGAGACCGACCCGCGCCTTTGCTATATTGAGTACGCTGCACGCGGAAAAGGCAAGGCATTTGAGCAACGGGGGGGGGGGTGGAGGATCCGACCTGCGCTATGTCCGTCTGGTGAGAGTGCGGTCTGTTGGAGCGCATAGCAAGAGTCTTCGGCCTGCGCGCCATGACACAACGGGGGGCTACGGGCCATCCCGGTGTCCGAGGACTAACTCCGGCTGCACGCCATGGAGTAAATGCTCAAGAGATTTACCGTTGGGTGATAACCCTGATACGGTTCAAGAGGTTGCCAGAACACCAAGAATGTGCCCTGAGTGCACGGACCGTGGGCCGGGTGGCGAACGGTTGTGATGGCTTGTGTGCGTGAAAGCACTTTTTGATGATATAACTTGCCATACTTGTGATATGATATGCCTGCAGGGCGTGCCCCGAGAGAAGGGGTAGGGTCGTTATAATTTGGTCAGCTGAACGCTGAGTTTGCCACCGGTGGGTGGATTGTCCTTGCAGGTGCTGGAGAGCCGAGCGGGACGCATAGAGGTTGATGCTCCTGCTGGTGTTGCTGCTGCTGCTGTTAGCCCTCGAAGGCTAAATAGTTTTCTTTTATTGTGGCCGGCCTGCGCGCCAGTCTGTTTTAGGCCACTGTTTGAAAGTCATGTAGGCCATAAGGCCAACCCTTTGTACATGTTGTAAGACATTCCTATATATATAAAATGTGGAGTTTTATGTTTGGACATTCATGAGGAGTTCAAGTAGTTTAGGCTTCCGCTATAATGCTTTGTGATAGGTGCAATGCGCTACTCTGGTATCATCCTGTACCTTCTGTTTTGAGATATATCCTGTGGGGCCCCGGCGGACCTTCTAGAATATATCATATGAACGGATGGGGTTGTTTACCGTGCAGTACATTCTTTGCACTTTACCCTACCTGAACCCTAGGTGGAGGGACGCCGTTGTCCACCGCTTGAGTAAAAAAATTTTAGGTGTGTTTATCCCATTTAAAATTAGGGTGAGAGCATGCATCAAACCGTTGATACTTGTAAAAATTACGGTATTGATCGAAATACTGATAATGTTGACAGTATTTTTTCATTACTGCAGTATTCCGCAAAAACTACTCAACCGGAGGATATCGCATCATACGACCGTATTTAATCCCCCACCTAAACTAAGTGGGAGAAACGCACCTAAAATTCTTTCCCGCTTGAGAGCGTGCTAGGATGTTTAGCATCATCGTCTGATGCGCGAGCGTGGATGGTTGGCATCGGGCGTCGGGCGCAAGCGAGGATGTCCGGCATCGGGTGTGATGGTAATTCGTGGGTGAGCAGAAATTGCTTTGTTGTTCGTAGTCGTTTGGGAGAGGGAAGGCGCGGCGCGATGTAGGGATTTCCGCTGCGGCGAAGCTTTCCCGATGTCTGAACGGCGAGGGGGAGCGGACGAGGAGGAGGGATCGCAGGTTTTGAGAGGGGGAGCGCGAGGGTTTGGAGAGGGGTAGCGTGACGGCTTGGGATCGGGAAGTAGGTTGTGCGTTTTTGAACAGGTTTTGCTCGACGATCAAACAATGGCTATATTTCGAAATGATGTCTAATGGTCTGAGTTTTTTAGTCATTTTTGTGGACACGCTATTTGCAGACCCTCTATATTTCTATTATATATATATATATATATCTTTATTATATAAAAAATAAGCATATTTGGAGCACACCATGAAACTAATCTGGATGTCTTCGATCTCCAAAAAATCGCTTCTGACCATTGGATCTAAAACCTGGGCCTACTAATATCCAGATTTCCAAAAGACTGCACTGTTCACCCCTTCCAAAATCTCGATACCCAATCCCGCACTCCCGCCCCGGCGGAGGCCCTGCCTGCTCTCCGCCGGACAACCCCCGGCGGGTTCGCCGGAGGCCGGCGAACCCCCGGTGGGCGCCGGGCAGGCCGCCTGCGGCTCCGCCGGCGGCGGCCGGGGTGAGTCCGTGAGGGGGCCGGAGTGCGGGATTGGTTTTTTTTCCTTTTTTTTTAATTTCATAATTATTTATAATTTATATGTTTTATTTAATAATTAATTGGTTTTTTTTTGCTTTTAAATATTTTTATAATTATGTTTCACCCGTCGGGGGCAGGCAAAGCCCGCCGGAGGGTCAAGCGGGCGAAGCCCGCAGCGACACATCGAGAACGGGCGAAGCCCGTTCGAAGATGCTAGTGTGTATATATATACGAGTCGCAGGCACGGGCCTCCGGCCAGATGGCTACGCGCCACAGTACCTGGCCGCCGACGGCGGGCTTCGCCCGCGATGACACCATAATGAAACAATTAAGTAATGAAATAATTAAACCAGATGACGGCGACGACGACGGCGGGCTTTGCCCGCCCCACCCCCCCCGGCAGGCTCCGCTCGCACCCCCCGGCGGGCTCGGGGACGACGTGACAACTTTTTTATAATTTAAATTTGTATATTTTATATATTAATATAAAATATATTTTATATATTAATAATTTTATATAAAAAATTATTTTATATATATTTTATATATTAATAATATTTTAATATATTTTATTATTTTAATTTTTATATTAAAAAAAATAAAAACCGCTCCCCGCCCCTCGCGAATTCACGACCACCCCACCGCCGGCGGCCTGATCTAATAGCTCTGGATTGAGGAGAGAGAGGGTTTGCTTTTGGGGGGGGGGGGGGTTTTATTAGCAGACCACAAATGATATTTGCAGCCGAAGATCTAACAGCTCTGGATTAAAACAGTCAAATCCGACGACCATATATTTTCAGCATATTTTCGAACTCACGATATTGGCAGACCATCATAAATCTTTTTTGAATATATATATATATATATATATATATATATATATATATATATATATTATATATATATATATATGTATATATATATATATATTATATATATATATATATATATATATATATATATATACTAGTGCCCGACACCGGGCTCCGCCCCTATGGATATGCGTCACAGTACTCGGCCCGTGACGGCGGGCTTCGCCCGCACCTGGCTGCGGCCGCTCCGCTGCGGGCTTCGCCTGCCCCCCGGATAGATGCGCCCCCGACACGGGGTTCTGCCCCTATGGCCACTCGCCACAGTACCGGCCGGTGACCACGAGCTTCACCCGCACCTGATTGCGACCGCACCCCGGCGTGACGCCCGCCCCGCGGCAGGATTAAAAAAATATAATATTTAATTATATTAAAAAATATTAAAAAAATTGTAATTTAATTATATTTAAAAAAACATTTAAAAAATATAACATTTAATTATATTTTTAAAATATTTTAAAAATATAATATTTAATTATATTTTAAAAATATTTTTAAAAAATAATATTTAATTATATTTAAAAATATTTTAAAAAATAAAAAATATTTTTTTAAAAAATAGGCCGGATTAAATTCCGCCTATACTTAGGCGGGATTAATCCCGCTTAAGTTGGGCGGGAGTAAATTCCGCCTGGGATTATATTAATCTCAGGCGGGATTTAGTCCCACACCTCCCTTTTGGTGCGGATTTTTGGGTATATATAGGCATATCAGCCTTTTAGAAGTAATGTTGGGTGGGCGGGCATGCTAGGTTGGTGGGTGGGCGGTATTGTTGGGATTGCGGGCGGGCGGGCAGCTTTAATATGCGGGCTAGCTGACGGGTCCGTGGGATTTTGGGCTTTCGGGCGGGCTGCCTTATTGGATTTTGGGTTTAATTTTGTAGCCCGTTTATTAAAGTGGGCTGATGGGTTGTAGGGTGCCCTACAAATTATATAGATTTGAGAGGGCCTATATAGGTTTAGGAGACCTAAGAAAAAAAATGAACTGCCATGATTCGTTGTCATGATCAACGATTGCGAACAAATATGCAGTTTATATTCAACGGACGTGATCGATCGTGATCTGATTCTAGAATTAAAAACTATTCTTTATAATAGATAAATATATATATATATATATATATATATATATATATATATATATATATATATATATATATATATATATATATATATTATATATATATTATATATATATATATATATAATATATATATATATTACGAGTGACAGGCACGGGCCTCCGGCCGATGATCACGCGCCACAGTACCCGGCCCCGCTCCCGGCGGGCTTCGCCCGCCTTCGGCGACGGCGGGCTTCGCCCGCCCCAGCGATTATAAATAATATTAGTACAAATAAAAAAGTTAGAATGAAAATAAAAAAGATATTTCTAACTGCGCGTGCAAACAATAAAGGTATTTAACTTGATAAAGAAGTTTTATTAGTACATATATAAACTGCGCATAAAATATAACGTGAAAGTATCATGGTCTAATGGTCAAGTCATTGAAAAACAGGCGGTCGTCGGTTCGATCCTCCCCAGCCGCGCGCATATTGCCTTTTTTTAGTTCATAATAAAATCTTTCTCATATTTAGCGTGGGATAAAGTGATAGTTTCTAATATATATTAAGCAAAGCACATTCAATAATTGAAATTGTATTTCGGCGGGGCTACACTGCGCAAATTTTCAACCTGATTCGTATTCTATTATTTTAACATTGTTTTTAGGGCGCCCAGTTTTAGGTTTAGGTCGCCCTTAGTAGGTTTAGGAGACCTACGAAAAAGTGGAGAGAGGGAATGTGTTTGATCAACGGGCTGATAGGGGGAGTGAGATGAAGGGGTAGGATGAATTCAATGTCTTATTTAGCTAGGCATATTTGAGGATTTGATATTTCTTTTTAATGTAGTATAGATATATATATATATATATATATATATATATATATATATATATATATATATATTAAATTGTTTAAAACTCTGTTGTCGGTGTCAATCTTGAAAAATTCATGACAAGTAACAAATCTAAAGAGTTTGTTTTTCTAATTAATGTTTAGTAATTATGTACATTTAAGAAATATGTGGTTGTAATAAAATCAAAAAGTGAAATAAATTTGATAGTTCTCCACTCAATGTTTGGAACTCTTAACATTTCAATCTTTACACATATTGGGGTCTATAGAATACTTATCCAATGTTATATTTAGATTCTGTTATGAGGGACTTATTTTTACCGGTCAAATGGTTACGACCGCATGCACATGATAAATGAGAATTGAAGTTTAATGTTCAAAGATTGCAGCAAGTTGAAAAAACAATATGCCAATTTTTTTTTCTAGGGAATATATATGTTGTGAGCTAAATACATAAAAGGTATTAAACACATGCATTCTGATACCTTCCTTTATGCAGACATTCTTATAGCCTACTGCATGGTAAAGGATGAGCATGTCATCTTCATAGCTCAGTAGGTAATGGTCAAAAAAGCTTATCTCTTGCACATCAACTTTGAAAAAAAAGGCACTTGTGGGACCACTTAAATCCTCACAAATCTCACTTAGATATTGCCCTCATAATAACTTAATTACACCTTCAAAATGCTAACTTTTCAGCATGTATTTGCAGCATATCTAAATATTAAACTTGGATTAATTAATCTTAAGTAGACTACTAAGTAATTAATTAATCAATCATGTGAGATAATTCCAACTAAAACAAATAGCATTGAGTTATTGCTTGTAAATATTTTAGTTGTCTCATATTGTTCATTGTTTTGTTTCAAAAATAAGTAGAGATCAGATATATATTCAACAAGTATTTCATTATTATTATTATTATTTCTTATTATACAGAGTGACATCTATTTCCTTTTTTCTGTTTTAAATTGATGTAATATGCTCCACCCTCCCTATAAGTACAATGTGATATTTATTTGCAATTGAGGTTGGTTGTCACTCATCTCTTCATGCAAATAATTAAGCAAATTATAAAATAAAGAACTTTGCTTTAGATATTTCTAGATTTTTTTGATAATTTTAGTTTCCCTCATCTATGTAGACCTTGATGATTTCTCCTTTTATGGCATTGGTCTCACCTAAAATAATAAGCTCCCTTAAACTATTGAGATAAATTGGATCATGGCTTGAGGAACTTTATTTGGCACCAAGAATATCATAATAACTACATTATCATATTTTATTAGAACTCACTTTAATCATTCCTACACCCTTCCCCATTGGCAAACCACTACTATTAGAGAGATAATTAGGTACCGGTAACACATGGTTCTCACCATGAGGGCTAAAGTACAACCCTACAATCCACAATCCTACGGTGGGATTTTTTGAGAAAATATAGACGTAATACAGACGTAGTGAAATACGGCCATATTTTTGATCAATCATGCTTAAAAAATCACGTTTGCAGAAAACGACGGCCTGATGACGTATAACGCACGATGTTCTTTAGGGCGCTACACGAGCGAAAAATTTTTTCCTTATACCAAGGCCTTTAGTTTCTAGTTTAGAATCTATTGGTTTCACAGCCATGATTTTTTAAAAACCGTCCACAATGCTTGGCGTGGGTTTGTTTGCAGTGACTTCTATTTATCCTTATAAAAATATAAGAACATTGAATCCTGTATTAAATTATGGAATACTAAGGTTCATTTTGTGTGCAACGAAAAAATTAAGGACATATAACCTTGAAGCTATCATTGTGGAGAAACTATGAATGTTTTTGACCTAATAACATGTCTAATGATGATATATATCATCTCTCTTATTAAAATCGCATAAGAAGTTATTCCTATTTTTGAAAAGATGTAGCATAAGGCCGAGCTCAACTTCCATTCTTACAATAATGTTTATGGCAATTTCATTAATATCTTAAAACTAATGTTACTATATTAGTATGTTTGAAGTTTATTTATATTTTTCTAATAATAAAAAATTCCATATATTTTGATGGGTTCCCCCTGAGATTTCTAAGTCAAACCGAAAAGCTCGGACCAAGGACGTGTAAACCCAACCGGCCAAATCACACACACGAAGCCGCGCTCCCCGAGTCTCGGAAGCACCCGAGAAAAAGGTCAAAGCGGCGCACAGGCATAGCTAGGCCATGCAGTCGCGCACGAACTACGATAGTGTATTTCTACCAAGGTGTTAGAAGAGTGAATGTACCCAGATTTTGAGGAACCACTACAATTTTGGTGTCTTCTGTGCCATGCTTTTCTGTGTTATGTTTCTTGTGTTGTTCTTTATTTTTTTGCATTTAGTGGATGCAAAAACTGTGATATGTTAAATTCAGTAATTGTTTTAGACATATATTTTGAATTTTTATTCACCCTGGAGTTAAATCAAATAAAGGTTAATACCTTGATCAAAAGAAATAAACAGTTGAACTGAAACACGTACTATTATAGAAATATATTTTCAAAAATAAGTTCTAATAATTTTAAAAGTTTTGCATCCACCAGACTTCTAGTGTGTATTTTGGAAAAGTTTACACTCTAAAAGACCATAATAAAGTTGTATACAAATTTAATTGATGAAAGTATTTTGGTTCTATTTTTATAGGACCACCTATGTCTTATAAAAAGAATGCTAATTGGAGCACAACAACAGAGCTTGTTCCCAGGGCTGAGTAGATAGAAGTAGAAAAGAAGGTAAAAGACTGAGATGTCATAGTAATGAATAGCCTAATGTCAACTATGTTAGATGAAATCTTCCAAAAGGTAGCTGATTGACAATCTGCTAAAGAAATCTGTGAGAACTCATCCAAAATTATTGATGGTATCTCAAATGAAAGAAAGGACCATAAGTCCCTTCTAATATCCCAAAATGAGAACTTTCAGAAGAAGGTTGATAAAGATATTGTTGAAATGCATGAGAGATTCAACATCATTTTAAATGAACTCAAGAGACTATACATGGATATCTCACTCATAAAGATCAATGAGAAGCTTCTCATATGCTTCCCAAGCACATGAGACTTAAGGATTTAGGGCATCAAAGAGTCCAAATGTCATAGGGAAATCATAATTGATGCCCTGTTAGGAAAACTCAAGTCCTATGAACTTCTCTTGAATAATAGGGTTGGATATGAAATGAAGAACAAAGTCTCCACCATTAGATATAAGTCCATTGCTCTAAAGGTAGTTGATGGATGGCCTTCTACTTTTGAAGAGGAGAAGTTTAATCTCCTATACAGAAGGTTCAGAAGGTGGATTAAATCTAAAGACTCTACAAGAAGGGACATGAACTCCAATAAGCTAAAGTTTGACAAGACCCCTATCTAGGAGATCATAGCTTTGCCTGTACTAAGCCATGCCACATTGCTCCAGACTATCTGTAAGATAAAAAAGATAAATCAAGCAAGAAGGAGAATAAGAAGCGGTCTTTCAAGAAGGAGAAGAAGAAAGGGAAAGGTTTCATTGCAAAAACTTTGAGTGACTCAGACTCAGAGTCAAGCTTCTCTTTTGAGAGTGAAGACAAAGATGTTGTTGAAGAAGCCTGCCTGATGACTTTAGAGGCTTACTTAGAAGATGAAGATGATCGGGTATCTTCTTTTGATGACTTAGACTTTTCTTCAAGTGATTTTAAAGAATGTTTTGATTTTTGTAAAGATTAACTAGAAGCTGAGAAACAAATAAAATCACTCAGAATTAAAAAAAAAGTAAAAGATCTGAATAGTTGAACTGATAAATATACTATTATAGAAATATATTTTCAAAAATAAGTTCTAATACTTTTAACGGTTTTGCATCCACCAGACCTCCAGTGTCTATCTTGGAAAAGTTTACACTCTAAAAGACTAGAATAAAGCTGTATACAAATTTAATTGATGAAAGTATTTTTGGTTCTATTTTTATAAGATAACCTATGTCATATAAAAAGAATGCTAATCGGAGCACAAAAATAGAGCATATTCCCAGGGCTGAGTGGACAAAAGTAGAAAAGAAAGTAAAAGACTGAGATGTCAAAGTAATGAACATCTTAGAGTCCATTATGTCAGTGAAATCTTCCCAAAGGTAGTTGATTACCAATATGCCAAAGAAATCTGTGAGTCCTCATCCAAAATTATTGATGGTAGCTCTAATGAAAGAAAGGACAAGAGGTCCCTTCTAATATCCTAATATGAAAACTTTCAGAAGAAGACTGATGAAAGTGTTGTTGAAATATTTGAAAGATTCAACATCATTTAGAAAGAGCTCAAGCGACTAGACAAGGAGATCTCACTCATAAAAATCAATGAGAAGCTTCTCATATGCTTCCCAAGAACAAGAGACTTAAGGATCTAGGGCATCAAAGACTCCAGATGTCATAGGGAGCAGTTAGGAAAACTTAAGTCCTATGAACTTCTCTTGAATAATAGGATTGAATCTGAAATAAAGGACAAAGTCTACACCCTTATAGATAAGTCCATTTCTCTAAAGGCAGTTGATGGAGAGCTTTCAAATTTTGAAGAGGAGATGATTAATCTCCTATACAGAAGGGTTAGAAGGATGATTAAATCCGAAGACTCTAGAAGAAGGGACAAGAACTCCAATAATCCAAAGTTTGACAAGACAACTATCAAGGAGATCATTTGGTTTGGCTGCATAAAGCCTTGTTATATTGCTCCACACTACCCTTAAGATAAAAAAGATAAATAAATCAAGGAGCACAAGAAGCAGACTTACATGAAGGACAAGAAGAAAGGGAAATGTTTAATTGCAAAAACTTGGAGTGACTCAGAATCAGAGACAATCTCCTCTTTTGAGAGTGAAGACAAAGATGTTGTTGAAGAAGCCTTCCTGATGACTTTGGAAGCATACTCAAATGATGAAGATAATCAAGTATCCTATTTTGATGACCTAGACATTTCTTCAAATGATTTTAAATATATATTTTTTATTTTTGTAAAGATCAACTAGAAGCTGAGAAACAAATAAAATCACTCACAAAAGAACTAGAAGAATTAAAAAATGAAAAACACTAATATGTAAATTATGAACTTAAAGTTGAACAAGGTAGATTAGAAAAACAAGTGACTGAATTAGCTGAAGAAAATAAAACACTGAAAGATGAGCTAGCAAAGGCAAATGCATTTGAGGACTCACTAAATTGTAAGAGTCAGAAGCTCAAGTACATAACTGTGAATCTCACTATGGTGTTCAATCACATAGGATTAGGTGTCGAGCCAATTATCTCTGTAAAAGTATCCAGCATATTTGCTTGGAAAACCCCATAACTTTTGTTAAACCCAATGAAAGCTAACCTATAATCATATATTGGGAACATGCGTCGACTTCATCTTGACACAACTTTGGAGATGCATTGAGATCTACTCAATGCAGGCATGAAAATGAGTTGACTTTATTTTGACGCAACCTCCCATATGTGTTGACTCCCTATCGACGCAACTAGGCAATTACATCAAATGTCAGTCAAAATAACTTTCTAGTGAAAATCTTAAAAGGTTTAAAGCTACAATATTTACTGATTCTCATTCTTTTAAACAAAAATGTAATAATTGTTTGAGAAATGGATGTGTTGCTAGAAGCTAGTAGTTTAACAAATCAACACTCTTCCATCCTAATTAGTATTACAAAAGACCATTTTATACTTTTATCACACCCTATAATGGTAGAAGAAGTAATGAGCCCAAGTTAACTTAGGTCCCAACTAACTTTTAATTGTTTATGCAGATAAGGGACTATCCTTCTACAAATCAGTTGCAATATTTGGACAGTAGCTGCACCAAGCATATGATTGGACATAAAGAACTATTGGAATACTATAAGGCCAAGGCTGAACCTAAGATAATCTTTGGTGACTCTAATTTTTCTCAAACAAAAGTCTATAGTGTGATCGAATTTGGATACATCTCATTCTCTGAGGTAGCTTATATTAAAGGGCTTCAACATAACCTTATTAGTATTAGCCAGCTATATGATGGTGAACATAAATTTGTATCCATACACAACCTATACCAAATATTCAACACTAAAATAAATGCAATAGTGTGAACCATGAAAGTGATGTGTTAGATCTGAAATACTTTAGAGGGGGGGGGGTGAATAGAGTATTTGTGAATCCTTAAAATCTTTTACAGCTTTTGCTATAATTGAGAAAGTGCATAAACAACCTAATAAAATATAAACACGACACTCTTAAAAAGACACAAACACAGCAAGAACAAAAGAAAGGGCAACCACACAACACAAGAAATTATAGTGGTTCCCCAACCTGGGTACATCCACTCTTCTACCACCCTAGTAGGAATCCACTCAGATTTTTGATTAGGTGTCTGACACCAATGAGCTTTTGATCAGGTGCTCAAAAAACAAATCTCAAGTCTTTTGGTTAGATTACTTGCAACCAGGAATAACTTTTGAAGGAAGTTATAACCCTTTATACAGTGGGGGGATGAGAGATGATATTGTCTTCTCTGTCTCAATAAACAATTGAGAAGACTTAAGTGGAAATAATTTTAGGAAAGAGCTCCCCCTGAGATGTAGAATAGTTCAGGGAAAAACTGGAGCTTTGCTTCAGGGTGATAGGTCTTCAATCTTTAAGCCTTGACCAGAAAAGTTCTTCAGGAACTTCTTGATAGATGGAATTGATGTTGTCCTTTGAAGTGTCCTAGAGAGTTGAAGAATGAAGACTCTTGATGTTTGATTGATTATTCTTCTTCTTCAGATAGTAGATGTTCTTCTGGTCTAGGGTTTCTTTTCTTTATCAGAGAGCTGTGAAAGAAAGAGCAGAGAATTCCTTGTTGCAGACTGACTGACTGTCTGTGTATCTTCTTGTGTCTTGCTATGCAGAAAAAGAGAGAAAATCTCTTTTATATTTCCTGTCAAAAAGTTGTCTTTCGAAATTTGAAATTCCTTGCAATCAATGCTGACGGCCTTGAGAATAAACGACATTGAATTATTTCCCCAACAGTCCCATGGAAAAATGGCAAGCAATAATCCTGGAGAAGACCATAATCAATGCTCTGTCTAACGGGTATATTCAGAGAATATTTGAGCACTAATTATACATGAATTATTGCAGTAAGAAGGAGACAGGATGAAGGAAATAACTAAGTTTGGATTCGTCGAACGGATAACAGAAATCGTCGAGTTGAGTCCACAGTTCGTCGAGCTGAGAAGTTGTGTTCGTCAACCAGATGGCTTCTGTTCGTCGAGCTGATTTCCAAGATCGTCGAGCAGAGAGTAGAATTGCATTGATTAGAAACTTTGACAATTCTGTGCATGGAGTTCATCAGGCTGAGAACTAGTAACTGATTTCGTCGAGCTGAGAACTGATTTCGTCGAGCTCAGCTCAGAGAATTTTCTCTGAGAACGTCAAGCTGAGCACAACAATCATCGACCGGAGTTCGACGAACGTCGAACTCATTTTACTGAGTCTTTGGAAAATCTCTAAGTCTTGAGTCTCTAGCAGTCTAATGATGGCTGGTCCATACAGTGTTGAAACTAAGGACTTAGCCTAGACTCTAGGACACAACTATGAGCTTGGCTATACAAGATGGGTCACAAGATCCTAACTAAGTGAACATATCCCAAATCAAACTAGGGATCCAACAATCTCCCCTTATTTGGGTGAGGTCACTAATTACAGACTTACACTAAACTAAAAATAAACAAAGCAGGAAAAATATATATCTGGCAGAGAAAAATGAACACATGCAGCAGATATATATATACAGATAAGCTTTGTTCAGAAATAAGAAAGCAGTTATAAACATAACAGAAATTCACCAATTCAGAACTCATTTCTTTTGCTTCTTCTCTTTTGGATTTTCTTCTTTGCTCTTGTCTCCTGGCTTAGTAAAAACAATTTCTCTATTTGGATTTGAAGCTTGCACTTTGGTCATGGTCATATCAGCAACCCTTATAATATTCAAAGATGTGGCTCTGGGGACTACTACTTCTGGGTGCAATTTCATATAATCATCAATATTGAAAAATTTGTTAGCTTTTTCAAACCTTTTAAGCTCTTCTTTCCTATACTTTGACATTGTTGTATATTGAGAGGGATCTTTCCCTTCAGCTTTAGCTGCGTTAATTATAGAAAGGCCAACCAGTTCCTGGAACCTGGCCATCCTAGCTGATGTAGCTGTCTCTGGATTTTCAAAAGGAACAGGAGGAGAGGGAGGTCTGTTGGAGCTTTTAGCTTGTTGATGTTGCTTCTGTTGTTGATGCTGCTTCTGTTGTTGAGGCTAGTATTGCTTGCTAGAAAGATATTGTCTTTGTTGGCTGCTTTCTGAAAATGAGGACCTACCCTGATGTCTTTGATAAGTTTGAAATTCGGTAGTCCTTTGAGAGGTTGTGCCTGAAGCACCAGCAGCTGGAGGAGGAGGAGGAGAAGGGTCCTTTCTGTATTTCTGAGTTGGAGGAGGGGAGTATCTTCTGCTTCTTTTCCTTTATTTCCGTTTGTTTTTAGATAACCACATCCAAGATGGCATCCCTTTATATGGAGTTATCTTCTGAAGGATATAGTAGGGAGTGTCATTGGTTGGATTTGGTTTAGGAGCAGGAGGAGGAGGCGCTTTCCTCTTCTTAGACACTTTCTTCTTCTTTAGATCCTCATCTGAATCCTCATCCTCATTATTATCATCATCATCATCATCAGATCCCTGAGGATTATCATATAGATCATTTAAAGATTTTAGGGCCTCAACAGAAATGATAGGCTTCTCAGGTATAGATGGAGTTGGAGGAGAAACTTCAACAGGAACTGGAGAACTAACTCTGACAGTGCTTTCAGCATCTGCCTTATTCTCTTCTTCAATGTCAGCAAAGATCAAGGCATCAAGATCTGACATTGGAGAGTCATCCATAACAAAATTGGGGGCAGAAATAATTTCTGGAGGGGATGGGATGACTACAGGTTCTGGAAAAACAAAACTATCTCTTAGTTGTTTGGCAACTTTAGGACTGATAGGGGAAGAATACGAAACAATAGCTAAAGATGGCTTAGTATAATCTGTTGAAGGGAAGCTCAAAAATGCAATATCAAAAATTTTAAACAAATATTCTAAATCTACTGTGGGATTAATGATGAAATAACCAATAGCAATTATCTCTTCTGGAGCTGACTCTTCTATATCCATATCAGTCTCAATAAAATGAATGAAATCAATAAAATCTGTATCTTCTGCTATTGCTGCCTTTGCATCTGCTGGAGCTAGAGCTACTGAAACTAAAACTGTTTCTACTGCTGGAACTGCTGCAACTTCATCATCAAGCATCTCCCCCTGCCTGGTTTCAGTAATAACTGAAGCCAGGCCCCTAAATGAAGAGAGGGCAGTAGTGAGGGCAGAGATCTGGGCAGATAGGGTAGATTTGGAAGTAGCAAGAGGTGAAATGGTCTCTGCTATGATTGTTTTGAGGAGGGGTGTGATGAGGCCAATGACAGAAGAGATGGTGGAGGGATTCAGTGGTGGAATTACAGAAGGAGTTTCAGATAATGGTTAGGTGGAAACATTTGGAGGGATGGTAGATGTTGGTGAGGATGGAGGAGGAGCATCTGGCATTTGGTCATCTTGTGTGAATTGATGTTGAGGGGAAAGAGTAATGGGAGGAGATGACAGTAGATTAAAAGATGGTATGGAGGACAAGTGAGGTGGAAGAGGAGATGAAGGTGGTGTTGGAGAAGGGGAGGGTTGATGATAGTCCTAAATAGGGGATGAGGGGATATTGGTAAGATATAGGGGTGGGGAGGTGGCAGAAGATATAACAAGAACAGATGGTTGTGGTTGTTGTTGATTTTGAGGTGGAGGTGGGATAACTGAGGTGTGTGGTAGTTGGGTTTGGAGTGCTGGAAGAGATGATGAGGGTGGAATGATCTCTTCAGTAGGGTGGGGAGTGACTATAACAGCCCTTGTGCTCTCAGAAGCTTTGGTGGCAGAGGATGTGGCCTTGGAAGGTTTTGAGATTGTCCTCTCCCACTTGCCAAATAAGGCACGGGTAATCATTTTGCTGGCATTGATGAATATGGTCAGGGAGACCAGTGATTCAACAGCTTTTTCCTTCAAAAACATCCCCAGGATCCTTCCAAAACAAACTTCCTTTTTGTTATTCTTTTTCTTGATTAGATCAAAGATGATCTAAGCCCAGTTCACTTGCTTCTTGTTAACCAATGCACACATAACCAAAAACTGATGCCTTGTTATATAATTATGTTTAGTGTGCTTGCCTACCAAGACTTTCCCAACAATATCTGTCAGAAACTTATATTCTGCAGATAAATACTTCTTCAACAATTTATTAGGGTTATCTGCAGCATAACCCATCATTCTTAACATCAGATCATATTCCTTATTCTCAATTTCTAATTCATCTTCTCCATTGCTCAAACCAAATATTTCAGTCAAAACAGTGGGAGATAGAGAAATGGCGTTACCCGCAATTGTTCCAATCATTGTATTCTCCTCTATGATTAAAGATGTGTAGACTCATTCTCTAATCTCAGTTCCAAACAGTTTGATCCTTGTTGTCATCAGATTCTTCAGATGCTGCTCTTCCAGAAGTTCTAGAATATTCAAAAAAAATCGGGTTTGAATGCTAGAAAGAATCAAAGTCAACATTGAAGCCGATGTCGAACTTCATCGTAGCAAGGGTTCCTGCTTGAATCACCATGAGATCACTTATAAGAGAGAAAACAACGATCAAGTGTAAAGGAACAGAAAGCGCAGGATGGAGGTCGAAGAAAACCTAGATATAGGGTTTTCTGGACTATGAATCGACAAACTCTGTTCCATGATAAATAAAAAGATCTTTGATCTGAGGTCAACGAAATGATTTGGAGTTAAATAATTTGTCGAGCTCAGTCTGAAGATTTGAAGACATTTCGTCGAGCTCTATTCGAAAAAATTCTTCTGAAGTAGATTCGTCGAGCTCTGTTCGACGAAAATGACTTCACTCACAGAGAGTTCGTCGATCTCCGTTCGATGAATATCTCAAGAACTTTCCCCAGTTCGTCGAACTCCGTTCGACGAACTCTGGAAAATTTGTCGAGTGCAGACAGAAACTAAACCAAGTCTTCTCCATTAATCATACCCAGCTGATTTATAAAGAACAAGTGATTATTTTCATCCAAGGGTTTGATGAAAATATTAGCTTTTTGTAGGTCAGGGGAGATATAGACAAGTATGATTTTATTTTTGTCTACACACTCTCTAATGAAATGATTCATAATGTCTATATTCTTGGTCCTACTGTGATGGACTGGATTCTGTTCTATGGATATAGCACTTGTGTTATCACAAAGTAGAGTTGAATTATTTAAGTTGAAACCATAGTCCAGGAGTTGATTCTGAATCCATAATATCTATGAACAGCAACTGCCAGCTGCAATGTACTCTGCTTCAGCAATTGATGTAAATACATATGTTTGTTTCTTGTAGAACTAAGAGACTAATCTCATACCAAGGAACTGGCAAGTTCCTATGGTACTTTTTTTGTCTACCCTGCATCCAACATAGTCAGCATCTAAGTATCCAGTTAACTCAAATTCTGACTCAATGGGATACCATAGGCCTAGACTAGGACAACTCTTCATATATCTCGAAATTCTTTTTAGGAAAGTAAGGTGAGATTCTTTAGGGTTCACTTGGAACCTAGCACAAAGGTATGTGGCAAACATGATATCAGGTCTGCTAGCTGTAAGATATAATAGGGACCCATCAATGCCCCTATATAACTTCCGATCAACAGGTTTCCCATGTGGATCAGAATCTACTACAATATTAGTAGCCATAGGTGTTTTCTAAGCTGAGGCATCAGCCATCCCAAACTTCTTGAGAAGCTCTGTAGCATATTTAGTTTGGGAGATGAGGATGCCATCAGGTAGCTACTTTACTTGGAGACCAAGAAAGTAGGAGAGCTCACTCACGCTACTCATCTCAAACTTTGAATGCATGAGGTCAAAGAACCTCTTGCATAGTTTTGGATCAGTAGACCCAAATATGATGTAATCTGCATATATTTCTACTAATAAAATTTTATTCTTATGGTGCCTAGTGAACAATGTGTTGGGTACATTGGTCAAATGTACCTGATTTGAAGAAGCCTCACCCAACTCAATGATATACATCATAATGTATTTGATGTATGTTGAGTTTACTTGTGCAGGTTAAGAAATCACTGGACTGAAGCAAAAAGTTTCTAAGTCCATGTGTCGACACCTAGAGGAAAAGTGTCGACACTTAAGAAAGCTTGTGTCGACACCCAGACAAGCAGTGTCGACACTTGGAGTCATTGTGTCGACACTTGGGATGCAGAGTCGACACCAGACAGAAAGTGTCGACACTTGGAGCTGTGTCGACACTCAGTGTAGAAAAGTGCAGAGAAGCCATGTCGACACTTGGAGCTGTGTCGACACTCAGCAAATGTCTGCAGAGTCTAAGTACAAATTTCGACACTCAACACAATGTGTCGACACTCAACAGAAGAGTCAGCATTTGAAGTATGTGTCGACACCCAGAACAATGTGTCGACACACAGCTAAAGACTCAACACTTGAAGAAAGTGTCGACACAAGGAGCTGTGTCGACACTTAGCAAAGAACAGAAAAAACAACAAATTATTCTAAGTACAAGTGTCGACACTATGGGAATGTGTCGACACTCAGCTGGAGTCTCAACAAGAAGAAGGTGTGTCGACACAAGGAGCTGTGTCGACACTCAGCAAGAATTAACATAAAAGACTATGTGTCGACACCTAGAAGCAGTGTCAACACTTGACAGATTCAACACAAGAAGTTGTGTCGACACAAAGGAGATGTGTCGACACTTAGAAGAATTCAGTTAAGGATATAAGATCAAGTACTTGTGTCGACACTCGTTTATGTGTCGACACCTGAAGAAGAATCTGTGTCGAGATATACAAGGAGTTGTGTCGACACCTTATAGACTTGTGTCGACACTTACACAGCATGTGTCGACACTTGGACTATAAGTGTCGACACTTAAAGACAGAAAGTCTCGACACTTACAGACAGTTAGAGATTTTCAAGAAGTGACTGGATGACATGATAGCTGCCGTTCCAGCCAGTCTACAGCAACTGTCAGAGATGTCAGAAGTCAGTTATGAACCGGATCAGCCGGTTACCATGAAGAAGGCCTATAAATAGGCACCCACAGATTACAGAAACGGTTGTTGAAGTAGTTGATCAGATTGTTGTCAAGGTTGATCATATTGTTGAAGTAATCTTTAAAGTGGTACTCAAAGTGTCAACACAAGAAGATCTAGCAGTTCATGTGCAGATCTAAGAAGTTGGAGAGAGAGGGCTCCTTCCAAGAAATCAGCCTCTGGAACTAGGCTGAGAAGAAGGATTCAGATTCAATTCTGGATCTTAAGTGGCAGAGGTCAAGGAACTACTGCAGGAGGATTCAGTCTTATTCAGTTCTACTCAAGAAGCTTTGAAGAAAGCTAAGTCAGATTGGATCCAGCTGAGTTCTTCTAAGAACTCATCAAGAATCTCTCAACTCCCCTCTTATCTTTCTGAGTTGTAGAGTTATTATTTGTAATACATTTTAACTTGTAGGATCCTTTGGATCTGAGAGAATTGTAAGCATATAATTATAAAGGCTGAGGGTAGGGCTTGTGAGCCTGAGTGTAGGATATTAAGATCTCTGAGTGTAGGACTTGTTGGCTGAGTGTAGGCCTTGATTGGCTGAGTGTAGGCCCTTGTGGCTGAGTGTAGGCTTTGGGATAAAGCTGAGTTGTAAGGCTTTGGGCCTGAGGTAGGAACCAATTTGGGTTCTGAGACAGTGGAGGAGTTTGGCCGAATCTAGTACACTGCTAGATAGGCGAAGGGGGAAAGTGGATGTACCTATATCTTGGGGAACCACTATAAAACACTGTGTGCTTGTGCTGTGGATTAGCTGTGTATGTTTTGTTATTGCTGTTTGCTGTGCAAAAGTAGTTAGAAATCTGTGATATAACTGTTTGGCTGCCAACAAAGTTAGAAAAGGATTAGGTCACCTATTCACCCCCCCTCTAGGTGTTTAGGTACCATATCTTTCAAGTGGTATCAGAGGGAGGTTCCTCAAAACAAGGACTAACAGTCTGAGGAGATCCTGTTTGGCAGATTCAGTGTAAGGGAAAACACAGATTCAAGAAATTCAAGAAAATCAAGAAACATGGGTTCCTATGATAATCACAAGGAATTGGGTTTCATGAAATTACCCATATGCAGGAAGGAGATCTTTGGGATCTGGAAAGAAAGGGTAAGGCTATTTATGGAGGCCTCAGACCCTAGAATCTACATCACAGTAAAGGAAGGGCCTTATGTACCTATGAAGATTTCAGTTCTAGATGCAAATCAGACAACCCCAAAGGATTTCTCTGAGATGACTAAGGATGAAATTGTCCTAGCCACCATGGACAAGAGGGCACAGAACATAATAGTGAGTGTCATTGATGATGCCACTTTTCAGAACTTAATTCACTGTAAGACAGCAAAAGAAATGTGGGATACTCTCATTATCTATATGGAAGGTTCTGAAGAAGTTAGGCAAGATAGGAAGTCCTTGCTAAATCAGGAGTATGAAAGCTTTAGGCAAGGAAAGGGTGATAGCATCACTGAGTGCTATAAGAAATTTTACAGAATAGTTAATGAACTCATGTCTTATGGAAGAGAGTTCACTAACTATGAACTAAATGACAAGTTCTTAAGGTCCCTAACCAAAGATTGGGACACCAAGATCTGTGACATAAGAGAAATGGCTAAGTTGGGGGAAATTCCTCCTCCCACACTGTTTGGCAAGCTATTGTCTTATGAAATGCAGTTAATAGTGAGAAAAGAGGAGGAGAAATCAACAAGGACTGAGCACAAAGAAAGAACTGTTGCTTTCAAGACAGAAGTTCCCAGAAAGTGCAGGAATAAGTCTTCAACTCCACCTCCAGAGGTAGTTGAATCAGAGTCTGATGAGTCTGTCAGCACAAAGTCTAAGAGCAGTGAAAGTGATGAAGACTTTGCTGTTTTCACTAGACACTTTCAGAAGTTTTTGAAAAAGAAACAGTGGAGGTCAAGGCCTTCTACATCACAAGGAAAGGAAGACTCTTATATGAAAAAGAGATCTTCAAAGAATGACAAGAAAAGGACAAAATCAAGCAAGGCAACTGGTTCAAAGATTGTTTGCTATTGCTGCAATAGACAGGGCCATGTTATTGCAGATTGTCCAGAGAAGAGAAAGGAATCTGGTGACAGGAAAAAGACTCACTTCAAAGGGAAGAAAGAAAAGTCTTTTGTTGCTAAGAAGGAGAAGACTCTATCAGATATATCTTCTTCAGAAACTGAGTCTGAGGCTGAAGCCTACATAGGGCTGTTTGCAGAAGAAGAAGAGGAAGAATTCATGGAGATCTTGGAGTCAATTTATGAACAAGAGGACAGTCATTGCCAAGGGCTAATGGCTTTGACAGAGAGTGCCAAAATCCTGGAGCAGCCAGGACCCAGTCAGGTACAAAGTTCAAGTTTAAATTCAGTTTCTTGTTCTAGTTCAGAATTAGATTCTTCTTCATCAAGTGATGAGAATATATCTGAGTCTGAGGAAGATATTCATCAGCTTATAGATGAATATAAGGTACTGTTGCAAGCCTAAAAGAAAAGCAAGACCCTAGCCAAAAGTCAGGCAAAGGAGATTGCTGATCTCAAGGCTGTTGCAACAGATTTTGAGAAGCAATTTGATCAAAAACTGAATGAGGTAGCCAGGCTAAAACACATTACAGTGATTCAGATGGGAACTATCACCTATAAGAATGATCAAATTAAGAAACTGGAGAACAATCTTCAGAAAGAGAGAGAGCTTGTTGCTAGGTTTTTCAAAACCTAAATCAGTGCTACCTTTAATTGATGAATTTGTTCATCATAAAGGCAAGGCTGGACTGGGTTTTGTTAGACCTGCAGGGACTGAGCAGTCCAAGTTTAAGTCCAAGGGCAAAGCCCCAACATTCAACAAGCCTGCTGTAGTCAAGACAGCCAAGGCAGTACCTAAGCAAAGGTACAATAAGTTTGAATGCTAGTGTTGTGGCAAAGTTGGCCATTTTGCAGTGGACTGTTGGCACAATGTGAGTGCCAAAGTGAGTTCCAAACTACCTGTTGGAATGCCAGTAGGTAGGTTTGTCAAATTGCAAACTAACAATCACCAAGGACCCAAGAATACTTTGGGTTCTAAGGTTCATTAATTTTTTTTGCAGGTCAGTCCAAATGGCCATACCCCAACATGGTACTTGGATAGTGGATATTCCAGACATATGACTGGAACAAGGGTACTACTGAAGGACTATATTCCAATCAAAAATGGTCCTAAAGTGACCTTTGGTGGTTCTGAAAAAGGAATCATCAAAGGGTTTGGTAACATTTCTTCAAACTTAGTTACCATTACTCAAGTGGCTTATGTTAAAGGGTTGAAACACAACCTAATAAGTATAAGTCAGTTAAGTGATGTAGGGTATGACATCTCATTTGTTAAAAATGGTTGTCATATCAAGAGGTCAAGTGATCAAGAGATCATTTTGACAGGATATAGGAAGAGGAATGTCTACTGTCTAGACATTATGATTGAGAACAATGGTTCTCCAGTTTATCTTGTAGCTGATGAGATAGTCTCTCATTGTGTCAAATGGCACAAGAGGCTAGCCCATCTTAACTACAAGACTATTAGCAAACTCTTTAGCAAAGAGTTAGTGAGGAATGGTCCTCAAGTTAGGTGTGTCAAAGATGGTATTTGCTCAGCTTGTCAAAAGGGCAAGCAGACTAAATCCACCTTTAGAAGTATAGATAACAAAGATGCTGTGAGGTGTTTATACCTCTTGCATATGGATCTCTTTGGTCCAATGCCAGTTCACAGCTTAGGTAGGAAGGTTTATACCTTTGTAGTTGTTGATGACTACTCAAGGTTTTCCTGGGTGTTCTTCTTAAGACAGAAATCTGAAACACCTAGTGTCTTCCTTAGCTTTGTTAAGCAAATTCAGAATGAACTAAACTGTACAGTGGTCAAAATTAGAAGTGACCATGGTACTAAATTTCAATCTGATAGCATGACAAAACTGTGTGAAGACCTTGGGATATTTCAAGAATTCTCTTCACCTAGAACACCTCAGCAAAATGGCATTACTGAGAGGAAGAATAGGACCTTGATAGAGGCTGGTAGAACCCTACTAAGTGATACATCACTGCCAGAGTATTTCTGGGCTGAAGCAGTTAACACTGCATGCCATGTTATAAATAGGGTTACCATCACTAAAAGGCTAAATTAGACCCCCTATGAAGTTGTGAAAGACAGGAAACCAAACCTATCCTACTTCAGGATCTTTGGTTGCAAATGCTTCATACTTAACAATGGGAAGTCTTACTTGACTAAGTTTGCTGCCAAGTCCCAAGAGGGAATTTTTGTTGGGTACATCAATAATAGTAAGACTTATAGAGTCTACAACTTGACTACACAAGTTGTAGAAGAATCAGTGCATGTAATTTTTGATGAGACAAAACTTATTAACAATGAGTTGTCTAGCAATGTATGCAGCCCCACAGGTTTGACAAAGGAATTGGACAAGCTTACTATAGAAGAGGTGCCTGCTGCAAGACAGCAAGTAGAAGGCAGTAGCTGTTGTCCAGGGGGAGAACTACATGTGCCAATTGCTAAAGAAATACAAGGAGTACAGCATGATGCAGATGCTGAAGAGGTTCAACCTGAAGTTAGGATGCCTCCAGCCAATAGGCATCTTAGAGATCATCCAGTAGAGCAGATTATTGGAGATCCAAGATAAGGAGTTCAAACCAGGAGCAGATACATGAATGCAGCAATCTACTCCAGCTTTTTGTCTCAAGTTGAACCTAAGAAATTTGAAGAAGCAATACAAGATCCACAATGGACTGAAGCAATGCAAGAAGAGCTTAATCAGTTCAAGAGGTGCAAGGTTTGGGAACTGGTTCCAAAACCTAAAGACCACAATGTAATAGGAACTAAGTGGATCTACAGAAATAAGATGGATGAACAAGGGGTCATCATTAAGAATAAAGCAAGACTGGTTGCAAAAGGATATAGGCAAGAAGAAGGTATTGATTTTGATCAAACCTTTGCTCCAGTAGCCAGACTGGAAGTCATAAGGATGTTCTTGGCCTATGCAACCTATCAAGGATTCAAGGTTTACCAGATGAATGTCAAGTCAGCATTCTTAAATGGTAATCTTAAGGAAGAAGTCTATGTGGAACAGCCTTCAGGTTTTGTTGATCCAACTCTACCTCATCATGTCTATAGACTTAGGAAAGCTTTATATGGGTTAAAACAAGCTCCTAAAGCTTGGTATGAAACCCTATCTAGTTTCCTCATTAAGAACAAGTTTTCAAGGGGGAAAATAGATAAGACTCTATTCCTTAGGGAATCTAGAGGCAAAGTCATACTTGTCCAAATATATGTAGATGACATTCTATTTGGGTCCAATGAAAGTAGCCTTTGCAAAAAGTTTGCAAAGCTTATGCAAAGTCAGTTTGAGATGAGTAGTATGGGAGAGCTGAAGTTTTTCTTGGGTCTCCAAGTTAAACAGACTGAAAGTGGTTTATCCATATGTCAGTCCAAGTTCACCCTAGAACTCATAAGGAAATATGGTATGGATTCATCCAGCACCATGAAGACTCCTATGGGGTCAAGTATGTCTCTTAGCAAGGATGATGCAGGAAAACCTGTAGATGAAACCTTGTATAGAGGGATAGTTGGCTCCCTACTATACTTGACTGCTAGTAGACCAGACATCATGTATGCTACATGTGTTTGTGCAAGGTATCAAGCCTGCCCTAAAGAGTCTCATTTGACTGCAGACAAAAAAATATTGAGATATCTAAAGGGCACTCCCTATCTAGGCCTCTGGTACCCTAGGAATGAAGATTTTGATCTAACAGGTTATTCTGATGCAGACTTTGCAGGATGCAAAGAAGATAGAAAAAGCACTACTGGAACCTGTCAATTCCTAGGTGGGAGACTAATTTCATGGAGTAGCAAGAAACAAACCAGTGTGGCTATCTCCACAGTAGAGTCAGAGTATGTGGCTGCAGGAAGTTGCTGTGCTCAACTTCTGTGGATTCAACATCAGCTAGAGGACTATGGATTTCAGGTAAGTAGAACTCCACTTTTCTGTGATTCTACAAGTGCTATTTCAATAGCTAACAACCCTATATCTCATAGTAGAACAAAACATATTGAAATTAAATATCACTTTCTTAGGGAGCATGTAGAAAGAAATGATATTTTACTTGAATATGTTAAAACAGATGAACAACTAGCTGATATGTATACTAAGCCCCTAGAAGAAGCTAAGTTCAATAGATTCAAAATTGAACTAGGAATGATTAACTTAGACTAAGTTTACAGAATTAAAATTGGCTAAGTAAAAAGGTGTCGACACATAGACAAGTCTATGTCGACACAGAATAGTAGTGTCGACACTTCAGGAAAAAGGTGTCGACACATCTAGGATGTTGGTGTCGACACTTCAGAATGTTAGTGTCAACACATATCAAGTAGGTGTCGACACATCCAATGTGGTGTCGACACTTATGTTTTACTCAGAATTTTCTAAGTAAAGTCTCGACAACGTGTCGAGATATGTTGTGTCGACACATAAATAAGTGTCGACACATAAAATCTGTAGACTAAACTTGTGTCGACACATGTGTGTCGAGACCTTATAAGTCTGTGTCGACACTTATTGCCAGTGTCGACACATCTTAAGCTAGCTGTCCCGCCTGTTCATCTTCAAAATCAGAAAGGTATAAATAGGGTTCTGTCTTTGTTTGTCGACACGCTTTCAAAGTTTCAAGACCAAAACTACTGTGTCGACACCTCTCTTTTCTAAAGACAAATTCTTCAGCCCTAATGGCACCCAAGCTTGAGGAGAACGTTAACGAGGGCTATGAGCTAGTGCGCGGCGCGTTCGACGACGCAGATCAAGAAATCCAGTCGGTGGTAACCCTAGTCGCCCATTCTGGACTAGAATACTTGGTTTCAGAACCAACAAAGATTTGGAAGAAGGAAGTTCTTGAATTCCTTAATGGAGTTGCTGTAGATGAATATGGATATAGAATCAAATCCAGAGTTCATGGATCTAAGGTCAAGATTTCACCAAAAGGTCTGAGGAAGGTACTCCAGCTACCTAAAACTCAAGATGAAGAAGAAGTAACTGCATCCAAGACCAGGGAAGCTCTTACCTGGTGTGGACTTGATCCAAAGATGAAGATAGGATCTGTTTTTAACAGGAAAGGCATGAACAGTCAAGGAAAATTCATGTCTGAGATTGTGGGCAAGGTTATTCTCAGTAAGCCTGGAGGGCATGACAGGGTGTCTGCCTCTATGTTTGGAATCATGACAAGGATAATCTTCACTCTGAAAACAGACTGGTCTATGATCGTCTATGAGAAGATTAAGGAGAGCTTGAAGAAGCCCAACCTGGGCAGGATACTTAGTCTCTACCTAGCTGGTACCATACCAGAGGTAATGAATACAGCTGCAGGAAGTAAGATTAACCACATGAGGAAGATGGATCAAAGGATCTTTTCTAGATGGGACAGGGTGTTGTCCAAGGAAATACCAACCCCAGAAAAGACAGTTGCTGAGAAGGAGATTCCTCCAAAGAAGAAGAGAAAAACTGCTGCTGTGGCACAAGAGTCCTCCAGCAGTTCAGGGAGTGAAGAATAAGTTGTTTTCACTCCTGATGACCAAGAGGAAGTGGCTACAGAGAAGACCCCTGCTGCTGAAGATATTCCTGAGATCCAGGGGGAGCTACCATAGGCTAGCCCCATCCATAGGGATCACAGCCAGGGGGAGCTACCAATTGTAGAGGAACCATCTACACTGGACAGTGAGCAAGCCACCACCATCATACAAGAGGTACTCACTGACCTAAAAACTTTAGACTATATTATAGAAGATGCTGATTTGTCTGATGATCTTCAGCAAACTCAGCTGAATACTCTAGCACCAGATCCTGTGGTTGAAGAACCAAGAACATCTCCAGCTTCTTCACCACCAGAATACACCATGGAGGATTTATTCCTAAATCTAGATCAAGAAGATTTTGATGCTGCTGCTGAAGATAAGAGTGCTGCTGCTGAGGGGGAGCAAATGACAGTTCTGGAAGAGCCTTTAAGGCCAGAAACTGTGAAGGCAACTGATGTGCAAGCTGACAAACCTCCAAGCCCTAAGGAAAGGGTTGAAATAGCCAGCACTTCAGAATCTGAAGAAGATGAGGCTGCAAAGGCTAAGAGGAAGAAATTATATGTTTTTAAAAGAAGAAGCCAGAGTTACAAGAAAGCTCTGCAATCTGTAGCCCCACAGCCTATAATTCAACAAGCCCCAATTGTTGATTATAGTGCTTTACTGATTGCACTGCAGATCAAAATGGATGAACAAAGAAAGGCTATAGAGACTTATGTTGATGAAGGGCAGAAGACTTTACAGTTTGACCTGGCCCAAGATATAAAGTTAATAAGGTTTGAGATGAACCTTAACAATAAGGAGATGAATGAATGCTTCTCCAAGGGTGGAAATGCTGTAGTGTATCTGGCAACACAACAAGAAAAGATCAAAGCACAGGTAGATGATATAGCCTTAAAGTAAGGATATGTGCTGGAAAACCAAATCAGAATGAATGACAATCTGACTGAGTCACATAATGCTATACTCACAGAATTGAAGAACAAGGCTAATGAACCTTCTACATCTGCTGCTACTGCAAAAGCTGATTTTGATAAAGTCTTTCAACAAGAACTTTTTGCTGTCAAGTCTGCAATTCAAGCCTCTCAGAAAGCTATCTCTGAACAATTGCAAAAGCTCAAACCATTCTTTAAAGAGGGCATCAGATATTTGGACAGTCAGATAAGGTTTCAAAAGGATGATGTCAGAGACCATATGGCCAGAGAAGTCATAAAGGGGGAGAGAGTATTAGTCAAAGCTAGCTCTGACCATGCCAAATGGATATCTAACTCCATCAGAGTTACACTGGGCTATCCTCCACTCTGTGATGATGATAATGTTGCTGAATCAGGGATTCAAAATGCATATCTTGGAGGTGAGCAAACAGAGGTAGCTCAAGTGATTTATCCACCTCCAGATTTTGACATGGTTCAAGCAGATGTCAGCACAATGTATAGCCCACCTGAGGGCAAGGCCAATGTTCATATTGAAAAGGTTATTCAACCTATTTCTGAAGCTCTGCAAGAGGCTATGAACAAAGAAGAAGAGACAAGGCTGTCTAAAAAGAGGTTTAGGGAACAAGCAGAACAAAAGCCAGATTTTGAGCAATGGAGCCCTACCTCTAGAAATATAATTTTAACTGCCTGGAAAGCTACCAAAGACAACATGAATGACAGGAACAAATGGTTCTCTGAGGCAGAATGGAGAAAACATGAGATCAGGCAGGAGGCAATAGTTTAGTATAGAAGAAAGGTAAAGATGGGAAAGCTACCTCCTACTGCAGTGGAGCCTAGCAAGTACTTTCCAAAGGCATATCATTATTTTGAGAGACAAAAGATCAAGGCAGAAGAGCTCAAAAAGAAAGATCTTAAAGGCAAGAAGCCTGCTGTTGCTGAAATTGCTGAAGCCCCTGTCAAAGCTCAAGTCCAACCTGGCAAAGGCATTGTTATCAAAGAACCAGACCAGAAATAGATTAGGAATTGACTTGAAGATTGTTGTAATCTTTTGAATGAAAAACATTTTTGTAAACCATTGAAGATGTATTAGAAAAATGTTAGAACAATTTATGATAAATATATTTCATGATTGTTCTGTGAATGTGTCTATTTCTTGTTTGTTCTGCAATGTTGAATGTGTATACATGTGTGAATTATTACATGTTTATGTTTACCCTGCTGTTTATAATCTGCTTTACATCATTTTGTAATTTTTAATTATGAATGGTGTATATCATTGACTAAGGGTTATGACTTCTCCAAATAGGGGGAGATTGTTGGGTACATTGGTCAAATGTACCTGATTTGAAGAAGCCTCACCCAACTCAATGATATACATCATAATGTATTTGATGTATGTTGAGTTTACTTGTGCAGGTTAAGAAATCACTGGACTGAAGCAAAAAGTTTCTAAGTCCATGTGTCGACACCCAGAGGAAAAGTGTCGACACTTAAGAAAGCTTGTGTCGACACCCAGACAAGCAGTGTCGACACTTGGAGTCATTGTGTCGACACCTGGGATGCAGAGTCGACACCAGACAGAAAGTGTCGACACTTGGAGCTGTGTCGACACTCAGTGTAGAAAAGTGCAGAGAAGCTATGTCGACACTTGGAGCTGTGTCGACACTCAGCAAACGTCTGCAGAGTCTAAGTACAAGTGTCGACACTCAACACAATGTGTCGACACTCAACAGAAGAGTCAGCATTTGAAGTATGTGTCGACGCCCAAAACAATGTGTCGACACACAGCTAAAGACTCAACACTTGAAGAAAGTATCGACACAAGGAGCTGTGTCGACACTTAGCAAAGAACAGAAAAAACAACAAATTATTCTAAGTACAAGTGTCGACACTATGGGAATGTGTCGACACTCAGCTGGAGTCTCAACAAGAAGAAGGTGTGTCGACACAAGGAGCTGTGTCGACACTCAGCAAGAATTAACATAAAAGACTATGTGTCGACACCTAGAAGCAGTGTCGACACTTGACAGATTCAACACAAGAAGTTGTGTCGACACAAAGGAGATGTGTCGACACTTAGAAGAATTCAGTTAAGGATAGAAGATCAAGTACTTGTGTCGACACTCGTTTATGTGTCGACACCTGAAGAAGAATCTGTGTCGAGATATATAAGGAGTTGTGTCGACACCTTGTAGACTTGTGTCGACACTTACACAGCATGTGTCGACACTTGGACTATAAGTGTCGACACTTAAAGACAAAAAGTTTCGACACTTACAGATAGTTAGAGATTTTCAAGAAGTGACTAGATGACATGACAGCTGCCGTTCCAGCCAGTCTACAGCAACTGTCAGAGATGTCAGAAGTCAGTTATGAACCGGATCAGCCGGTTACCATGAAGAAGGCCTATAAATAGGCACCCACAGATTACAGAAACGGTTGTTGAAGTAGTTGATCAGATTGTTGTCAAGGTTGATCATATTGTTGAAGTAATCTTTAAGGTGGTACTCAAAGTGTCAACACAAGAAGATCTAGCAGTTCATGTGCAGATCTAAGAAGTTGGAGAGAGAGGGCTCCTTCCAAGAAATCAGCCTCTGGAACTAGGCTGAGAAGAAGGATTCAGATTCAATTCTGGATCTTAAGTGGCAGAGGTCAAGGAACTACTGTAGGAGGATTCAATCTTATTCAGTTCTACTCAAGAAGCTTTGAAGAAAGCTAAGTCAGATTGGATCCAGCTGAGTTCTTCCAAGAACTCATCAAGAATCTCTCAACTCCCCTCTTATCTTTCTGAGTTGTAGAGTTATTGTTTGTAATACATTTTAACTTGTAGGATCCTTTGGATCTGAGAGAATTGTAAGCCTATAATTATAAAGGCTGAGGGTAGGGCTTGTGAGCCTGAGTGTAGGAGATTAAGATCTCTGAGTGTAGGCCTTGTTGGCTGAGTGTAGGCCTTGATTGGCTGAGTGTAGGCCCTTGTGGCTGAGTGTAGGCTTTGGGATAAAGCTGAGTTGTAAGGCTTTGGGCCTGAGGTAGGAACCAATTTGGGTTCTGAGACAGTGGAGGAGTTTGGCCGAATCTAGTACACTGCTAGATAGGCGAAGGGGGAAAGTGGATGTACCCATATCTTGGGGAACCACTATAAAACACTGTGTGCTTGTGCTGTAGATTAGCTGTGTATGTTTTGTTATTGTTGTTTGCTGTGCAAAAGTAGTTAGAAATCTGTGATATAACTATTTGGCTGCCAACAAAGTTAGAAAAGGATTAGGTCACCTATTCACCCCCTCCACCCTCTAGGTGTTTAGGTACCATATCTTTCACAATGTTTTGTCTATAATGCCTCTAGTGAAATCATGCTCTAACAGGAAGCTAGCTAAGGTCTCATACCAAGCTCTTGGAGCTTGCTTTAGACCATAGAGAGCTTTATGCAACTTGAATACATAAGAGGGATGAGTTAGAGAGATAAAGCCTGGAGGTTGTTCAACATACACCTCTTATTTTAGTACTCCATTCAAAAATGCACTCTTCACATCCATTTGATAGAACTTGAATCTCTTGTAGGCTGCATAGACAAGGAATAATTTGATGGCCTCTAACCTTGCAACTGGTGCAAAGGTCTGATCATAATCTATTCCTTCCTCTTGTTTGTATCCTTGAGCAACAAGCCTAGCCTTGTTCCTCATAATTGCACCTTGAGCATCTAGTTTGTTTCTAAGTACCCATTTGGTTCCAATTACTGGGTAGTTTTGGGGTCTTGGGACCAAATCTCAAACTTTATATCTCTCAATTTGGTTTAATTCCTCATGCATTGCAATGATCCATTGGGTATCTTGCTCTGCATCATGGATGGATAGAGGTTCAACCTGAGACAGAAAACAAGCATGCATCAAATCTTGGTTGAGTTGATGCGTTATCTGTACACCTGCTGATATGTCTCCAATCACTTGAGATCTGGGATGATCCCTTAGTGTGATAAGATCAGTGGGTGGAGTTGGTTCTGCAATAACATTAGGAACTAATTCCTCTTGTTAAATTATGTTTGTTGTTGGGGGAAGATCAATTCCTTCAGTGTCTTTATCTTCACTTTCTTCAATGACTTGTGGAGAAGGATGTGTTGTAACCTCTTGGGTGAGGTTTAGTCCATCCAAATTCTCACACAAGTGAGGTACCTGCAAAGTGCTTATGGTAGAAATATCTTTCTCCTTATATGACATGTTAGCTTCATCAAATGTAACATGAATAGATTCTTCAATTTTTAGTGATGATTTATTAAAAACCCTATAGGCTTTGCTTACTTGGGAATATCCTAGAAAAATTCCCTCTTCAGCCTTAGCCTCAAACTTTCTAATGTATCTTTTATTGTTGTTGTGAATATAACATATGCATCCAAATACTTTAAAAAAGTTGATTTTAGGTTTCTTCCCTTTAAGTAATTCATAGGGAGTCATATTCTTCAGTTTATGTATTAGGCTCCTATTCATGACATAATTTGCAGTGTTTACAGCCTCTGCCCAAAAGGATAGTGGCATGTAAGCATCTGCAAGTAATGTGCCTCCAGCTTCAATTAGGGTCCTATTTTTCCTTTCAGCTACCCCATTTTGTTGGGGAGTTCTAGGATCTGAGAAGTAGTGTCTGATACCTTCCTTCTCACAGAACTCATGCATAAGAAGAGACTCAAACTTTGTGCCATGATCACTTCTGATCAATGCAACATGAGTAGAGAACTCAATCTATATGGTCCTGAGAAAATCTGTAAGAACCTTAAAGGTATTTGACTTAGATCTCAGAACGGACACCCAAGTGAACCTTGAGAAGTCATCTACAATAACTAAGGTGTAGGATTTCCCTCCTAGGTTTTGTACAACAATGGGTCCAAAGAGATCCATGTGTAGCAAATACAAAATCCTAGGTGAATCACTTTTATTAACTGAATTAAAGCTAGTTTTAGTTTGCTTTCCTAGTTGACAAGCCCTGCAGAAACCTTCCTTCTTGTAGGGGCAAGAAGGTAAGCCTCTAACAAGACTGTCTTTAGATAACTTAGCAATGTTTTTCAAGTTTACATGACCTAGCCTTTTATGCCATAAATCATTCTAATTATTAGTTATATTAAGTAAGCAGATATCAGAATTGGCATAAAGAAAATCAACTAAGTATATGTTACCTTGTCTATTCCCAATTAAAACAGTTTGTTTTTCTTTATTAACAATAGTGCAAGAAGATGAGTTAAAGAGTACCTGATAACCTTCATCACATAACTGACTTATGGAGATGAGGTTATGCTTGAGTCCTCTGACATAAGTCACTTTCTTGAAAGTGACTGCTCCAATCTTCACTTCTCCAAAACCTTCAGACTTGCCACATTTTGAATCACCAAAGATAACCTTTGGTCCTGGCTTGGACTTATAGTTGGTTAAGATGTCCTTGCTACCAGTCATATGTTTGGAGCATCCACTATCCAGCTACCATGTTTGATTATTTACTGGACATCTCTTTACCTGCAATGAAAGACAATTAATTATTCTTGACCCAGGTTACCTTGGGTCTTTTGTATTGTTGATATGAAAAACTAGATATAACAGAGAATTCAGGTTGAGATTTATATCCTAGTGGGTGATATCTTCTAGGTGGTATTGCCCAATTAGCTACAGGATTAAATGGTTTCCTAGAATTATTAGAGTTGTTGTTATAGTTAACATTCATGTTAAGTCTTTCTGGGTTCGACGAATTTCTGTGAGTTCGTTGACCGGAGTTCGACGAATTAGGTTGAGATCGTCAATCTCTGCCCAGATGCTGAACGTATTCATTTTTTGTGCTCCATGTTCGTCGACCTCTGCACGACGAACCATACAGAGTTCGTCAATTGCAGTTAGATGAATAATTATAGTTAAAGTTTACGTTCAGCATTCGCCGAGTTGGTTTTGACGAACGGGCAACATTTCGTCGATCTAAGTTCGACGAAATTTGTTGAACTTTGTTTTTACTAGTGGTTTTCTGATTTTTGTTATTTTGACCATTTGATATTGGAATTTGTTTTATGGTTTGATTATGGTTTAATTTTTCTTTCCCCTTAGCTGAAATAAATTTGATGGGGTAGTCAGAATGTTCTTTTTGAGAATGGGGGGCAAACTTAATGAAGCACCCAAGCCTAGTTTGTCATTCAATCTGGCAGTTACAGTGCTTGTGATGTCCATCAGCTTGAGGATTCTCCCATTGAGAGATTCCTCAAGTTATTTAGCGTCACATAGCTCAGTCTTTAATAATATGATTTGTTCATTAGGTAAGGTTAATTCATCTTTTAACTTATTGTTTTCAGAATTAACATTCTCTAGGTTTCCTATTTTTCCCCTAAGAGTCTTAATTTCTTTTTCTGAGTTAATTAAGTCTATGCACATTATTTTAAATTCATATTTAAATGAATCAGAACTGTAATCAAAGGAAGATAATACCTTGTCAGCTTTAGAATCTGAAACTGCTTCATTATCTAAATCTTCTTCTTCTGAATGACTCTTGGAGACATCAATGGCCATGAGGCAAACCTCTTTGGCTTTTGCCTTTTCTTCATCTTCACTAGAGCTGGAGGATGTTGATTCATCCTCAGTTTCACTCCAGGATTCAGCTACAAAACCTTTCTCCTTCTTCTTATATTTGATGGAGGAAGGCCTGCTGTTGTTCTTTCTTCTGGTATCTTTCTCTCTTCTCTTCTCCTTCTTCTAATTCTCTGGACACTCAGAGATGAAGTGTCCATGTTTCCCGCAACCAAAACATACCACTTCTTTAGTTGGTGTTTTGTCATACCTTGGTTTGTCATCTTGCCTTGATGACTTTCTCCTGAAGTCTTTCCTTGCCATTTTGTAGAATCTTTTGGCAAAAAGACTCATCAGCTCTTCATTTGTGGTTGAAGTCTCAATCTCCCCAGCATCTTTGAATGCAATGCTTTGTTCTTTTTTTACTGGAGGAGGTGTTCTTTGCTCCGTTGCCTCTCTCGATTTGATCAGCTGTTCATAGGACTTAAGTTTGCCTAAGATAGATTCAGTGGAAATCTCATTTAGGCTTCTGGCCTCCTTGATGGGCCAGATCCTTGAATCTCATGAGCTTGGGAAGCACATAAGGATCTTATCATTCACCTCAGTGAGGGTGATGTCCATGTCCAAGGTTTTTAGCTCATTGATGATTGAGCTAAACCTGTTGTACATATCAGCTACTGTCTCAGCTTCCTCCTTCTTAAAATTCTCATATAGGGATATGAGACTGGATCTCCTGTCCTTTCTTTCATCTGCTGATCCAGCCACCATTTGATTTAGGGAGTCCCAAATAGCTTTGGCTGAGGTGCATTCAGCCACTTTTGAAAGATATCATCTGATATTGTTTGTGTCTGTATGTTCATTGCCTTGGCATCAGTAATCTTTGCCTTTTTCTGGGCTTCAGTCCACTCAGGTGGTGGAACTGCAGTTGTACTTGAATATGTTGCAGAAGTAGATGCTTGAGGGGACCTGTCAAAATGAAGTTGTAGATATCTTCATCAATAGAGTTCATGTACACCTTAATTCTTGCCTTCCAGATGGCAAACTTATTCAGATTGAATACTGGAGGTCTGGTGCTTGCATAGTCCTTGTTCTGTGCCATGCCGTGTGAGAATAAATCTAATAGGAAAGAAAAGGCAGATCTAACTCAGGATCTTTGGTTCAAGTGTTAGCTTGTACAACCAACAGACAACCTCCCTCTAATACCAATTGAAAGTGATGTGTTAGATCTGAAATACTCTAGGGGGGTGTATAGAGTATTTGTGTATCCTTAAAATCTTTTACAGCTTTTGCTGTAATTGAGAAAGTGCATAAACAACCTCATAAAATATAAACACAGCACTCCTAAAAAGACACAAACACAACAAGAACAAAAGAAAGGGCAACCAGACAACACAAGAAATTATAGTTGTTCCCCAACCTGGGTACATCCACTCTTCTACCACCTTGGTAGGAATCCACTCAGATTTTTGATCAGGTGTCTGATACCAATGAGCTTTTAATCAGGTGCTCAAAAACCAAACCTCAAGTCTTTTGGTTAGGTGACTTGCAACCAGGAATTACTTTTGAAGGGAGTTATAACCCTTTATACAGTGGGGGGATGAGAGATGATATTGTCTTCTCTTTCTCAATAAACAACTGAGAAGACTTAAGTGGAAATGATTTTAGCAAAGAGCTCCCCCTGAGATGTAAAATGTTTCAGGGATAAACTGGAGCTTTGTTTTAGGGTGATAGGTCTTTAATCTTTAAGCCTTGACCAGAAAAGTTCTTCAGGAACTTCTTGACGGATGGAATTGATGTTGTCCTTTGAAGTGTCCTGGAGAGTTGAAGAATGAAGACTCCTTATGTTTGATTGATTGTTCTTCTTCTTCAGATAGCAGATGTTCTTCTGGTCTAGGGCTTCTTTTCTTTATTAGAGAGCTGTGAAAGAAAGAGCAGATAATTCCTTGTTGTAGACTGATTGAATGTCTGTGTATCTTCTTGTGTCTTGCTGTGCAGGAAAAGAGAGAAAATCTCTTTTATATTTCCTGTCAAAAAGTTGTCTTTCAAAATTTGAAATTCTCTACAATCAATGCTGACGGCCTTGAGAATAAACGACATTGAATTATTTTCCGAACTGTCCCATGAAAAAACGGCAAGCAATAATCCTGGAGAAGACCATAATCAATGTTTTGTCTAACGGGTATATTAAGAGAATATTTGAGCATTAATTATACATGAATTATTGCAGTAAGAAGGGGACAGGATGAAGAAAATAACTAAGTCTGGATTCGTCGAACAGATAACAGAAATTGTCGAGCTGAGTACACAGTTCGTCGAGCTGAGAAGCTGTGTTCGTCGACCAGATGGCTTTTGTTCGTCGAGCTGAGTTCCAAGATCGTCGAGTAGAGAGTAGAATTGAATTGATTAGAAACTTTGACAATTCTGTGCATGGAGTTCATCGAGCTGATAACTTGTACCTGATTTCGTCGAGCTGAGAACTGATTTCATCGAGCTCAGCTCAGAGAATTTTCTCTGAGAATGTCGAGCTGAGCACAACAATAGTCGACCTGAGTTCGACGAACGTCGAACTCATTTTACTGAGTCTTTGGAAAATCTCTAAGTCTTGCGTCTCTAGCAGTTTGATGATGGCTGGTCCATGCAGTGTTGAAACTAAGGACTTGGCCTAGACTCTAGGACACAACTATGACCTTGGCTATACAAGATGAGTCACACGAACCTAACTTAGTGAACCTAGCCCAAATCAAACTAGGGATCCAACAAATCAGTTTTAGAAAAGGAAATGTATATGTGATTGACTACAACTCAAATGCAAAAGAAATTTGTAAATTCAATTTAGATATGGACAGAAATGAGCATTGGCATAGGAAGCTTGGTCATTTAAACCATAAGACCATAACCAACTTTTAAAGAAAATTTTGGTTAGGGGCTTACTAAAAGGTAAGTATATAAAACTAAATCTATGTAGAGCTTGTCAATTATGAAAATAAATTAAAACATCATTCAAACTAATTGTAAGAATGATTCACCTAAAATTCTTCATCTATTGCTTATGGACTTATTTGGTCCAATATCTACTCAGAGTTTAAGGTGAAATTCTTTTACCTTGGTAATTATGGATGAGTTTTCTAGATTCAGCTGAGCTTTATTTTTGAGGGCCATGTCTAACACCTTTGGAATTCTCTCAAGATTCATTAAACAAGTTAAATCTGAATTCAAGACTTTAGTGTCTATGATTAGAAGTGACCATGACACAAAGTTTGAAAACTAGTTAATCTATAGATTCTATAACAATGGAGGGATAAGGCAAAGCTTTTTAGCTCCCAAAACTCCGTGACAAAATGAGGTAGCTGAAAGAAAAAATAGAACCCTAATTAAATCAGGAAGGACATTATTGGTTGTGTCAAACTTTCTTAAGTCCATTTGGGCTGAAGGAGACAACACTTCCAACTATATTCTGAATAGAAGTCTCATCCATAAGACTACAAAGCTAAAGACTCCCTATGAATTATGGAAGAGGAAGCCACCTATAGTATCATACTTTAGGATATTTGGTTGCACTTTCTACATTCTTAATAATGAAAATTACCATCTTGGCAAATTTGACAAGAAGGCTAATGATGGTATCTTCCTATGATATTCATCATCTAGCAAGGCCTATAAGCGCTACAATAAATTAAAGGGACTCTCATGATAGAAGAGTCTATGCTTGTAGTGTTTAATGAAGCTAATCTATCTTCTAAGTGAGAGAAAATTTCCACCGAAAGTATTTTGCGGGAAGAGGATCCTCTTGTCGCTGATATGGAATAACTATATATAAAGTAAAATGGAGAAGAACCATCTAAAGAACATTATCATCAGTTAGACAGTGCTAAAGAAAACTCAGATAATGAGAATTTTGTTGAAATGAATATCAATATAGTTTAGGCTTAAACTTAGATCCAAGTGCAAGATGATGAAACAAAAGTTGCAAATGATGTAGAAGTAACTATAGAAGAGACTCTTGAAGTGATTGGTCCTAAACTTTAAGTAGCTACATCTTATCCTAAGAGAATAAATTTCAAGGATCACCCATAATATGAAGTGATAGGAGACATGACTCTTGGAGTGAGAACATGGAACCAATTATCAATTGAGGAAATGTTACAATGATCCCCATTGAATTTTTGCAATATAGGAAGAGCTAGCTTAGTTTGAAAGGAACAAGGTCTAGACCTAGTAGAAAGGCCGAGAAAATACCCAATCACTGAAACAAAATGTGTATATAAAAATACGTTAGATTCCAATGGAGTAATAGTCAGGAACAATGCCAGACAAGTTACATATGGATATAGGCAAAATAAAGGAATATACTATAACCAAACTTTTGCACCAGTTACTAGACCGGAGGCAATCAGACTATTCCTTGCTTATACAACATATACGAAGATTAAAGTGTATCAGGTGGATGTAAAGAGTGGCTTCCTTAATGACACTCTCTAAGGAGAGGTCTATGTGGAATAACCTCCGGGTTTTATCAATACATCTTTCCCTTCTTATATTTATAAATAAAATAAAACATTATATGGTCTGAAGATGTTGGATCTTTAGGCAACCTTAGAGGAGGAGTGTATGAGGGCTTTTGGAATTTATATCTTTAATAAAAATATCAGAGTTTCTTAAAAAAGTTTCAGAATATTTTACTGTGGAAGAATATATTTGATATCTCGGAAAATATTATATTGATGATTACTTTCAAAAGAGTCTAAATTTCAATATTCCTTCATTACCGCCAACGTTAGCATAGTGCTTGACGCTTGTAAAAAAGTAAAATCCATGTGTGTATTTTATAAAGCTTGACACTTGTAAAAAAAGTGAAATCCATGCATGTATTTTAAAAAGTAATTTGTAATATATTTTGTTTTAATACTTTGAGTGTACAACCTCGCATCCGGCGAGTGGGGTCTCCAGGAACCAGGCCGGCCAGCTCTCTTCTCTCAAGTCCCGGGCGAGCACCAGGGGGGGCGGAGCTCGGAAACCCCCAGCTCGCCCAGGCATGCCCGGCTAGTGGCAGGCGAGTAGGGCCAGCCGGGCCCGCACTCGCCAGGAGGTAGGTAGAAGCGACAAGTACCAGCCAATCAAGACACTCAACATCATTCAGTCTTTAGCGTTGAGTGAAGTCCAGACACTCAACGTCATTCTGTCTTTAGCGTTGAGTGAAGTCCAGACTCTCGACGTCGATCTGCCAAAACACTGAGTGAAGTCCAAACACTCCACGCCATTCCACCTTGGCATTGAGTGAAGCCCGCCCAGTCCACTATGTTTGTAGAACGGAACTCAACATTTGTCGGGCTCAATTTCTCAAGGGCCAACTAGCGGGATCATGCAGTCCTAGTCCCAGGTGAGCACTCAAGGGGCCAGAGCTCGATAGCCCCTAGCTCGCCCAGGTGAGGTGGAAAGATCAGGGGCAAATAGAGCCAAAAGGCTCACACTCGTCAGGTGGAGCCGGTGAGTAGGTCCAACCAGTTCTGTACTCGCCGAGGCTCGACAGGACCATCCGAACCCGTATTTAGCCGCCCGAGGAGATCAGAGGCTTTAGGGGGGCACTCGCCCAGCGATCCATAATGTTTTCTTTACCATTTTTGCCCCTGATGGTCTGCCTATAGACTGTTAGAATAACGAAGTTATGATGTTGGCAGACCTGGTTGGGCTACACATAGCTTTTCAAAATAACGGAGGTTGTCTATTTGCAGGCCGTTTTCAGAAATCTATAAATATGACCCAAGGGGCATCTCAGAAGGCAAGTCTTACGAGTTTTCAGATCTTCTTGCACTTTCTGAGGTAGCCTTAGCTCGGCCTTTAGCTAAGGAGAGGAAGCATTCCAAGATCTTCCAGGTGTGTGGTGGGACCTCCACGCCGAGCCCTTGGGTTAGTTTTCTTTTTGTCGTTTGGCTTGTAGGAGAGAAGTAAGTGTGCGATCACCCCTTCCCTAAGGGTGAACTCCACAAGAGACTGAGTTTTTGGTTTCAACATTTTGGTGTGGTGAGCGTGGAGAGTGGTTAACACAAAAAATCTTCGGAAGGCTCGATGGCAAGAGGAGAAGGACAAGGCTCAGACAGGTCCGACTCGCCACCCCCACCCCCGCTGGCCACGGTGGGGATGTTCGAAGATTTCAGGCAGGAGGTGATCAACCTCATCAAGTTTGCACTCGACACGCAGGCCGAGTGCTTGACTCCAGCGGTTCCAGTATTGCCCGACCCGACTCTGGGTAAAGAAGCTCCCGACAGGCAAGCTGGGAAGGAGGTCGTCGAGGAAGGAAGGGGATGCGAGCTCCATGGGCAAGCACTCTTCCTCGGCTCGGTAAGCGGAGGCCGGTTCGGCGAGGCGACTGCGCGAGACCCTCCAGCTCCCCCGTTAGGGGGAGGCAGTCCCTTCAGTAAGTTAGTTTCTTCTGCCCCAGTTCCAGAGGGGTTCAGGGAGCCCGAAATGTCTTACTACACCGGGAAGGGAGACCCGGTCCAGCACATTCAGTAGTTCGAGGACGTGGTCTCGATCCGGCAGATGTCGGATGGCTTCAAGTGTCGGCTCTTTGCCATCACCCTCAAGGAGAAGGTGAGGGAGTGGTTTCAACGGCTACCAGCCAGCTCCATTTACTACTTCGAGGACCTGCGTTGTGGGTTCATGTTGAGATTCACCACCTCTAAGAGGAGGAAGAAGGAGTTGGAGTCCCTGTTCCACATCAAGCAGGGAGTGAATGAGACATTGGGGAGTTACGTTGATCGGTTCCAGGAGGAGGTAACCCAAGTCCAGTAAATGTCAGGCCATAGCCTAATGATGGCCTTCACCCTAGGTTTGCAGTAGGGTTTCTTTAGGATGGAGCTGAAGAGAGTGTCGCCCATCCTATGAGCAGATGATGGAGAGGGCGATGAGATAGGTCGACAGGGAGGCATCGAATCAGGATTTTGCTTGAAAGCAGGCCAGGTGGGCCACAGAGGAGGAGAAGGAGACAAGAGGTAGCAGAGGTCAGGAGGAGAGGAGAGCTGAGTCCTGGTAGAGGGAGCAGTGGCAACTGTAGCAGCATCAACAACCCAAGTGGGGGCATTAGGAGCCGGACCGCCGGCTGGGCTGGAGGCCCGGGTGGCAAGATTAGGGACCACGGAGAGGTAACCAGGGAAAGGACCACCACCACGGGGGCCAGGATTAGTTCCACCCCCGGTGTTGGAGGCAAGCGCAAAGACCTCCCCTACCCGATCGAAATCAGGCTATGGCCATAGCCATGGGGGAGAGGAGGAGAGCGGCGCGAAGGAGGAGGATATAAGTCAGGGTGGAGTTGCCCTACTGCGACTTCCAATAAGAGGAAGGGCATGTCATGGCCACGTGCCCGGAGTTCCTCGAGATGAGAGGAAATAAGGAGCAGTATCAGCAGCAGGGTCGCCCGGAGGTAAGGATCGAGGAGGTCCTGCCTTAGGCGGAGGAGGATCGATGTGAAGACCGGGCGGACGTCGTGACCCGGGGATGGATCAGAGTGATCCATGGGGGTGGGGGTTGAGGCTTCTCAGAAGGTAAGACTCCACACCATGTACCGTCAGAGCGTTGGCCCCACATCCCAGACCCCACCCATAGAAGAGAAGATTAATTTCTCAAGGAATGATATGCGAGATCATGAGGATCCCTTCTGCGATGCACTGGTCATCCTGACGGCCATCGAGAATTTCACCCTCTATAGGATCCTCATTGACAATGGGAGCTCCATCAACGTCATCTTCAAGAAGGCGTTCTACACGATGAAAGTGGAGTCGAAGAGGGTGTTGGCTTCAGATGGCCCCTTATTTGGGTTCTCGGGGGAGAGGAAGGAGGTAGAAGGAGGAGTGGGGTTGCACGTCACCCTGGGGGGGGGGGGGGGAGCAGTCTCGAAACTGCCGATTTGTCATCCTGGATGACCCTAGTAGCTACAATGCCATTTCGGAAGGCCCCTCATCAGCGTCTTCGACTACGTCCCCTTGTCCTTCCACTAATGCCTGAAGGTCAACGCTGAAGGGATCCAGGTCCGGGTTTTGGGTGACCCCAAAGTAGCAAGGGAGTGATATGTCACCGCCGTGAACTCTATCTCCTGGCAGGAGGGGGACGAGGAGATGGAGAGGAGAATGGAGGAGGCAGAGCAGGAGGCTGGCAGAGAGGGGATGGAGATAGAAGAGATCTGCACCCAGCTGGTTTCAGGAGGATACTGTGAGGAATTGTCCGAGGTGATGTCCGCAGAGGAAGAGGTGGAAGCGGAGGTTCTTGTCCCGTAGGATAGGGATGTTAGAGAATGGGGGGAGCAGTCCAAGATGGAGGCTGCAGAATAGGTGGTGGAGATGGAGGTTCTCACCCTTGGATGTAGGGTGGAGAAGGTTCGCGTTAGCAGGGGGATGACCCCGTAGGCTAAGGACAAGATGCTGGCATACATCCAAAAGATTGTGGACATCTTTGCATGGAGCGCAGCGGAGATGCCGGGGGTCGACGCGGACGTGGCTTTCCACCGCCTCAACCTGGACCCGGGAGCACGCCCCGTCCAGGAGAAGAAGATGTCCACCGCGGACAAGCTGGGCGAGCCCATCAGGTAGGAGGTGGCGAAACTCCTCATGACCCGCTTTGTATCAGAAATACAGTACCCCGGCTAGGTCTCCAATGTTGTCATGGTTTAAAAAGGAGACAGTCGGTGGCGTATGTGTGTTGCTTTTTCTTTACTTAATAAATCATGTCCTAAGGACTATTATCCCTTCCCTCGGATCGACGCGCTGGTTGACTCATCCATCGGTTTTTCCTGTAATGAGTTTCTTAGATGCATTTTCAGGTTACCACCAGATCAGGATGCAGCCCCCGGACATCAAGGATGTCTCATTTATCATGGGGGATGGGTGTTACTACTACAAAATGATGCCCTTTGTGCTGAGGAATGCAGGGGCGACATACCAGAAGATGATGGACATGGTCTTCCGGGAACAAAAGGGGAGGAACCTGGAGGTGTACGTAAATGACCTCATGATCAAGAGTCAGGACGTGGACTCTCACCTCTAGGACTTGGAGGAAACCTTCGCCACCCTGCGCAAATATAAGATGCGGCTGAATCCCCTAAAATACATTTTCGGGGCCAGCAGGGGAAAGTTCTTGGGGCATCTCCTCACCCCCGCGGGGGTCGAGCCAAATCCTAACAAGGTCAAGGCCATCATGGAACTAGGGTCACTACGGAATGCTAAAGAGGTGAAGCAGTTAACAGGGAAGCTGGCAGGGTTGAGCAGGTTGCTCTCCCGGGCTGGGGAGAAATGCTCCCCCTTCTTCAAGACACTAAGGGGGGCCAAACGTTCGAGTGGATGATTGAGTGCGAGGAGGCATTCCAGTCCCTGAAGAGGAAGTTGACCCAGGCTCCGCTGCTCCAAGGGTCGAAGTAAGGGGAGGACCTATATTTGTATCTTGGGGTTGGGTTAGAGTCCTTGAACTCCCCATATACTATGTGAGTCGGGTCCTCAGGAGGGCTGAACTTCGATATCCGATCTTGGAAAAGCTGGCCTTCGCTCTAATCATCTCGGCCTGGAGGCTTCAGCCCTACTTCCAGGCACAGTCCATCCGAGTGGTGACTGATCATCCCCTCCGCAAAATCTTTGAGGGGGTGGAGCATTCGGGTAGGCTAGCCAAATGGTTGGTAGAGCTCAGTGAGTTTGACATCTACTTCATCCCCCGCCTCTCGATCAAGGCCCAAGCAATGGCCGACTTTTTGGCCGACTACGTGGTCGAAGTGGCGGAGGAGGAACTCGCTCATCTGACTTCGTAGAAGGTGAAGGTGGACGGCACTTCAGGGAAATATTACTTGGGGGTAGGAGTAGTCTTGGAAATCCCAAAAGGGGCGAGGATTAAGCAAACAGTGGTGGTGCACTTCCCCATCACTAACAACCAGGCCGAGTATGAGGCCATAATAGTAGGGCTGCCCTTGTCCAGGGAACTGGGAGTGTTAGACGTGGAGGTCCTCACTGACTCTATGGTGGTGGCTTCCCAGATCAACGGGGAATTCGAGGTGAGGGAACCTACACTCTGACTATACTTACCAAAAGCGAAGGGGGTCATCGGCACGTTTCAGACCTTCTCCATCAGATACGTGCACAGGGAAGAGAACGAGCAGGTCGATCAGCTGGCGAAGCATGGCCCCCGGATGGGGGGTACCATCACTGATCTATTTCGCCCTTCTATTGAAGAGGGAGAGCTGATGGAAGTGGATCAACACCCCTCATGGACGGACCTGTTCACGACCTTTCTTTCCACAGGGGAGTATCCGGAGGGGATGGATAAGAAGAAGTTCAGGTACAAGTCGGTATACTATATCCTCCGGGATGGGCAATTATATCGGAAGACTCTCTCGGGGATGTTGGCCCGTTGCGTGGCCGAGAGGGAGGTTCAGAGGATCTTGGAAGAGGTCCACTCCGGGGAGTCCGGGAGTCACTCAGAGAGTCGAACCCTGGAAGGGAGGATTCTAAAACAAGGGTACTTCTGGCCAACCTTAGGCCACGATGCTGCAGAATTCATAAAGAGGTGTCATAAATACCACTTGTTTGCCCCCTCCAACTACAACCTGCTCAACACCTCAAGACTATCACGGCCCCCTGGCCCTTTGCAATTTAGGGAATGGAATTGGTTGGACCATTCCCCCAGCCTAACATGCAGAGAAGGTTCCTGCTAGTAATGATTGACTATTTTTCTAAGTGGCTGGAAGTGAGGGCGCTGGACAAAGTGACTTCCCAGGTCATCAGAAATTTTGTTTGGGGGGAGATCATATGCCGCTATAGATTGCCACAGGCCATCGTCACAGACAATGGGCCTCAGTTCGCCAACGTGGAATTCACTAGCTTCTGCGAGCAGCTCGGAATTGACCTCATATTATCCTCAGTCCACCACCCCAGAAGCAACGGGCAGGTGGAGGCACGAATAAGATTATTGTGAACCTCCTAAAGAAGAAGGTAGAAAACCTGAAAGAGAGCTGGGTGGAGCAGCTTCCCGCGGTCCACTGGGCCCTGAGGACCACCCCCAACATAGCCACATGGGAGACCCCTTTCAAGCTCTCCTATAGATGTGAGGTAGTACTCCCCGTAGAATTTGAAGTTCAAACTCTTCGGGTGGTCGCGGCAGAGGAAGGCAGAGAAGAATGGTGGGCCGAAACTGAGGAGTTGCGACTCTTTCTTGACATGGTAGAGGAGCTACGCGACCTCTCCTCCATCCAACAGGAGGAAGTGATGAGGAGAATGGCTACGTACTTTCACAAACACGTCAGAGTCAAACAATTTGCGGAGGGGGACTTGGTCGTGAAAAAGGTTGATGCAGCGAGAAGATTAGCAGTCATGGGGAAGCTCAACCCTAACTGGGAGGATCCATACATTGTAAAAGAAACATAAAAATCAGGAGGGTATCGTCTCCAAAATGTGGAGGGCGAGACCCTAAGTCTCACCTAGAGCGGTGATGACTTGAAACATTTTTATCCTTGAGATATGTAAGTGATGCATTGTTTTTAATAAAGCTTTTTGATGTGCTAATCCTCCCGTAGTAATTCGCGTGAGAGGGTGAGGTGTTCATTTGATAGATCCCGAGAAGATCCCGTTGTCGGGCTCTCATCTAGCTGGCAGGGCTGGATGTCACTTGATGGCGTCTACCCAGACCACGAGCAGATCCCGCTGCCAGTCTCTCACCTAGCTGGCAAGGTTGGATGTCACTCGATGGCGTCTACCCAGACCCCGAGAAGATCCCGCTACCAGGCTCACCTAGCTGGCAGGGCTAGATGTCACTCGATGGCATCTACCCAGACCCCAAGCAGATCCCGCTGCCAGGATCTCACCTAGCTGGCAGTGCTGGATGTCACTTGATGGCATCTACCCAGACCCCGAGCAGATTCTGCTGCCAGGCTCCCACCTAGCTGGCAGGGCTAGATGTCACTCGAGAGAGTGTACCCAGACCCCGAGCATCTCCCACCTAGCTGGCAGGGCTAGATGTCACTCGAGAGAGTGTACCCAGACCCCGAGCAGATCCCGCTGCCAGGATTCCACCTAGTTAGTAGGGCTGGATGTCACTCGAGAGAGTCTACCTAGACCCCGACCAGATACCTCTGCCAGGCTCCCACCTAGCTGGCAGGGTTGGATGTCATGCGAGAGAGTCTACCTAGACCCCGAGCAGATCCAGCTATCAGGCTCTCACCTAGCTGGCAGGGCTGGATGTCACTCGATGGCGACTACCCAGACCCCGAGCATATCCCGCTGTTAGGCTCTCACATAGCTGGCAGGGCTGGATATCACTCGATGGCGTCTACCCAGACCCCTAAGCAGATCACGCTGTCAGGCTCTCACCTAGTTGGCAGGGCTGGATGTGACTCAATGGCATCTACCCAGACCCCGAGCAGATCCTGCTGCCAGGCTCTCACCTAGCTGGCATGGCTGGATGTCACTCGATGACGTCTACCCAGACCCCGAGTAGATCCCGCAGTTAGGCTCTCACCTAGCTGGCAAGGCTGGATGTCACTCGATGGCGTCTACCTAGACCCCGAGCAGATCCCGCTGCCAGGCTCTCATCTAGCTAGCAGGACTGGATGTCACTCGATGGCGTCTACCCATACCCCGAGAAGATCCTACTGCCAGGCTCCCACCGAGCTGGAATGACTGGATGTCACTCGAGATAGTCTATCCAGACCCAGAGCAGATACTGTTGTCAGGCTCTCACCTAGCTGGCAGAGTTGGATATCATTCGAGGAAGTCCTATACTCTCTAGATATTACTTGAGAAGTTTAGCTTTTTTCCTAAAAATAGGAAGAGAAGAATCTTCACAGGTGAGTCGGGACTCGCGGGTCCAGCTCGGCAAATGGATGACGAGCCGAGTCCTTGGCACCTGCCGAAGAAGGCGAGCTCCAGCAGGGAACTTCACCCCCCTTCAGTTTTACTTGTGAATTTTTTTTGGCAATTTTGGCTTCACATTGGTGAAAAAGGAGGCAGCTTGCGAGCAAGCTGGGGGGGTGGTGAGCCCAGTGCGGTGAGTGGTCCACCCCTGGATCGTCTGGGGCTGGCGAGCTCTCAAGGTCTACTCATGGGTACAAGTTATAACATCCATTCTAATGGTAAGATCTATCCTCGCGAGGTCGCCCGAGGAGGAGAGGTCGCAAGAAAGTACGTCACAACAAGGAAGCCCATAAAAAAAGATAGAAAAAGCAAAGACAAAATCTATAACAAAACTATTTTCAATTATATAATGTTGATTGCAAAAAGGTAGCTCGCCTAGGCGAGGTTACAAAAAGATGGGGGAAAGAATCAACTTTCTCCTCCGCTGCCGGACTGGCGATCTTCGCCCCATCCAGCGGACAAGTCATCTTGGAAGCCCTTCCCAAAGAGCAGGTCGAGGTTGTACTCCTTCTCGCTAGGCGGCATCGCCAGGAACAGACTCGGCATGAGATCCTTGGCCGTGATCCCCTCGCAACCCTCCACCAGCACCCCAGTGTCTTTCATCATCTGAAGGATACACTTGGTGGAAGCGATCGAGTTGACCCACAACCTTTCAGCGACATCGGCCTCGCCAAAGATCCTTGGGCTATTATACGGGAAGGTGGGCTCATTGTTGCCAGGAGGGAAGAAGATTTCTGCTTGGGGGCGGACCTCGCGATGGAGGCCCTTGTTCTCTTCCTTCAACGCCTCGTTCTCCCCCTCCAGCCCGGGAAGGCGGGCGTGTAGCTGGTTGTTCTCCTCTTCCAGCCGGCAGTGCGAGCACGTAAGTCCTCAGCGGCCTTGGCATCCTGAAGAAGAAAAAGGAAGCTCGTTTATAACAGAGCACAGAAAATTCTAAAGTAAAATGGGGAGGAAGCAGCTCGATGCTTACCATCCCGCCGGCGGCTTGGGCGAGTAAGTTCTTGGCGATGCCAAGTTGCCTCGCTAGGTTGACAGCCTTCTCATTGGCGACGTCGCGTACCTGGTCGACTTTCTGGATGTGGTTGCTGAGGTTGAAGCTGCAGCGGATTATCATATGATGTAGCTCCATGGCCCGCATATGGGCTTGCATGCCTTCGTGGCCAAGCTGTAGTAGGGCAATACCTTTATAAGCCTTGGCGTCCTCGCAGTCGTACAGACTGAAGCCGAGCGCATAGGCGTGGCCGGTAGGGAGTTGGAGGTCAGTCCAGGAATGGTGAAGGGTGGAGATGGAAACTCGGTGGGCTAGATCGTCCCACTGGACCATGGGTTTGCCGACCGAGTCTTTCCACCTTCCCCCGAAGCTAAAGAGGGGATGGATCTTCGGTGCGGCAAGCTCGATAGCCGTCTTTTTCACAGCAGGGGGAGCAGAGGACTCACCACCCCCTGCCCCTTGCCCGTAATCTCCTTCAACTGTCTCTACGGCGACCCGTCCGAGGGGGTTCTCGGGCGAGTTCATATATTTAGTGTTGTGTATTGTATCCACAATAATCCAGATTTGTATGAAGTCACCCTTGAACTAAGATGAACTAAGTTGTATTTGATGTATAGTTTGAGTTATGTGTTTGCAGGACTAAATTGCCAAGTGTAGACCAATGTCAGTCTACAATGGGTCACCAAACACAAGACCATACAATGTAATCCCTCATTGTGTGATTCAAGGTGTTGACTCATGTGTAGCCTCTCTATTGGGATACACTTCATTTTTTCAAGCACTTGGTTTGTTGGAGAAAGACTTATTGCTGATTCTATTGAAGGAAGGAAAATCTTCAAAACCAATTTTTTTGTAAGTGTTTTACTCGAGCAGAATTATAGTACTCGAGTAGAACCTTAAGTGGAACTCGAGTAAGTCTAGTCTAGATTTCGAGTAAAGAAAATGGTTCTTGAGAAAGTTAAATCTAGTTCTCGAGTGGACAAGTCCATTACTCGAGTAGATGTCTTCTCTTTCTCGAGTTAACGGATTTTCCTCTTCAGAAATATTCTAAGTATTATACTCGAGTAGTCAAGTTCACCACTCGAGTAGATGAGCACTTTGACTCGAGTGATAGAAGGAAAGATATCGTGAAGTATCTACCTCACTCGAGTAGTGTAGCTTCTATACTCGAGTAGTCTGCTTACTCCTCGAGTAGTCCAGTTCCAGTACTTGAGTAATCAATTTTATCTCCCTGAATTTTCTCTAAGTCCTCTTCTCGAGATGTTCACCTCTATCTCTCGAGTAACATTTCTAGCAGTCGAGTAACCATCATTCCATTCGAGTGACTATGATTTTGTTTTGAAATTTCGTAAAGGACTTGTTCTCTAGTTTTCTAATACTGTTCTCTTAAGAACTCAGTTTAGTACTCGAGTAGTTCCTATTTCACTCGAGTAATTCAATCCTTTTTTTCCAGAAAATTTCGCTAAGTCCCAACTGACGGGATTTTCAAATGTGAAAGTGAGATGTTAGATCTGAAATACTCTAGAGGGGGTGAATAGAATATTCTTAAATCCTTTACAGCTTTTACTGTAAATAAAAACTACAGAATTAAATTAATAAAACATAAACACAGCAATCCTAAAAAGGCACAAACACAGCAAGAACAAAAAGAAAGGGCATCCAGATAACACAAGAAATTATAGTGGTTCCCCAACCTGGGTACATCCACTCTTCTACCACCCTGGTAGGAATCCACTCAGATTTTTGATCAGGTGCCTAACACCAATGAGCTTTTGATCAGGTGCTCAAAAACCAATCCTCAAGTCTTTTGGTCAGGTGACTTGCAACCAGGAATAACTTTTGAAGGGAGTTATAACCCTTTATACAGTGGGGGATGAGAGATGATATTGTCTTCTCTTTCTCAATATACAACTGAGAAGACTTAAGTGGAAATGATATTAGCAAAGAGCTCCCCCTGAGATGTAGAATGGTTCAGGAAGATGGAGCTTTGCTTCAGGGTGATAGGCCTTCAGTCTTTCATCTTTGACCAGACAAAGTACAGGAACTTCTTGACAGATAGATGATTTATTGTCATTTGAAGTGTCCTGAAATGTAGAAGAAAGAAGACTCTTGATTTTTATTATTTGTTCTTCTTCTTCAGATTGCTGATGTTCTTCTGGTCTAGCTCTTGTATGTCTGTATCACTGTATTCTATATTGTTGTTACGTTGCAGAGAGTTAATTATCTTCTCTGTCTGTATCTTATTTCTCAGTCAGCCTTGTTCTTCTTTATTCTGCATCTTGAGAGAAGGAAGAAAATCCCTTTTTATATTTTCTAGATTATCTTCCTTTTGAAATTTGAATTCCTTCTGCATTCAATGCTGCCAGCCTTGAGAATATTTGCATTGATTGAATTTCCCCAACTGTCCCATGGAAAAATGGCAAGCAATAATCCTGGAGAAGACCATAATTAATGCTCCGTCTAACGGTCATATTCAGAGAATATTTTAGCATTAATTACTTAGGAATTATTGCAATAGAATAAGGACAGAAGGATGGAAACAACCAAGTCTGGAATCGTCGAACAGAAAACATAATTCGTCGAGCTGAGTAGTTAAGTTCATCGAGCTGAAAATCTGACTACTGATTCCATCGAGCTGAGAACTGATTTCATCGAGTTGATAACTGATTTCGTCGAGCTGAGAACTTGTTGACAGAACTTCTGGGGAATATGTCGACACAAGTTCTGGGTGTAGACGCAATTACTTCTTGTCTCGACATAGCTATTGTGTTCACAGAAATCTGGAGTGTGTCGACATAAGTCCCGTGTGTCGATACAATTGTTGTTGGTGTTGACATAGTTGAGGTCGACACAAATGTTGTTGGTGTCGACACAGTTGATGTCGACACAATTGTTGTTGACAGATGTTCTGTGTGTCGACACAAGTCCTGTGTGTCGACACAATCTGACTCCTGATGTCGACATAATCTTGCTTCTAGTGCCGACGTAATCTTTCTTCTGGTGTCGACACAATCTTTCCCAAGTGTCGACACAATTGCTGTCTTCTGGTGTCGACACAAGTGTTTCCAAAATGTCGACACAATCCCTTCTGGTGTAGACACAGCCTTTTCCAAGTGTCGACACAATTGCTTCTGGTGTCGACACAGCTTTGCTTCTGGTGTCAACACAACTTTGTTTAAGTCTCTAGCAGTCTGTTGAAGTCTGGTCCATGTGATGTTGACTCTAAGGACTTGGCCTAGACTCTAGGACAACCATGACCCTGGCTATACATGATGGGTCATATGATCCTAACTTAGTGAACTTAGCCCAAATCCAACTTGGGATCCGACAATCTCCCCCTATTTGGGTAAGGTCACTAATTACAGACTCATAATAAAATCAAAAAATACAAAGCATGAAAACATATATCTTGCCGGAAAAATTAACACATGCAGCAGATATATATATATATATATACACAGTAAGCTTTGTATCAGAAATTAGAAAGCAGTTTCAAAACAACACAAACTTATCAGTTCAGGTTTCACTTCCTCTTCTTCTCCTTGTGCTTATCCTCTTTAGCTCTTTCACCAGGCTTAGTAAATATAATTTCCATGTTTGGATCTGCAACTTACACCTTTGTCATTATCATGTCAGCAGCCCCAATGATATTTAGAGATGTAGCCCTTGGGACCACTGCTTCTGGGTGCAGTTTCATGTAATCATCAACATTGAAAAATTTATTAGCTTTTTCAAACCTGTTCAGCTCTTCCTTCCTATATTTTGACATTGTAGTATACTCTGATGGATCTTTCCCTTTAGCTCTGGCTTTGTTAATCAAGGAAAGTCCAACCATTTCTTGGAGCCTGGCCATCCTAGCTGTTGTTGCTGTTTCAGGATCTTCATATGTTACAGGTGGGGAAGCAGGTCTGTTAGAGCTTTCAGCTTTTTGATGTTCAAAGAGTTGTTGTTGTTTTTGCTGTTGATGCTGTTGTTGATGTTATTATTGTTGCTTGCCAGATGAATGCTGTCTTTGCTGACTGCTTCCTGAAAATGAGGACCTACCCTGATGCCTTTAATAAGTTTGAAATTGAGTAGGCCTTTGAGAAGTTGTGCCTGAAGCACCAGCTGCTGGAGGAGGAGGTGGAGGAGGATCCTTCCTAAATCTTTGTGTAGGAGGAGGTGAATACCTTCTGCTTCTCTTTCTTTCTTTCTATTTATTTTTAGATTGCCACATCCAAGCAAGCATACCCTTATAAGGAGTTATTTTATGAAGGATATAGTAAGGGGTGTCATTTGCTGGATTGGGCTTTGGAGCAGGAGGTGGAGGTGCTTTCCTTTTCTTAGATACTTCCTTCTTCTTTGGATCCTCATCTAAATCCTCATCCTCATCATCATCATCAGACTCTTGAGGATTATCATATAGATCATTCAAAACTTTCAGGGCCTCAACAGAAATAATAGGCTTCTCAGTCTGAGATAGAGCTGGAGGAGAAACTGTAATTGGATCTGGAGCTGGAGAGCTGTCTATGACAATGCTTTCAACAACTGCCTTATTCCCTTCTTCAATTTCAGCCAAGATCAAAGCATCAAGATCTGGCATAAGAGAGTCATCCATTACAAAGCTTGGTGCAGAAAAAGTCTCTGGAGAGGATGGAATGAATGTAAGCTCTGGAGCAACAAAACTGTCTTTGAGTTGCTTGGCAACTTTAGATCTTATAGGAGAAGAATAGGGAACAATATCCAAAGATGGCTTAGTATAGTCTACTGGAAGTCAGCTCAAATAAGCTGTATCAAAAATTCTCAAAAGAGTTTCCAAATCTACTGTGGGATTAATAATAAAATCACCAGTAGTGTTTATTTCTTCAGTTACTGACTCATCTATGTCCATGTCAGTTTCAATAAAATGAATAAAATCAATTAAATCTAACTCAGCATCTGCATCTGCTGGTACTTCTGCTGGAACTACTGCTGTTGCTACTGATGTGTCTGCTGCTGTATCTGCTACTGGTTCTGCTGCAGCCTCTTCATCAAGCATCTCCCCCTTCCTGGTTTCAGTGCGAATTGGAGCCAGGCCTCTTACTGAAGATGGGGCAGCAATGAGGGCAGAAATCTAGGCAGAGAGGGAAGATATAGAAGTAGCAAGAGGTGTAATGGCCTATGCTATTATTATTTTGAGGAGGGGTGTGATGAGGGCAATGACAGAAGAAATTATGGAGGAGTACAATGGTGTAGTTGCAGAAGGTGTTCCAGAAGGTGGTTGAGTGGAGACAGATGGAGGGATGGTAGTAGTTGGTGGGGTTGGAGGAGGAGCATCTGGCATTTGGACATCCTGTGTGGATTGATTTGGAGGGGAAAGATTAGTGGGAGGAGATGACAGTAGATTAAAAGAGGGTATGGAGGACAAGTGAGGTGGAAGAGGAGATGAAGGTGGTGTTGGAGAAGGGGAGGGTTGTTGATATTACTGAATAGGGGAAGATGGGATGTTAGTAAGATCTATGGGTGGAGAAGTGGCAGGTGATGTAGTTGGAGTAGTAACATGAATAGATTGTTGGGATTGCTGTTGTTGTTGTTGAATAGAGGGAAGTGGGGAAAAGGGTTGTTGGGTTTTGAGTGCTGGAAGAGATGGGGATGAGGGAGTGATCTCTTCATAAGGGTGGGGAGTGGCTGTATCAGCCCTTGTACTATCAGAATCTTTGGTGGCAAAGGATGAAGCCTTAGAGGGCTTTGTGATCGTCCTCTCCCACTTGCCAAACAAGGCACAAGTGAGCCTTTTGCTGGCATTGATGAATATGGTCGGGGAGACCAGTGATTCAGCAGCTTTTTCCTTCAAAAAGATCCCTAAGATCCTTCCAAAACTGACTTCCTTCTTATTATTCTTTTTCTTTATCAAATCAAACATGATTTGAGCCCAGTTCACCTGTTTCCTATTGACCACTGCACACATTACCAAAAATTGATGTTTGGTGATGTAGTCATAGGCTGTGTGCTTGCCTAGTAACACTTTTCCCACAATATCTGCAAGAAATTTGAACTCGGCAGACAAATGTTTCTTCAGCAATTTGTTAGGGTTTTGGCTAGAATAACCCATGAGAGTGAGCATCTCATCATATGCTTCATTATCCATTTCTAAATCTTATATTCCATTGTTTAATCCAAATATTTCAGTTAATACTTGTTGAAGTATTAGACCGGGCGGCCTTGCGCTCTTGTCTGGCGGTCTGTTGACCGAGCGGTCTGGCGGTCTCCTCTGGTGCTTGGAGACCGGGCGGTCTATCGGACTCTCAGTGCGACCTGTTCTTATCCTACTGGAGGTTCCATGCGGTTAACTCATCTGTCTAACCGCGCGGCCTGTGCGGTCTCCTTTATTTCTAGCTGCTCTGCCCTGTACATGTTTAGTCCCACATTGTTTGTTTATACTCTCTCTTATCTCCTCCATTCTATATAAGGGAGGTCATACCTTTGTAAATGATATCTTTTTTGGATAATAAAATTTCAATTATTCAAAAGTCTATCCGTTTGTTCTTTCTTATTCGCTACTTTCTACATGGTATCAGAGGACATGGTCGTTTCCTCCTGATTGTGTGCGCTCTCTATCTCTCGCGGCTTGTTTTCCGCTTTCCGCGCCCTGTCTCGCGGCTTGCCTTCTCTTCTGTCCGCTGCCCTGTTCACGCGGTTTGTCTCTGTCCGCTGCCCTATTCGCGCGGATTGCTTCTCTTTGGTTCTCTTCTCCTGCTGCAATTCGTCGCCGCGACCTGTTTCGTTGTCGCCGCGCTCCTGGTTCCTTCTTGCCTCTCCAACTTCCTAGTCGTTGCGGCCTGTTTCTATTCGCCCAGCCTGCGACTTGTTGTAGTCACTGCTCCTTGCCTCCTCTTCTGTTCGCTCGGCCTTTTCAGTCCGCGCGACCTCTTCCCCGCTGTGCCTTTGACTACTTTCTAGCCGCTTGTGTTCGCGCGGCTTCTTTCTTTTCTATCCGCTGCGGTTTCTTGCTGTGTTCTATGACTACATCCGGTCTTACCACTACTCCTGCCGCTCCTTCTCCACCTCCTCCTTCGGGCAACCTTGGCACCCTTTCTAAGCTTGTTGGCTCCAATTATCCCGATTGGAGCGTTTCTTTCACTTTTCTCCTTCGCTCTCAACGCAAGCGTCATCACCTCACCGATGACCCTCCTCCTCGTACCTCTCCTGAGTTTGATGACTGGGATGCGAGTGATGCTCTTGTCCGCACCTAGCTGGCCAACAGCCTTTCTGATGAGTGCCTTCCCGTCATTCGCCATGATGAGACGGTCAAGGCCGCCTGGCTTCACCTTGCTGCTCTCTATTCGAAGGGGGGTCAGACGTCCCGCATTTATACTCTCTATGCGGACCTCTTCGCCCGCCCTTCCATGTCTCCTGCTGCGGCTTATCAGCAGGTTCAGGCTCTTGGTGTTGAAATCCTCCAGAATCGCCCCTTCTCCGCGGACTTGGCCGAACAGCACAAACACTTCCAGGAACTCCTGGTTGTTTGTTATCTTCTTCGTCTTCCCGATTCTTATGATATGATCCGCCAGCAGATCTTGGGTGAGGTGGAATCTCCTACTTTGGATGCCACTGCGGCTCGCATTGCCGTTGTTACTTCGCTGCTCCAGCGGCCTCTGTTGGCCTCCCCCCCTTCCCAGGACTCTTTTGATCACCAAGCTCAGAGGGGGGGACCTAGTGGCGGCGGCCACTCCGGCGGACGGGGTTCATCCCGGTTCCTCTGCTCTCACTGTGGTCGTACTGGCCACTCTATTGACCGCTGCTGGCAGAAACATCCTCATCTTCGCCCTTCCGGTGATGCTCCTTCTTCGGCCTCCGCCTCTTCTCGGTCGTCTGCCTCTGTAGCCACGACGTCAGGTAGTGCCCACGTTGTTACCCAAGGTAAATGGCTGATTGACTCTGGTGCTACAAATCATATGACTGGCAACCCTCATTGCTTCTCCCGTCTTGAGACAAATGACCGCTTACCCCCGGTTTGTGTGGCGGATGGCTCCCCGTCCCCGGTTCATGGGACGGGCATGATTCAACTCACCCTCTCGCTTTGCTTGGAGGACACCCTCTATGTCCCGAAGTTCCCGTGCAATTTTTTATCTGTTACTACTTTTTGCTGGCAACTTGAGTGCTCCGTCTTATTCACTCCTACTACTTGTTCTTTTCAGGACCCGAGGACCCAGCGGACGATTGCTACTGGGACTGAGAGCGGCGGCCTCTACTTCCTCGATGATGTTTCCGCTCTGTCCGACTACTCCTCCTCCACAGATCTCCTTCAATGGCATCTTCGCCTTGGACATCCTCCTCCTCGGATTCTTCGCCAGCTTCTGCCCCACTTCCCTCCTACTAGTTCTCCGCTCAACAGTGATGCGTGTCAGCTTGGCAAACATCATCGCTCCTCCTTCACACCGAAGCAAGGCCGTGTCTCCTCTCGCCCGTTTGATCTTATTCATTCTGATGTATGGGGTCCTGCTCCTACCCTCACTGTTGGTCGGGGTAGTTCCTATTTTGTCACTTTTATAGATGATTTTTCACGCTGTACCTGGGTGTATTTGTTAAAAGATCGCTCTGAACTCTTTTCTGTTTGGCAATCATTTTATTTTATGATTCAGACTCAATTTTCTATTTCTATTAAAGTTTTACGTTCTGATAATGTCAAGGAATATCTGAATCATGAGTTCTCCTATTTCTTTCACCACCATGGCCTGCTTCATCAAATGACTTGTGTTTACACCTCCCAGCAGAATGGGGTGGCGGAGCGTAAAAACCGTCACCTGCTTGATGTTGCTCGTGCTCTCATGACGCAGATGCACGTCCCTCGCTCCTACTGGGGCTACGCTGTGCTCCTCTCCTGTTATCTCATCAATCGCCTTACCTCCACAGTTCTCCACGGCCAGACCCCCTTCTCCATTCTCTACCCCCACAAGGAACCTTTTCCTCTCCCTCTCCGTGTCTTTGGTTGTACGGCCTTTGTTCACGCTCCCTCCGCTACCCGCGACAAGCTTTCCCCTGTTCCACCAATTGTGTCTTTTTGGGGTACTCTACCACTCAAAAAGGCTATTGCTGCTTTGACCCCCTTCTCCGCAAGAAGTTTGTCTCCGCGGATGTGACTTTTTTCGAGAATGCTTCCTATTTCTCTCCCACCCCTTCTCTTCCTTCTGATATCTCCGTTCCTTCCACGCCTCTCGACGTTTTCCCACCTTCGTCTCCTCCTCCACCGACTCCTTCCGAATTCGTCTCCCCACCCACCCCTCCACCCTCCTCTCCGCCGCCGTCTCTCTCTAGTCCCGGGCCAGCCTTCTCCGCCACGGACGCTCCGGTCGCTGACGCTCCCGTCGACCTAGATCTTCCCATTGCTCTTCGCAAAGGGGTGCGGGCGTGTACTCAACACCCGCTTGCGGTAGTTGTTTCCTATGATCGGCTTTCTCCTTCTCGCAGGTGTTTTGCCTTGGCTATCTCTGCTACTTCTCCTCCCCGCACCTACCAGGAGGCTCTTGCTCTCCCTCATTGTAAGTCTGCCATGGATGAGGAGATGGCTACTCTTACTGAACGGGATACCTGGACCCTTATTCCTCCTCCCGTGGGCACTGATGTGGTTGGCTGTCGCTGGGTCTTCGTTGTGAAATTTTGCCCCGACGGCACTGTGGATCGCTACAAGGCCCGGCTGGTGGCCAATGGCTTCACTCAGACTTACGGCATTGATTACTTTGATACCTTTTCTCCGATTGCTCGCCTCAGCACCATCCGGGTTCTCCTTTCTGTGGCTGTTAACCGGGATTGGGTTATTTCCCAGCTTGATGTGAAGAATGCCTTTCTCTATGGCGATCTTCAGGAGGACGTCAATATGGAGCAACCTCCTGGGTATGTTGCTCAGGGGGAGACACACGTATGTCATTTGAAGAAGGCCATTTATGGCCTAACGTAGAGCCCCCGGGCATGGTTCGACAAATTCAGTGGTATTGTGGCTACCATCGGCTTTAGAAGGAGTTCGGCCGATCACTCCTTATTCATTCGCAAAACGGCCTCGGTACTGGTGGTTTTGGCAGTATATGTGGATGATATTCTTCTTACTGGCGATGACCGAGATGGGGTGGACTTGAAGAAGAAGCACCTCCGTCAGCACTTGGTCACAAAGGATATGGGCTCCCCAAAATACTTTTTGGGGATAGAAATCTCTCGGAAACTTGACTCATTGGTTCTCTCCCAACGGAAGTATGCCCTTGATCTTCTACAAGAAGGAGGATTGACATGTGCCAAACCGGCTCGGTTTCCCATGGCTATTGGAGAAGACAAAACGTGAACGGATGACTCGCCTCTTCTATCTGATGTCACACGGTACAGACGTTTGATAGGCAAACTCATCTATCTCACGGTGACTAGACCCGACATCGCCTATGTTGTAGGCAAGGTCAGTCAGTTTATGCAAGCTCCCAGGGAGTGCCATCTTCAGTCTGCCCTGAAGATTTTAGAGTATATCAAAGCAGCACCAGGCAAAGGGTTACTCTTTCAGAAGAATGGTCATCTGAGGGTTGAGGCCTACTCAGATTCAAGTTACGCGGATGACAAAGGCGATCGCAAATCCACATCAAGTTTTTGTACCTTTGTTGGAGGTAATCTCGTGAGTTAGAAGAGCAAGAAACAGTCGGTTGTCTCCAGATCCAGTGCAGAAGCCGAATACCGGAGTATGGCGTCAACCACGTGTGAGTTAAAGTGGTTGCGGGCTCTCATGCTTGACCTGGGCGAGGTATATGACTGTCCTCTCCCTATGTTCTGTGACAACAAGGCCGCTATATACATATCCAGAAATCCGGTCTTCCATGAGAGAACAAAGCATATAGAGGTTGACTGTCACTTCATTCGGGAAGAGATTTTGAAGAAACAGATTTGTACTCCATTTGTCACCTCTGACAAGGAATTGGCAGATATCTTCACCAAGCTGGTCTCTACTTCCTTCTTCCACATTTGTGACAAGCTGGGCATGATTGATATCTATGCTACAGCTTGAGGGGGAGTGTTGAAGTATTAGACCGGGCGGCCTTGCGGTCTTGTCTGGCAGTTTGTTGACCGAGCGGTCTGGCGGTCTCCTTGCGGTCTTGTCTGGCGGTTGGTTGACCGAGCGGTCTGGCGGTCTCCTCTGGTGCTTGGAGACCAGGCGGTCTATCAGAATCTCAGTTCGGCCTGTTCTTATCCTGCTGGAGGTGCCGTGCGGTTAACCCATCTGTCTAACCGCGCGGCCTGTGCGGTCTCCTTTATTTCTAGCCGCTCTGCCCTGTACATGTTTAGTACCACATTGTTTGTTTATACTCTCTCTTATCTCCTCCATTCTATATAAGGGAGGTCATACCTTTGTAAATGATATCTTTTTTGGATAATAAAATTTTAATTATTCAAAAGTTTATCCGTTTGTTCTTTCTTATTCGCTACTTTCTACAATACTGCAGTGGTGAGGGAGACAGCATTACCAGATATCGTTCCTGTCACGGTATTCTCTTCTGTGGTGGCGGAAGTATATACCCACTCCCTGATTTCTGATCCAGATATTTTGATCCTTGTGGATAACAGAGTTTTCAATTTCTGGTCGTCAAGAAGTTGCAGGATTTCCAGAAAGATAGGGTCGGAATGTTGGAATGAATCGAAATCCACATCGAATCTGGTATCAAACTTCATTGCTGCAAGGGTTCCCGCTGGAATCGCCATTTGAGTACTTGCAAGAGAAAAATGACGATCAAGTGCAAAGGAATTTAAAGCGTGGGACGGAGGTCGAATAAAACTAGATATAGGGTTTTCCAGAATATGAATCGACAAACTCCGTTCCACGAAAATTAAAACATTCTTCGATCAGAGGTCGACGAAATAATTTAGAGTTAAACAATTCGTCGAGCTCGGTCTGAAGATTTGAAGACATTTCGTCGAGCTCCATTCGACAAAAGTTTTCTGAAGTAGATTTGTCGATCTCCATTCGACAAAAATGAATTCACTCACAGAGAGTTCGTCGAACTCCATTCGATGAATATCTCACGAACTTTCCCTAGTTCGTCGAGCTCCGTTCGACGAATTTTGGCAAATTCGTCAAATGAAGACAGAAACTAAACTAAGTCTTATCCATTGATCATTCTAAGATGATTTATAAAGAACAAGTGATTTCTCTCATCCAGAGGTTTGGTGAATATATCAACTCTTTGTAAATCAGTGTAGATATTGACAAGTTTAATTTTGTTTTTGTCTACACAGTCTCTAATGAAATGATGCCTAATGTCTATATTCTTTGTCCTACTGTGATGGACCGCATTTTGTGCTATTGCTATAACACTTGTGTTATCACAGAATAGAGTTAAATTATTTAAGTTGACACCATAGTGTAGTAGTTGAGTCTGAATCCACAACATCTATGAACAGCAACTGCCAGCTGCAATGTATTCTGCTTCAGTAGTTGAAGTAGACACAGATGATTGTTTCTTACAGAACCAAGTCACTAATCTCATACCTAGGAACTGGGAAGTTCCTGAAGTACTTTTTTTGTCTACCCTGCATCCTACAAAGTCAGCATCTGAATATCTAGTTAAATTAAATTTTGACTCAGTAGGATACCATAGGCCTAGACTAGGACAACTCTTTATATATCTCAAAATTCTTTTTAAGAAAATAAGGTGAGATTCTTTAGGGTTCACTTGAAACCTAGCACAAAGGCATGTGACAAACATGATATCAGGTCTGCTTGCTGCAAGGTATAGTAGAGACCCAACAATGCCCCTATATAGTTTCTGATCCACAAGTTTCCTATGTGCATCAGAGTCTATTACAGTATTTGTAGCCATTGGTGTTTTTTTTGCTGAGGCATCAACCATCCCAAACTTTTTAAGAAGCTCTTTAGCATATTTAGCTTGGGAGATGAAGATGCCATCAGGGAGTTGCTTCACTTGGAGACTAAGGAAGTAGGAGAGCTCACCCATGCTACTTATTTCAAATTTTGAATGCATGAAGTTAGAAAACCTCTTGCATAATTTGGAATCAGTAGACCCAAATATGATGTCATCCACATATATTTGTACTAATAAGATTTTATCCCTATGATGTCTAGTAAAAAGTGTTTTATCTACAATGCCTCTAATGAATTTATGCTCTATCAAAAAGCTAGCTAGGGTCTCATACCAAGCTCTTGGAGCTTTCTTTAGACCATAAAGAGATTTATGCAATTTAAAAAACATGATAAGGATGAGTTGGAGAGACAAAACCTGGAGGTTATTCAACATACACCTCTTCTTTCAGTACTCCATTCAAAAATGCACTCTTCACATTCATCTGATACACCTTGAATTTCTTGAAGGCAGCATAGGCCAGAAAGATTCTGATGGCCTTTAACCTTGCAACTGGTGCAAAGGTCTGATTATAATCTTAAAGTGAAAAGGGGATAGATCTTAACTAACACTAATTAGAGTTCTATATATATATATATCACAGCACAAAGTAAATAAACAAAGAAATCAAGCAACACAGAAGACACAAGGATTTTATAGTGGTTCTCCAACCTGGGTACATCCACTCTTCTACTACCCTGGTAGGAATCCACTCAAGTTTTTGATCAGGTGCCTGACACCAATGAGCTTTTGATCAGGTTCTCAAAAACCAACCCAAGTCTTTTGATCAGGAGACTTGCAACCAAGGAATCACTTTCGAAGGGAGATGACAACCCTTTATACAGTGGGGGTGAGAGATGATTTTGTCTTCTTTGTCAACAGTCAGAGAGAAAGCTTGTGGATTTTTGATGGTATCAAAAGCTCCCCCTGATATGTTGAATGGTTCAGGTTTGTAGGAAGCTTTGCTGTAGGGTGATAGGCCTTCACAGTGATGATGATCTCCAGTAAGCTTTTAGACTGATTGATTAGTTGTCTGATAAAAGCTTGGAGCAGATGAACTCTGATGATTATCTTCTTTGATGATGCAGAGTTCCTCTCTCTGTAGAAAGCCTTTTTTGCCGTTATACTATTCTTGTTCTTCTCGTACACAATTGCTTCTGTATCTTGTCTTATTCAAAAACATTTGAATTGATGTATCTTGACTGTAATGACTAATTGATTCCCGAGAATGGTAATTGCTTTGGGAATCAATTAGCATTAAATCCTGATTTACTCCATAATTAATGCAGCCTTCAAACGGCTATATTCAGACGAATATATGGCACTAATTCTGATGGGAATTATCTGCTTTAATTAAGCCTTAATTAATTCCGCCAGCTGTAATTAATACGCTTGGAAACTCTGCACAGAATTTGTCGACCGGAGCCCGCAGTTTGTCGAGCTCAGCTTTTATTTTGTCGAGCTGGGAAACAGCCTTGAGTTCACCGATCGTCGACCTGAGTTCGACATTCGTCGAACTAAGTTGGATTTCGTCGAGCTGACCGTCTTGCTTGAGCCCTGAGTTCGTCGACCTGAGTTTAGGGAATGAACTCAGAATTCGTCGACCTAAGTTCGATGTTTGTCGAACTCAGTTCGACTATCGTCGAGCTGATATTCTGACTGCTGCATTACTTGGAATTCTTCTGAGTAAATCTGGAGATAAACCTATGACCCAGGACTATACATTTTGGGTCAATCTAAACAATCCTAATAGTGATCCTTACCCAAATCAGAACTAGGGTTCCAACAATCTCTCCTATTTAGGTAAGGACACTATTTGCACAAAAACAAATAAAATGCAAAGCAAAAACAATCTGCCTGTATTATAAGAATGTTTAGCAGATGTACATGGGTGCTTTGAAAATAAAAATAAATAAAATAAATCTACTCCTGCAATCTCTTAAGCACTTTCCCCTTTATAAAGTAAACAATCTCCCCCTATATACATTTTCTTACCCAAATTAAACAGCCACTGATATATCCTCTATATTGGCTGGGGCTAATTTTTTTTCCTGCAAGGAGGTGTTAGGAGTTCTGGACCCAGATTACCTTGGATCCTGGTTCTCTTTTAAAATAATTAGAAATAAAGGAACATGTAGGTTGATCCTTGTATCCAAGTGGATGATATTTCCTAGGAGGAATTATCCACTCAGTAAGAAGATTTATAGAATGTTGATTTTGATTATGATTTTGAAACAAGTTAAAATTTCTGCTCTGAAATTTTGAGTTCGACGAATTGAAGTAATTTCGTCGATCTGGGTTCGACGAATGATATTGAGATCGTCGATCTCCGCTCAGAGAACACTGGATGCAGTTTTCTCTGTTCCATTTTTGTCGAGCTCTGTTCGATGAATTATATCTATTTCGTCGAGCATAGATTTCAGACTAGTTGAGATCAAAATCTCTGTTTAGAGTTCGTGGAGCTGCGTTCGACGAATAGTGTTGTGTTCATCGAGCTCGGTTCGACGAAATTGTTTGAACAGGATTTTTCTGAAAAGTCTTAAATTGTTTGACTAAATTTTTTAAATCTTCAGTTAGTTTGTCTAAATTTTTTAACTTGTCTTTGCCTTTAACTGATTCTAAATAACTAATTTTTTCAAGAGCATTCTTCAAATTTTCTTTAAGATTTATGTTTTCTGAAGAAACATTATTTAATTTTTCTCTGAGAAGTTTTATTTTATTCTCAGATTGGATCAAATCTTTACACATATTTTAAAAATCTTCTTTCAAATGATCTGAAGATAAATCAAAGGAAGAGATTACCTGATCCTCTTCTGATTCTGATTCTGATTCTTCTTCAGAGTATGATGCTTCATCAGGGTTGCTGCAACAATCATGTATTTCCATTAGGAAAAATTCTCTTACCCTTGCCTCTTCTTCCTCTTCAGTTATGCAGGATGAGACTTCAGAGTCACTCCAGGTTTCAGCATCAATTATTCTTTCTTTAGCTGATCCAGTAGCCATTGCTGTGATAGAGTCCCACATGTCTTTTACAGATGAACATTCAGCAACTTTCTGAAAAATGTCATCAGACATTGATTGTGCAAGAATATTCATTGCTTGTGCATCAGCAATTTTTATTCTTTTCTGAGCATCTGTCCATTGAGATGATGGAACAACATTTGTTGCCTGAGGTTGAGCTGGTCCTGTTAATATAGATTGAAAAATATTTTCATAAATAGAGTTCATATAAAACCTAATCCATGTCTTCCATAGTGCAAGCTTATCTAAATTGCACATGGGTAGTCTGGTGCTTGAAAACTCTTCAATTTGTGCCATGATAAACTCTAAAGATGTTTAAGATCTATCAGATCATTTTGGTTCAGGTGTTAGCCTGTACAACCAAAGTAACCTGCTCTGATACCAATTGAAAGTGAAAAGGGGATAGATCTTAACTAACACTAATTAGAGTACTATGTATATATATTACAACACAAAGTAAATAAACAAAGAAATCAAGCAACACAAAAGACACAAGGATTTTATTGTGGTTCCCCAACCTGGGTACATCCACTCTTCTACCACCCTGGTAGGAATCCACTCAAGTTTTTGATCAGGTGTCTGACACCAATGAGCTTTTGATCAGGTGCTCAAAAACCAACCCAAGTCTTTTGATCAGGAGACTTGCAACCAAGGAATCACTTTTGAAGGGAGATGACAACCCTTTATACAGTGGGGGTGAGAGATGATTTTGTCTTCTCTGTCAATAGTCAGAGAGAAGGCTTGTGGATTTTTGATGGTAGCAAAAGTTCCCCCTGAGATGTTGAATGGTTCAGGTTTGCAGGAAGCTTTGCTGCAGGGTGATAGGCCTTCACAGTGATAATGATCTCCAGTAAGCTTTTAGACTGATTGATTAGTTGTCTGATAAAAGCTTGGAGCAGATGAACTTTGATGATTATCTTCTTTGATGATGCGGAGTTCCTCTCTCGGTAGAAAGCCTTTTTTGTCGTTCTACTATTCTTGTTCTTCTCGTACACAATTGCTTTTGTATCTTGTCTTATTCAAAAACATTTGAATTGATTTATCTTGACTGTAATGATTAATTGATTCCCGAGAATGGTAATTGCTTTGGGAATCAATTAGTATTAAATCCTGATTTACTCCATAATTAATGCAGCCTCCAAATGGCTATATTCAAATGAATATATGGCACTAATTCTGATGGGAATTATCTTCTTTAATTAAACCTTAATTAATTCCGCCAGCGGTAATTAATACGCCTGGAAACTCTGCACAGAATTCATCGACCGAAACCCGCAGTTCGCCGAGCTCAGCTTCTATTTCGTCGAGCTGGGAAACGGCCTTGAGTTCACCGATCGTCGACCTGAGTTCGACATTCGTTGAACTAAGCTGGATTTCGTCGAGCTGACCGTCTTGCTTGAGCCCTGAGTTCTTCGACCTGAGTTTAGGGAATGAACTCAGAATTCGTCGACCTGAGTTCGACGTTCGTCGAACTCAGTTCGACTATCATCGAGCTGATATTCTGACTGCTGCATTGCTTGGAATTCTTCTGAGTAAATCTGGAGATAAACCTATGACCCATGACTATACATTTTGGGTCAATCTAAACAATCCTAATAGTGATCCTTGCCCAAATCAGAACTAGAGTTCCAACATAATCTATCCCTTCTTCTTGTCTTTACTGGAGGAAGGCCTGCTGTTGTGCTGTCTTCTTGTGACCTTCTCTCTTCTCTTCTCCTTCTTCTGTTTCTCTGGACACTCAGATAATAAGTGTCCAGGTTTCCTACAACCAAAACACACCACTTCTTTAGTTGGTGTTTTGTCATACCTTGGCTTGTCATCCCGCCTGGATGACTTTATCCTGAAGACTTTCCTTCTCATCTTATAAAATCTTTTGGCAAAGATACTCATTAGCTATTCATTAGTTATTGGAGTCTTTATCTCCTTAGTAGCCTTGAATGCAATGTTGTGCTCTTTTCTTGCTGGAGGAGGTGTTCTCTGCTCAGCTGCCTCTCTGGATTTGATCAGCTGTTCATAGGACTTAAGCTTTCCTAAAAGAGATTCAGTGGGAATCTCATTTAGGCTTCTGGCCTCCTTGATGTGCCAGATCCTTGAATCCCATGAGCTTGCGAAGCACATAAGGATCTTATCATTCACCTCTATGAGGGTGATGTCCTTGTCCAAGGTTTTTAGCTCATTGATGATTGAGCTTAACCTGTTGTACATATCAGCTACTGTCTCAGCTTCCTCCTTCTTGAAATTCTCATATAAGGATATGAGATTGGATCTCCTGTCCTTCCTTTCATTTGCAGATCCAGCCACCATGAAAGATATAGTACCTAAACACCTAGAGGGGGGGTGAATAGGTGACCAAATTCTTTTTAACTTTTTATGGCAGCAAACAGTTTATATCACAGAATCTTATCTACTTTTGCACAGCAATCACACAACATACACAGCAAATCACAGCACACAAAAGACACATAGTTTTATAGTGGTTCCCTAAGATTTGGGTACACCCACTTTCCCCCTTCGCCTATCTAGCAGTGTACTAGATTCGGCCAAACTTCTCCACTATCTCAGAACCCAAACTGGTTCCTACACCTCAGGCCCAAAGCCCTACAACTCAGCTTTTCCACAAAGCCTACACTCAGCCACAAAGGCCTACACTCAGCCACCAAGGCCTACACTCAGCCACCAAGGCCTACACTCAGAGATTTCAGTCTCCTACACTCAGGCTCTCAAGCCCTACACTCAGCCTTTATAATTTCAGGCTTACAAGACTCAGATCCGAAGGATCCTACAAGATAAAAATGTTAATACAATTGTTAACTCAGCAACCCAAAGACAAGAGAGGGGAGTTGTGAGTTTCTTGATGAGTTCTTGGAAGAACTCAGCTGAAATCAATCTGACTTAGCTTTCTTCAAAGCTTCTTGAAAGTAGAACTCAATAAGATTGACTCCTTCTGCAGTTGATCCTTGACCTCTGCTTCTTAAGATCCAGAATAAATCTGAACCCTTCTTCTCAGCCTAGTTCCAACCGCTGATTTCTTGGATGGAGCTCTCTCTCTCTCCAACTTCTTAGATCTGCACTTTAATCTTCAAGGAATAGCTAGATCTTCTTTGTTAGATACTTGATCAATGATTTGAACTACTATGTGAACAACCTTTGAACAACAGTTTCTGTAGACTGTATAAGCCTATTTATAGGCCTTCTTCATGGTAATCGGCTGGTCCAGTCCATAACTGAATTCTGACATCTCTGACAGGTGCTGTAGACCGGCTGGAACGGCAGCTGTCAAGTCATCCAGTCAGTTCTTGAAAATCTCTAACTGTCTGAAAGTGTCGAGACTTTCTGTCTTTAAGTGTCGACACTTATAGATCAAGTGTCGACACAAGTACTTGATCTTATGTATTTTTTGCTGAATTCTTCTAAGTGTCGACACATGTCCTTTGTGTCGACACATCTTCATGTGTTGTATCTGTTAAGTGTCGACACTGCTTCTTGGTGTCGACACATGTCTTCAGTGTTGATACTTGCTGAGTGTCGACACAGCTCCTTGTGTCGACACTTGATTCTTCTGTTGAGACTTCAGCTGAGTGTCGACACATCCCCTTAGTGTCGACACTTGTACTTAGAATAATTTGTTGATCTAGCTGTTCTTTGCTAAGTGTCGACACAGCTCCATGTGTCGACACTTTCTTCAAGTGTTGAGTCTTCAGCTGAGTGTCGACACATTGTTCTGGGTGTCGACACTTACTTCAAAATGTTGACTCTTCTGTTGAGTGTCGACACATTATTCTTGGTGTTGACACTTACTTCAAGTGCTGACTCTTCTGTTGAGTGTCGACACATTGTTCTGGGTGTCGACACTTATACTTAGTCTCTACTGACTTTTGCTGAGTGTCGACACAGCTTCAAGTGTCGACACTTTCTGATGTAGACACAGTTCTTCTAGGTGTCGACACTGCTGCTAATTGTTGACACAGCTTTACTGCACTTTTCTTCACTGAGTGTCGACACAGCTCCTTGTGTCGACACTTTGTGTCTGGTGTCGACTCTGCATCCCAGGTGTCGACACAATGACTCCAAGTGTCGACACTGCTTGCCTGGGTGTCGACACAACTCTTCTTAAGTGTCGACACTTTCCCTCTGGGTGTCGACACATGTACTTAGAAACTTTTTGCTTCAGTCCTGCAAATACTTAACCTGCATAAGTAACTCAAAATACATCAAATACATTTTGATGTATATCATTGAGTTGGGTGAGGATTCTTCAAATCAGGTACATTTAAACAAATATACCCAACAATCTCCCCCTATTTGGAGAAGTCATAACCCTTAGTCAATGATATACACCATTCATAAATAAATTACAAAATGATGTAAAGCAGGATTATATACAGCAGGGTAAACATAAACATGTATCAATCACACATGTATACATATACATCAACATAGAACAAATATGAAATAGACATAGACATCATCACAGAACAAATATGAAATAGAATTAACATATAACACATTGTTCTAATATCTGTCATATTCATTTTCAGAATTTCACAAAATGTTTTACATCAAAAATATTACAAAGTAAACTTTAAGAAAATTCTAATTCTATTTTTGTTCTCGCTCCTTAATCACTATGCCTTTGCCAGCTTGAACTTTAGCTTGGACAGGAGTATCAGCAACTTCAGCAACAGCAGGCTTCTTGCCTTTCAGATCTTTCTTCTTAAGCTCTTCTGCTTTAATTTTCTGGCTTTCAAAATAATGGTATGGCTTAGGAAAGTACTTGCTAGGCTCCTGAGCAGTAGGAGGTAGCTTTCCCATCTTGGCCTTCCTTCTGTATTGAATAATTGCCTAATGTCTAGTCTCATGTTTTCTCCATTCAGCTTCAGAAAACCATTTGTTCCTATCATGAATGTTATCTTTGGCAGCTTTCCAGGCAGTCAATATAATGTTTCTTGAGGTAGGGCTCCACTGCTCAAAGTCTGGTCTCTGTTCAGCTTGTTCCCTAAACCTCTTCTTTGACAATCTAGTTTCTTCTTCTTTCTGCAGTGCCTCTTGCATGGCTTCAGAAATTGGCTGCACAACTTTTTCAATAACAATATTATCCTTGCCCCCAGGTGGGCTGTACATAGACTGTACATCAGCATGTATCATGTCAAAATCTGGAGGAGGGTAGATGACTTGAGCCACTTCAGGTTGCTCCCCTCCTAGATATGCAGGTTGAATGCCAGATTCTACCACATTATCATCATCACAAAGAGGAGGATAACCTAGTGTAGCTCTGATAGAATTTGATATCCATTTGGCATGATCAGAGCTTGCCTTGACTAAAACCCTCTCCCCCTTTATGACTTCTTGTTCTATATGATCTCTCACATCATCTTTTTGAAATCTCACCTGATTATCCAAGTAATTAACTCCATCTTTAAAGAAAGGTTTTAACCTTTGGAGTTTGTCAGTTATCAGCTTCTGAGATTCTTGAATGGCAGTCTTAATAGCAGAGAGTTCTTCTTGGAATACTTTATCAAATTCAGCTTTAGCAAGAGCAGTTGAAGTAGAAGGTCCAGCAGCTTGGTTCTTTAATTCTGTGACAATAGCATTATGGAAAGCAGTAAGATTGTCATTCATTCTTATCTAATTTTCAAGAGCATACCCTTGCTTCAATGCTATGTCATCTACTTGTGCTTTTATCTTCTTCTGGTGTGTAGCCAAGTACACCACTGTATTTCCACCTTTGTGGAAGCAGTCTGTCATCTCCTTCTTGTTTTGGTTCATTTCAAACCTTATAGATGTTATGTCCTGGGCCAGATCAAATTGTAATGATTTCTGCCCTACATCTACATAAGTTTCTAGGGCTTTTCTATGCTCATCCAACTTGAGCTGCATGGCAACCATCAGATCACTATAATCTATTGATGGTGCAGGCTGAACTATAGGTTGTGGTGCTATAGTTTGAAGAGCCTTCTTGTAACTTTGGCTTCTTCTCCTGAACACCTGAAACTTCTTCATCTTTGCCTTAGCAATCTCCTCATCTTCAGAGGCAGATGTGCTGGCTATATCCACCCTCTCCTTAGGGCTTGGAGGCTTCTCAGTTTGCACATCTGGTGCCTTCTCAGTTTCTTGTCTCACAGGCTCTTCCAGAATTTGCATCTGCTCCCCCTCAACTAGAGCATTTTCTCTTTCAGCAGCAGCCTTGTCCATGTCAAAGTCTTGTTGATCCAGATTGAGAAATAAATCTTCCATTGTATACTCTTGTGGTGAAGGAGCTGGAGAAACTCTGGGCTCTTCAACCACTGGATCAGATACCACTTGAACTGTAACATCTTGAACAACAGCAGATGTGTCTTCTATGACAGTATCTGGGACTTGGTTATCCAGCTGAATTTGCTGATGAACATCAGACAAATCAGTATCTTCTAAAGGAAAATCCAAAGTATTTAGTTCAGTGATTACCTCTAGTATTGTGTTGGTTGCTTGTTCACTTTCTAGTGTAGTGGGTTCATCTACAACTGGAAGCTCCCCCTGGCTTTGATCCTTGTGGATGGGGCTTGCTTGAGGTAGCTCCCCCTGGATCTCACCATCATCTTGAGGAGTAGGAGACTTCACAGCAGGCTCATCCTCATTTTCATCTGGAGTGAAGACAACTTGTTCTTCACTGTCTGAGCTCCTAGTGGACACTTGAGCCACTGGAGCAGTTTTCCTTTTCTTCTTTGGAGGAATGTCTTTCTCAGGAACTATCTTTTCAGGGGTTGGCATTTCTTTAGACAACACCCTGTCCCATGTAGTGAACAACCTCATGTCCATTTTTCTCATGTGATTTATTTTACTTCCAGCAGCTTGTTGCATAACCTCTAGTATGGCACCAGCTAGGTATAGACTTATGATTCTGCCCAGATTGGGCTTCTTCAAGCTTTCTTTAATCTTCTCATAAACTACCATAGACCAGTCAGTTTTTAGAGTGAAGATTATCCTTGTCATTATACTAAGCATATGGGCAGACACTGTGTCATGCCCTCCTGGCTTGCTGAGTATTACTTTGCCAACAATCTCTGAGAGGAATTTCCCTTGATTGTTCATGCCCTTTCTATTAAAAACAGAACCAATCTTCATTGTAGAATCTAGTCCACACCAGGTTAGAGCTTCCCTGGTTTTTGAAGCAGTAAGCTCATTTTCCTCTTTAGTTCTTGGAAGCTGTAGAATCTTCCTCAGACTTTTAGGGGTTACCTTAACCTTTGCTCCATGAACTCTGGATTTGATTTCTTATCCAGATTCGTCCACTTCAGCTCCATTGAGGAATTCAAGTACCTCTTTCTTCCATATCTTAGTAGGTTCTGAAACAAGATATTCTAACCCTGAATCGGCTACTAGGGTTACGACAGTCTTGATTTCTTGATCAGCATCTTCGAAAGCACCGCGCACCAGCTCGTATCCTTCGTTGACATTCTCCTCTAGCTTAGGCGCCATTAGGGTTTGTAGAATTTGTCTTGAGAGAAGAGAGGTGTCGACACAGAAGTTTGGTCTCGAAACTTTGAAAGCGTGTCGACAAACTAAGGCAAAATTCTATTTATACCTTTCTAATTTTGAAGATGAACAGGCGGGACAACTAACTTAAAATGTGTCGACACTGGCAATAAGTGTCGACACTGACTTATAATGTCTCGACACATATGTGTCGACACAAGTTTAGTCAACAGATTTTATGTGTCGACATTTGTTTATGTGTCGACACCACATAACTCGACACATAGTCGAGACTTTACTTAGAGAATTCTGAGTAAAACTTAAGTGTCGACGCCACTTTGGATGTGTCGACACCTACTTGACATGTGTCGACACTAATATTCAGAAGTGTCGACACCAACTTCCTAGATGTGTCGACACCTTTTTCCTGAAGTGTCGACACTTACTTTCTGTGTCGACACAGAAATCTCTATGTGTCGACACAGAAATCTCTATGTGTCGACACCTTTTTACTTAGCCAATTTCAATTCTGTAAACTTACTCTAAATTTATCATTCCTAGTTCAATTTTAAATCTATTGAACTTAGCTTCTTCTAGGGGCTTAGTATACATATCAGCTAATTGATTATCAGTTTTAACATATTCAAGTAAAATATCTTCTCTTTCTACATGCTCCCTAAGAAAATGATATTTAATTTCAATATGTTTTGTTCTACTATGGGATACATGATTATTAGCTATTGAAATAGCACTAGTAGAATCACAAAAGAGTGGAGTTCTACTTACCTGAAATCTATAGTCCTCAAGCTGATGTTGTATCCACAGAAGTTGAGCACAACAACTTCCTGCAGCCACATACTCTGACTCTGCAGTGGAGATAGCCACACTTGTTTGCTTTTTGCTACTCCATGAAATTAGTCTCCCACCTAGGAATTGACAGGTTCCAGTAGTGCTTTTTCTATCTTCTTTGCATCCTGCAAAGTCTGCATCTGAATAACCTGTTAGATCAAAATCCCCATTCCTAGGGTACCAGAGGCCTAGATAGGGAGTGCCCTTTAGATATCTCAATATTCTTTTGACTACTGTCAAATGAGACTCTTTAGGGCAGGCTTGATACCTTGCACGGACACATGTAGCATACATGATATCTGGTCTACTTGCAGTCAAGTATAATAGGGAGCCAACTATCCCTCTATACAAGGTTTCATCTACAGGTTTCCCTGCATCATCCTTGCCAAGAGACATACTTGACCCCATAGGAGTCTTCATGGTGCTGGATGAATCCATACCATACTTCCTTATGAGTTCTAGGGTGAATTTGGACTGACATATGGATAAACCATTCTCAGTCTGTTTAACTTGGAGACCCAAGAAAAACTCCAGCTCTCCCATACTACTCATCTCAAATTGACCTTGCATAAGTTTTGCAAACTTTTTGCAAAGGCTGCTTTCAGTAGACCCAAATATAATGTCATCTACATATATTTGGACTAGTATAACTTTGCCTCTAGATTCCCTAAGGAATAGAGTCTTATCTATTTTACCCCTTGAGAACTTGTTCTCAATGAGGAAACTAGATAGGGTTTCATACCAAGCCCTAGGGGCTTGCTTTAACCCATATAAAGCTTTCCTAAGTCTATAGACATGATTAGGTAAAGTTGAGTCAACAAAACCTGATGGTTGTTCCACATAGACTTCCTCCTTAAGATTATCATTTAGAAATGCTGACTTGACATCCATTTGGTAAACTTTGAATCCTTGATAGGTTGCATAGGCCAAGAACATCCTTATGGCTTCCAGTCTGGCTACTGGAGCAAAGGTTTGATCAAAGTCAATACCTTCTTCTTGCCTATATCCTTTAGCAACCAGTCTTGCTTTATTCTTAATGATGACCCCTTGTTCATCCATCTTATTCCTGTAGATCCACTTGGTTCCTATTATATTATGGTCTTTAGGTTTAGGAACAAGTTCCCAGACCTTGCACCTCTTGAACTGATTAAGCTCTTCTTGCATTGCTTCAGTCCATTGTGGATCTAGAATGGCTTCTTCAAACCTCTTTGGTTCAACTTGAGATAGAAAACTGGAGTAGATTGCTGCATTCTGATTTCTGCTCCTTGTTTGTACTCCTTGTCTTGGATCTCCAATAATCTACTCTACTGGATGATCTCTAAGATGCCTATTGGCTGGAGGCATCCTAACTTCTGGTTGAACCTCTTCAACATCTCCATCATGCTGTACTCCTTGAACTTCATCAGTAATAGGTACATGTAGTTCTCCCCCTGGACAACAGCCACTGTCTTCTACTTGCTGTCTTGCATTAGGTACTTCTTCTATAGTAAGCTTGTCCATCTTCTTTGTTAAACCTGTGGGGCTGCATACACTACTAGACAACTCATTATTAATAAGTTTAGTCTCATCAAAAACTACATGTACAGATTCTTCTACAACTTGTGTAGACAAGTTGTAGACTCTATAAGCCTTACTGTTATTGCTGTACCCAACAAAAATTCCCTCTTGGGACTTGACAGCAAACTTAGTCAAGTAAGACTTCCCATTGTTAAGTATGAAGCACTTGCAACCAAAGATCCTGAAGTAGGATAGGTTTGGTTTCCTGCCTTTCACAACTTCATAGGGGGTCTTGTTTAGGCTTTTAGTGATGGTAGCCCTATTTATAACATAGCATGCAGTGTTAACTGCTTCAACCCAGAAATATTCTGGCAGTGATGTATCACTTAATAGGGTCCTACCAGCCTCAATCAAGGTTCTATTCTTCCTCTCAGCAATGCCATTTTGCTGAGGTGTTCTAGGTGAAGAAAATTCTTGAAATATCTCAAATTCTTCACATAGTTTTGTCATGCTATCAGACTGAAATTCAGTGTCATGGTCACTTCTAATCTTGACCACTGTACTGTTTAGTTCATTCTGAATTTGCTTGACAAAGCTATAGAAGACACTAGGTGTTTCAGATTTCTATCTTAAGAAGAACACCCAGGAAAACCTTGAGTAGTCATCTACTACTACAAAGGTATAGACCTTCCTACCCAAGCTGTGAACTGGCATTGGACCAAAGAGATCCATGTGCAAGAGGTATAAACACCTCACAACATCTTTGTTTTCTATGCTTCTAAAGATGGATCTAGTCTGCTTGCCCTTTTGACAAGCTGAGCAAATACCATCTTTAACACACTTAACTTGAGGACCATTCCTCACTAACTCTTTGCTAAAGAGTTTGCCAATAGTCTTGTAGTTAAGATGGGCTAGCCTCTTGTGCCATTTGACACAATGAGAGACTGTCTCATCAGCTACAAGACACACTGGAGAACCATTGTTCTCAACAATAATGTCTAAGCAATAGACATTCCTTTTCCTATAACCAGTCAAAATGATCTTTTGATCAGCTGACCTCTTGATATGACAACCATTTTTAACAAATGAGATGTCATACCCTACATCACTTAATTGACTTATACTTATTAGGTTGTGTTTCAACCCTTTAACATAAGCCACTTGAGTAATGGTAACCAAGTTACTAGAAATGTTACCAAACCCTTTGATGATTCCTTTTTCAGAATAACCAAAGGTGACTTTTGGACCATCTTTGATTGGAACGTAGTCCCTTAGTAATCCTATAGTTCCAGTCATATGTCTGGAACATCCACTGTCCAAGTACCATGTTGGGGCATGGCCACTTGGACTCACCTGCAAAACAGATTAATGAACCTTAGAACCCAAAGAATTCTTGGGTCCTTGGTACTTGTTAGTTTGCAACTTGACAAAGCTACCTGCAGGCTTTCTAACAGGTAGATTGCTACTCACTTTGGCACTAGCATTGTGCCAACAATCCATTACAAAATGGCCAACTTTGCCACAGCACCAACATTCAAACTTATTGTACCTTTGCTTAGGTACTGTCTTTGTTGTCTTATCTACAGCTGACTTGTTGAGTGTTGGGGCTTTTCCCTTGCACTTAGACTTGGACTGCTCAGTCCTTGCAGGTTTAATAAAACCCAGTCCAGCCTTGCCTTTGTGATGAACAAATTCATCAATTAAAGGTAGGACTGACTTAGGTTTAGAAAACCTAGCAACAAGCTCTCTCTCCTTCTGAAGATTAATCTCCAGACTCTTGATTTGATCATTTTTAAATGATATAGTTCCCATCTGAATCACTGTTATGTGTTCAGTCTGGCTATCTCATTAAGCTTTTGATCAAATAACTTCTCAGAATCTGTTGCAGCAGCTTTTAGATCAGCAATTTCCTTTGCCTGACTTTTGGCTAGGGACTTGCTCTTCTTATAAGCTTGCAACAGTACTTTATATTCATCTATCAGCTGATGAATATCTTCCTCAGACTCAGATACACTCTCATCACTAGATGATGATGAATCTGATTCTGTACTGGCACAAGAAACTGAACTTAAAGTTGAACTTTGTACCTTACTGGGTCCTGGCTGCTCCAGGAATTTGTCACTCTCTGTCAAAGCCATTAGCCCTTGGCTTTGACTGTCTTCTTGTTCATATATAGACTCCATAATCTGCATGAATTCTTCTTATTCTTCTTCAGCAAACAGCCCTATGTATGCCTCAGCATCAGACTCAGTTTCTGAAGAAGAAATATCTGACAGAGTCTTCTCCTTTTTGGCAACAAAAGACTTCTCTTTCTTGCCTTTGAAATGAGTCTTCTTCCTGTCACTAGACTCCTTTCTCTTTTCTGGACAATCTGCAACAACATGGCCTTGTCTATTACAGTAATAGCACACTATTTTTGAAAAAGTTGCCTTGCTAGTCTTAGTCCTCCTCCTGTCTTTCTTTGAAGACCTTTTGTTCTGATAGAAGTCTTCTTTTCCCTGTGAAGTAGAATGTCTTGACCTCCACTGTTTCTTCTTCAAGAACTTCTGAAAATGTCTAGTGAAGGCAGCAAAGTCTTTATCACTTTCACTGCTTTCAGACTTTGTGCTGACTGACTCATCTGACTCTGATTCAGCAACCTTTGGAGGTGGAGTAGGTGACTTACCTCTGTACTTTCTGGGGACTTCTGTCTTGAAAGCTACAGTTCTTTCCTTATGTTCATTTCTTGTTGATTTCTCCTCCTCTTTCCTCACTGTCAACTGCATTTCATATGACAACAATTTGCCAAACAGTGTAGGTGGAGGAATTTCTCCCAACTTAGTCATTTCTCTAATGGCACATATCTTGGTGTCCCAATCTTTAGTTAGGGACCTTAGAAACTTGTCATTGAGTTCATAATTACTGAACTCTCTTCCATAAGACATGAGTTCATTCACTATCCTATAGAACTTCTTATAGCACTCAGTTATGCTATCACCCTTTCCTTGTCTAAAACTTTCATACTCTTGATTTAGCAAGAATTTTCTGTCTTGCCTAACTTCTTCAGAACCCTCCATATACAAAATAAGAGTATCCCACATCTCTTTGGCTGTCTTATAGTGTATTAGATTCTGAAAAGTTGCATCATCTATGACACTCACTATAATGTTTTGAGCTCATTTGTCCATGGTGGCTAGGACAATCTCATCCTTTGTCATTTCAGAGAAATCCTTTGGTGTTCTCTGATTTGCATCTAGAACTGATATCTTCATGGGCACATATGTCCCCTCTTTGACTGTGATGTAAATCCTAGGGTCTGAGGCTTCCATAAACAGCCTTACCCTTTCCTTCCAGATCCCAAATATTTCCTTTCTGCATATAGGTAATTTCATGGATCCCAATTCCTTGTGATTTTCAGAGGAACCCATGGTTCTTGATTTTCCTGAATCTGTAATTTGACTTAGACTGAATCTGCCAATCAAGATCTCCTTAGACTGTTAGTCCTTTTGAGGAACCTCCCTCTGATACCGCTTGAAAGATATAGTACCTAAACACCTAGAGGGGGGGTGAATAGGTGACCAAATTCTTTTTAACTTTTTATGGCAGCAAACAGTTTATATCACAGAATCTTATCTACTTTTGCACAGCAATCACACAGCATACACAGCAAATCACAGCACACAAAAGACACACAGTTTTATAGTGGTTCCCCAAGATTTGGGTACATCCACTTTCCCCCTTCGCCTATCTAGCAGTGTACTAGATTCGGCCAAACTTCTCCACTATCTCAGAACCCAAACTGGTTCCTACACCTTAGGCCCAAAGCCCTACAACTCAGCTTTTCCACAAAGCCTACACTCAGCCACAAAGGCCTACACTCAGCCACCAAGGCCTACACTCAGCCACCAAGGCCTACACTCAGAGATTTCAGTCTCCTACACTCAGGCTCTCAAGCCCTACACTCAGCCTTTATAATTTCAGGCTTACAAGACTCAGATCCAAAGGATCCTACAAGATAAAAATGTTAATACAATTGTTAACTCAACAACCCAAAGACAAGAGAGGGGAGTTGTGAGTTTCTTGATGAGTTCTTGGAAGAACTCAGCTGAAATCAATCTGACTTAGCTTTCTTCAAAGCTTCTTGAAAGTAGAACTCAATAAGATTGACTCCTTCTGCAGTTGATCCTTGACCTCTGCTTCTTAAGATCCAGAATAAATCTGAACCCTTCTTCTCAGCCTAGTTCCAATGGCTGATTTCTTGGATGGAGCTCTCTCTCTCTCCAACTTCTTAGATCTGCACTTTAATCTTCAAGGAATAGCTAGATCTTCTTTGTTAGATACTTGATCAATGATTTGAACTACTATGTGAACAACCTTTGAACAACAGTTTCTGTAGACTGTATAAGCCTATTTATAGGCCTTCTTCATGGTAACTGGCTGGTCCAGTCCATAACTGAATTCTGACATCTCTGACAGGTGCTGTAGACCGGCTGGAACGGCAGCTGTCAAGTCATCCAGTCAGTTCTTGAAAATCTCTAACTGTCTGAAAGTGTCGAGACTTTCTGTCTTTAAGTGTCGACACTTATAGATCAAGTGTTGACACAAGTTGTGTAAGTGTCGACACAAGTCTACAAGGTGTCAACACAACTCCTTGTGTTGTAGATTCTATGTCTCGACACAGTTTCTTCTTTATGTGTCGACACTGAAATTGAGTGTCGACACAAGTACTTGATCTTCTATATTTTTGCTGAATTCTTCTAAGTGTCGACACATGTCCTTTGTGTCGACACATCTTCATGTGTTGAATCTGTTAAGTGTCGACACTGCTTCTTGGTGTCGACACATGTCTTCAGTGTTGATACTTGCTGAGTGTCGACACAGCTCCTTGTGTCGACACTTGATTCTTCTGTTGAGACTTCAGCTGAGTGTCGACACGTCCCCTTAGTGTCGACACTTGTACTTAGAATAATTTGTTGATCTAGCTGTTCTTTGCTAAGTGTCGACACAGCTCCATGTGTCGACACTTTCTTCAAGTGTTGAGTCTTCAGCTGAGTGTCGACACATTGTTCTGGGTGTCGACACTTACTTCAAAATGTTGACTCTTCTGTTGAGTGTCGACACATTGTTCTTGGTGTCGACACTTACTTCAAGTGCTGACTCTTCTGTTGAGTGTCGACACATTGTTCTGGGTGACGACACTTATACTTAGTCTCTGCTGACTTTTACTGAGTGTCGACATAGCTTCAAGTGTCGACACTTTCTGATGTAGACACAGTTCTTCTAGGTGTCGACACTGCTGCTAAGTGTCGACACAGCTTTACTGCACTTTTCTTCACTGAGTGTCGACACAGCTCCTTGTGTCGACACTTTGTGTCTGGTGTCGACTCTGCATCCCAGGTGTCGACACAATGACTCCAAGTGTCGACACTGCTTGCCTGGGTGTCGACACAACTCTTCTTAAGTATCGACACTTTCCCTCTGGGTGTCGATACATGTACTTAGAAACTTTTTTCTTCAGTCCTGCAAATACTTAACCTGCACAAGTAACTCAAAATACATCAAATACATTTTGATGTATATCATTGAGTTGGGTGAGGCTTCTTCAAATCAGGTACATTTAAACCAATGTACCCAACACACCATTTAATCTAGAGCATCCTACATGGCCTTGGCTGATGTGTATTCAGCCACCTTTTGAAAAATGTCATCAGACATTGTTTGGGCCAGAATATTCATGGCCTTGGCATCAATAATTTTAGCCTTCTTCCGGGCTTCAGTCCACTCAGGTGGTGGAACTGCATTTGTGCTTGAAGTTGCTGTAGATGTGGAGGCAGTGGCTTGAGGAGGACCTGTCATAATAGAATTAAAAATATCCTTATCAAGAGAGTTCATGTACAATTTTATTTTTGCCTTCCAGATGGCAAACCTATTTAGGTTGCAAACTGGAGGTCTGGTTCTTGCATAATCCTCGTTCTGTGTCATGCTGTGTGAATAATCCTAGTAAAATAAATATTAGATATAACTCAGGATATTTGGTTCAAGACTTAGCTTGTACAACCAAAGGAACCTTGCTTTGATACCAATTGACAGTGAGATGTTAGATCTGAAATACTCTAGAGGGGGGGGGGGTGAATAGAGTATTCTTAAATCCTTTACAGCTTTTGCTATAAATAAAAACTGCAGAATAAAATTAATAAAGCATAAATATAGCAATCCTAAAAAGGCACAAACACAACAAGAACAAAAAGAAAGGGCATCCAGACAACATAAGAAATTATAATGGTTCCCCAACCTAGGTACATCCACTCTTATACCACACTGGTAGGAATCCACTCAGATTTTTGATCAGGTGCCTGACACCAATGAGCTTTTGACTATGTGCTCAAAAACCAATCCTCAAGTCTTTTGGTCAGGTGACTTGCAACCAGGAATAACTTTTGAAGGGAGTTATAATAGTTTATACAGTGGGGTATGAGAGATGATATTGTCTTCTCTTTCTCAATATACAACTAAGAAGACTTAAGTGGAAATAATACTAACAAAAAGCTCCCCCTGAGATGTAGAATGGTTCAGGAAGATGGAGCTTTGCTTCAGGGTGATAGGCCTTCAGTCTTTCAGCTTTGATCAGACAAAGTACAAGAACTTTTTGACAGATAGAGGATTTGTTGTCCTTTGAAGTGTCCTGAAATGTAGAAGAAAGAAGACTCTTAATTTTGATTGTTTGTTCTTCTTCTTCAGATTGCTGATTCTTCTGGTCTAGCTCTTGTATGTTTGTATTTCTGTATTCTATATTGTTGTTCAGTTGCATAGAGTATATTGTCTTCTCTGACTGTATATTATTTATCAGTCGGCCTTATTCTTCTTTATTCTGTGTCTTGGGAGAAGGAAAAAATTCCCTTTTTATATTTTCCAGATTATGTTCTCCTTTTTATATTTTCCAGATTATCTTCCTTTTGAAATTTGAATTCCTTCTGCATTCAATATTGACGGCCTTGAGAATATTTGCATTGATTGAATTTCCCCAACTGTCCCATGGAAAAATGACAAGCAATAATCCTGGAGAAGACCATAATTAATGCTCCGTCTAACGATCATATTCAGAGAATATTTTAGCAATAATTACTCAGGAATTATTGCAATAGAATAAGGACAGAAGGATGAAAATAACTAAGTCTGGAATCGTCGAACAGAAAACAAAATTCGTCGAGCTGAGTAGTTAAGTTCGTCGAGCTGAAAATCTGATTACTGATTTCGTCGAACTGAGAACTGCTTTCGTCGAGCAGATAACTGATTTCGTCGAGCTGAGAACTTGTTGACAGAACTTTTGGGGAATGTGTTGACACAAGTCTTGGGTGTCGACACAATTACTTCTTGTCTCGACATAGCTATTGTGTTGACAGAAATCTGGAGTGTGTCAACATAAGTCCTGTGTGTCGACACAATTGCAATTGGTGTCGACACAGTTGATGTCGACATAATTGTTGTTGGCAGATGTTCTGTGTGTCGACATAAGTCATGTGTGTCGACACAATCTAGCTCCTGGTGTCGACATAATCTTGCTTCTGGTGTCGATATAATCTTTCTTCTGGTGTCGACACAATCTTTCCCAAGTGTTGACACAATTGCTGTCTTCTGGTGTCGACACAAGTCTTTCCAAAGTGTCGACACAATCCCTTTTGGTGTCGACACAGACTTTCCCAAGTGTCGACACAATCGCTTTCGGTGTTGACACAGCCTTGCTTTTGGTGTTGATACAACTTTGCTTGAGTCTCTGGCAGTCTGTTGAAGGCTGGTCTATGTGATGTTGACTCTAAGGACTTGGCCTAGACTCTAGGACAACCATGACCCTACTATACATGATGGGTCATATGATCCTAACTTAGTGAAGCTAGCCCAAATCCAACTAGGGATCCAACAAAATGATTTGACATGATTAGTCCACGTGGCCGTCATTAATGTTAATTATTATCATTAGGGAGATCTTATATAAGGTCTTGTCATTCCGACTAACCCTAACAAGCGCATGAAAGAAATATTCTAAGATTTCTGAATCGATTTTTCTCTTTCCTAAAACGGAAGCCTCCACCGCTCTTCATCGTGAAAATCGCCAAGGGCTTTTGTTGAAGAAGATTCAGATCAGTCGACTTGTAGATCGATATTGTTCTTCAACTTTCATCTTCTCTCAGATCGTGTGAGTCAAGAATCTTCAGATCGGATCTTGCTATGTCTTCTTCAAAGTTTTCTGACAGTGCCGCAAATTTAAAGAAGGAAGAACTAAGTAGAAATTTCCAGATCTGAGAAAAAGAAACTGTTTGTATTTCTTATTTTCAATCTATTCTTGTAGGAGATTATTCTTCGACTGTAGGAGCGTTATTCTCTGACTTGTAGGAAGTTTTCATCTTCTGAGTGTAGATCCGTTTTGTGGATCGAGTTGTAGGAACGTTGTTCCGAGGCGTAGGATTGGTTTCAATCCGAGATAGTGGAGTAGCCGAGTCTAGTGCTTTGCTAGATTAGTGAGTGGAAAGTGGATGTACCCAAAGTTTGGGAACCACTATAAATCTCAGTGTCCTCTGTGGTTGTTTGGTGGTTGTTATTTTCTATGCTTAGATCTCTAAAATTTTTATTTCGCAAAAGACGCAAAACTTACCTATTCACCCCCCTTTGGGTGATTTAGGCAAGACAACTAACACTTCATTTAGGTTTTTGTTGTTGTTATTGTTGTCTTGCCCGATGCACCACCACGACTTTTTTATTCTTTTGCGGCTGTTAGTGACGGGGTGGGCTTGGTCCTGCAGACTCAGGTCGCTTCCTGCTAGATGAGGGCTTGGAGGAGCCTAGCTCGTCTTGGCAGGCCGCCACCACCGCCATCTCACAAGCAAGGGATTCAGAGAGTAATCTCGAGTCTGCGAATGGCGGGTTCACGGGAATCAGCTATTCCCCTGTATGAAAAAAACTTAGAAAAACTCTATGATGATTCGGCGAGCTGAGCAAAAAGAAAGAGAAGAATACCTTCATCGGGAAGAACGGGGAGGTGCAAGTCGAGGCCCCTTCGCAGTAAGGCGACCTCTAAATCCTTGTGGTGGAAGAACTTATGGAGCTAGGCGTCATTGCCGGACACGGTGGGAGGGCGGTACACATCCTTGCCATTTTGTTGGGGGGAATTAGGGGATGTTGCCGAGATTGTCTTTGATGAAGGTGAACTTGGTCATCTAGTTGTGGTGTTTGTTCGGGATCTCGTGAACTTTTATGAGGGAGCCCCCGAAGTAGGCGGCACCATCTGGGGTCGCCTTGTAGGAGAAGAGCTTCCTGAAAATATTCAGGTTTGACTCTATTCACTCATGACGGAGGAAGCACGCGAACACCACTATCATGGCGATGACGTTCGAGTTAAGTTGTTTGGGCCCCGTGCCATAGTATTTCAGTATCTGGCGGATTTCCGGCCAGAGTGGTAGGCGCAACCCCACCTCGAAATGCGAGATGGGGAAGACGAGCTTATCAGAATAAAAGGTGTTGATGGCTTCCTGCTCCCTAGGCCAGCGTGTCTCAAAACCCGGAGGCACGTAGTCAGTGACAAACTCTGCGAGCTCCGCTTCGCTCGTATTCCCCTCAAAGAAGCAATAGTCGGTGAAGTGTCAGTCAAACTTGGAGCGGCCGTCGGCATCCGGATTCGTCTTGCCTATGCTCGCGTGAAGGCTAAAAGCATGACTGCGGGAGGAGAGGAGAAGCGAGAAGGTGGGTTAAGCAGTAAAGGCGATAGTGCGGGGTTGGTGAAGAGGCCTATTTATAGAAAAAGAAATCTGAGGCCGAGCTAGCCGATCAGTCTAGCTCGCATGTCCTAGCTCTCCAACCCAAGTTCGCCGACTCCTAAAACTTGTCCCATCACACGCTGAGCTAAATATAAGACGTGATATGTTATTCAAATGACACGCATTTAAAATCTAACAATATCCCAAGTTATTACAGAATAGGGGGAGAATGTAGTTTAAATAAATCAAATATAGAAGAAGAAGATGTGCGAGCTAAAGGGGATCCGGGGCGAGTGCCAGTAGGCTCAACAACGGAGCCGTTTTTATCTACCCCGACCTCGCATCCCCACCCCCCAGATTGTCACGAGCTGAGGAGCTCGCGAATCCGCCCCGAGTTTCTCTGGGCGACCATGAGGCCCTCATCAATCTCATCCAAAACTCTAGAAGGGGAAATCGCCTCGCCCGCCGGGTTGCCCCTCACCTCATCCGCGAGTCGCATGTAGTCACGCTGCAGTGCCTTGTTATCCTCCTACACTTGGCGTAGGCCGCACACCAACTGCTTGAAGAGCCCGATCCCCCTCCTCGTCAGCTCGTCGTTCTCCACTTTAGAGCCCAGATAGGAGTCTAGCGAGCTCAGAGAGGGGAGGGGGGAATAGCAGGTTGGTCGCGAAGACTCTTCAGCCTCAGGTTAGCTGGGAAGAGCTGTGAAGACAGTCAAGCATTAGTATGGAAGACGAGTATCCCAGAACATTACAGGACAAAAACCGGAGGCCGGCTTACCTGACGAGCTCGGCACCCCCATGAAAGTGCGGGGAGGGACCAATCACAGATTCTTACCGCGGCCTGGGCAGCATGTTCTTGGAAAAATGAGGTTAAAACCCGGAATGGGGATGGCACCAGCACCTCCCCCCCCCCCCCCCCCCCACGGTCCCGACAGGTCGCTGAGCGGAAGGGGCGCGAACCGGCGAGTTCGGCCTCTGCGAGTCCAGCCCCAGGGTCCCGACGGGGGGTGACGGGTCCCGAGGGCGATTCTATGGAGTTCTAAGCGACGAGTCACCAAGGCTATTCTTGACTCGCGGCGCGGAATCTTCGGCGTCATCCCGTTCGCTGTCCGAGTCGGTGCACAGGTCAATGATATTTTTCCCCTTCTCAAGGGCAGGCAGATTGGTGGAGCCGGTCCCATGCTCCGAGTTTGTTTTCAGGTCATCTAATATGGGCTCGACCGCCCGGGAAAATGGTTTCGCCCTCTTGGCGGGATTGGGCTCAACCGAGCTGCTCTGTGGGATGCCAAGGGGAACTGCGATTAGGCTGGAAATGCGAGCAAAGGAATCCTAGCGAACTCGGCCGAGCCTCTCTTGGATATCCTTAGGGATTGCCATCTCAGCAAGATTAGAACAAAGTGAATGGCAAAAGTCACCCAGGTACGCCGGCACATATATGTAGTCGCAGGTGGACCCCATCTAAAGATTCTCTCTGGCTCCTGCAGCACTGGTCGACCACTTGGAGTTGGATGATTCTTTCTGATCTTTGCCAAGCACAAAAAGAGCGGGGATTGTGTACAACCCTGCATCCGGCGAGTGGGGTCGCCCGGAACTAGACCGGCCTACTCTCTTCTCTCAAGTCCCGAGCGAGCACCAAGGGGGGGCCAGAGCTCGGTAGCCCCCAGCTCGCCCAGGCGAGCCCGGCTAGTGGCAAGCGAGTAGGGCCAGCCGGGTCCGCACTCGCCGGGAGGTTGGTAGAAACGACGAGTACCAGCCAGTCCAGACACTCAACGTCGTTCTGTCTTCAACATTGAGTGAAGTCCAGAAACTCAACGTCATTCTATCTTTAGCATTGAGTGAAGTCCAAACACTCGATGTTATTCTGCCTTAGCGTTGTGTGAAGTCCAGACACTCAACACCATTCCACTTTAGCGTTGAGAGAAGCCCGGCCAGTCCACTCAATTCATCGAACCGAACTCAGCATTCGTCGGGCTCAATTTCTCGAGGGCCAACCCGCGGGATCATGCAGTCCTAGTCCCAGGCGAGCACTGAAGTGGCCAGATCTTGATAGCCCCCAACTCGCTTAAGCGAGGTGGAATCATCAGGGGCAAATAGAGCCAAAAGGCTCGCACTCGTCAGGTGGAGCCGGCAAGTAGGGCCAGCCGGGCCCGTACTCGCTGAGGCTCGACAAGACCAGCCGAACCCGTATTTGCCACCCCAGGCAAGCAGAGGCTTTAGGGGGGCACTCGGTCAGCGATCCATGATGTTTTTTTTTACCATTTTTTCCACTGCTAGTCTTCCGAGAGCCTGTTAAAACAACGGAGTTACGCTGTTGGCAGACCCGGTTGGGTTGCACATAGCTGTTCAAAACAACATAGGTTGGCTATTTGCAGGCCGTTTTCATAAATCTATAAATAGGACCCAAGGGGCACCTCAGAAGGTAGGTCTTATGAGTGTTTGAATCTTCTTGCGCTTTCTGAGGTAACCTTAGCTCGGCCTTTGGCTAAGGAGGGGAAGCGCTCCAAGATCTTCCGGGTTTGTGGTGGGACCTCCACGCCGAGCCCTTAGGTCAGTTTTATTTTTGTCGTTTGGCTTGCAAGAGAGAAGTAAGTGTGCGATCACCCTTCCCCAAGGGTGAACTCCAGAAGAGACCGAGTTTTTGGTTTCAACATTGAGGAAGAAATATGATTTAAAACATTTTATAGCACGTAATAAAATCAATTTAATAAAACAATGAATGTCACAATTTTATTTCATACAAAATTAATTACAAAAGTTTTGATTTCTATAACATTAAAAATTGAAGCAAAATATATAGAAAAAATATTTTTCCTTTTTTATACCGACCCTTCTACGAAGGACTGGTTAGTTCTAGCTTATCTCTCCCAAATAAGGCCTCGAACCGCCCATAGATCTACCCTAGACCTACTCTCCCCTACCTTTGGCGAAATGAGGATTCCTCCAAGTAAATCAATGTCCACACTGGATGATTTTCCTCCGAAGTCTTACAAGACATAGTCCCCCCTACCTGCGGTGAATTGTGGAATCGTCCTCGGAATCTGATCTTCTCCCTCAAACGATTTTTCCACTTCAGTTACAAAAGGATAAATAAAAAGAGTACAAGATAATAAAATATGCAAGAGAAAAAAACTCCACAAGGATTTTTGAAGGTGAAGACAATGGCGATGTTAACATCGGTGGTCTTGATCGTTCGTCCTTTATATTGAATAAGTGTGGTAGCACTTCCCCTTTAAAAAATCCTTTCTATCTTTGTGTTCACCCAAAGGAGTTCTCTTGATCTCTGGAGATGAGCATCTCTCAACTAATTCAGAGTTGTGGCTTAGAGGGCAAAGTAATTAATGCCAAAGAAGAAGAGGAGACGTTCTTTAAAAAGGTCTCGAGAGCTAATGCTGGCATTAGTACTTTGTACTACCACCAGGCGTTAGTTATTTTAGGAAATTTTGCTATCTTTAAAAATAAGTATTTTTGGCAGCTTTTATTCCAAAATTGGACCTTCCAAAAACTATCGTCGGGCGCTCGTGCTGCCGCCAGTGTTAGCACTTGCTAAATCTGGCTCCTCCCAACCTTACCTTTCTGTCACGTCAATATTACCTTTTATGATTGAAGCTACCACAAACATTAGTTACTACTGCTAGCGTTAACAAAAACCTTTCCAGCTTATAGATGATGGCGTCCTCTTTATGGAATGAATTGTCACATCCTGTAACTTTTTTCAGATTAAAAGTTATTGTCATTTTAAGTTCAACAATCAACACTAGTGTTTTTGCTGCTTCTAATGTGAACATGCCCTTAGATCACACTCATGATGGAGGGCTTGTCTCCTTATTTAATCTAAGCTTGTACATGTATCACCTACACACTATCAACACACAAAAGACTAGATCAAATACATCATAATATTTGTTATTCTCAAACCAAGAGATGCAAAATGCATGCTCCATCAATCTCTCTCTCTTTTGATAATAACAAATACATATATGAAAAATTAGTAAATTTAAGCATATTTGTGTTTATACATAACTGCGGTAAAATTATGCATGAATAACTGGTTTTTAGTGTGAAAGATTTAAATAATGCATACTATATGAATGCTTCCCCTATATCCTAATATTTTTAGTCCCCCTAAATATATTATCTATCCCACTAGATTTCTAAATTTATTCTCTCCCTTTTATTATTAGCAAAAGTGAGCAAGGATGAGTGAGAGTTATGAGTTTAAGTTGGGTACACTTAGTGAACGGTTTTGATGATCGAGCAAAAATAAAGTATGCACCTTCAATGAATACTCCCCTACATAGATGCTTTATATGAAAAACAATTAATGTACTAACCTTAAATTATGAAATTTATTGAAGAGGCTCTCCCCCTTTTTTAGTTTCAAAAGAGGGCAATAATGAGTGTATGCAATGAGATTTAATAAGATCCATGTCGAGAAGAAAATAGGATGCAAAGAAATACCATTGTTTAAACATATTATACTACTTGTTGACAAAGTAAATCATTATGATTAAGTAAAAGTAGTAATCATACAAATATGGTAAGCACTCTTAAAATAAACATATTTTTAAAAATAAGGGCATACAAAATATAACGTGTTATAAGACCAATAAGATGTTTTCAATTTTAGTCCAATATATGTTATTTTCATTGAAATTACAAGCATGATTTCAAAATATCAAAAAAAAGATAATAACTGCAATGAAAGTTAATTTGTATTTCATGTAAAAATAAACATTATAGCGGTCATGCTTTGTTATCTAATACATTTACTTAAGATTGTAGAGAATAGTATAAATAAGCATTAAGATCCAATTCTCATGAGTAGAAGTTTTATGAAAAATAATGATTTGTACAAATAGTATTTTGATAAAATATGCAAGTGAATTAATCAAAAACACATGAAAATATATAAAAGAATAACACAAATTTAAAATACATAAATAATTATTCTTTCACCAAATTTCAATGCACATAAATAAGAAGTACAACAACAAATGTGCTCTGCACACATAATGCTTATTAAGTCTTATTAGGGGACACGGTAGTTCTTGGGGGATTACATTATTACTTTTAATTTTATTTTTATTTTTATGATCTAGTGTACTAAAAATATGGCGTGTGATTTGTTTGATACAAGACCTTTACAATTCTTTTTTCAAGTTACTCAATCTCACAATGCTCATTAAGACTCATTAGGAGGGTGAGTTCTGCTTAGTGGAGTTTTTCTATCAATTTTTATTTGCTTTTTAGTTTTGTGAAAAACAAAGAAATGAAAAAAAATCAGTTCAATGTTGTGTAGGTAATTTACTTATGCATTATTATTATTATATTATTACACAACATAATCATGCTTGTATAAGATTAAAAGCACATGTAGGTTAACAAAATAAGTGAGTGAATGATTTTTTATCAAACATAAAATATTACTCATATTTAGAGGCATGTTAAACAATCATACACATGTTTTCTACAATCAATTTCATTGCACATTAAAAGATAATATTCAAGGCATGACAAAAACAAAATAATATTTTAAGCAACTTAAAAATTAAATTAGACATTGTATTTAAACTTCAATTGATATAATTAATCATCCTTGATAATGAATAACAAGCAGTGTTTTTTATTTTTATAAAATATTAAACATTAACCGCGTAATAAAAAACATATTTTTGTTCTTTTGAATATGTTTTGTAATTTGTATTTGATTTTTAAAATTAAATAGTTTTTTGGGAAACATAGAAGTATATTAATAACACATCGGTATTTGTTTTTTTCTTGATTCATGTTTTCTAATATATGTGACAACAAGGGCAAATCTTGGAGGGCAATGGGGACACAGCCACCCCCCCCCCCCAAGAATTTTGGTAAAATAGTTGATGAATTTGGATTCCTCTCATCGAGCTAAGTTGTTCAATTAATTTTTGTGGAGATGACATATGTAAATCTAGTTGAGATATCTGTAACCAATTTTGACCTCCCCCAGTCCACCTTCTTTATTCATAGCTTCTTTGAAATCTCTGAAAGCAACACTACCGCCATCTTTGGCACGATATTACATGACATATTCTTTACTCAAATCTTGTAATTTTGCTTATTTTAATATTGCCTCATTTATCACACCCGAAGAGCATGAGATCTGAGCCAATGAATTTTGACTACTGATAGTGCATAATTTATAATTTTTTATATAATATTTTATTAATAATTAGTTATCTTTTATTTATTTTTATCTTAATAAATGTCTAATATATTATAGTGTGTTTTTTCAGGCATCCTGGGGATGCGAATAGTAATTTTAAGCTCACAACCGTGCTCAGAAGAATTTTTAGAGAATTTTGGCAAAAATCACTATTGCACGCCCCCCCAGGTCACGGGCATGACTAGGGGGTGTGGCAATAGTCATGGGCCAAGACCCCCCCTAAATCTCCTGATCAAAATCCACATCAGATTAAGTTTACACGCCCCTATCATGGGCGTGAGAGGAGGGTGTGCCCAGTAGTTCATGGGCATGGACAAGCATTTAAGCTAACCGTTCGCGTCAGCATGCCGTTGCAGGAAACACGCCCGAGTCATGGGCATGACTAGGGGGCTGACTTCTTCCCAAGCTACGAGATTAACTATAGTTCTTACCGTTTCTCTCCATTTTCCAATCTCGATCAAGACACGCCCTAGTCTCGGGCGTGACCAGGGGCATGTACTGCAAATTTACTGATTTTGGCAATTGTTCTTCCAACATACTCGGGCTTTCATGACAGCTATTCCGTATCTTACATGCCCAAGTTCACAATCGTGACCTAGGGGCGCAACTTCCAGATTTTTCAGCATATAAATTCCAACTGCTACCCTGAAGATCGGAATCCAATCCCAGCTTTAGATTGAGTCATTTCTACTTTGTTTTGTGTATTTTCTTTCATGTATTAACTTTTATTATTTTCATTTCAATTCCTAATATAGCTCTATTTTTCATACAAATGTACTTTTCAATTATTAGTTTATAAAATTGTTCTTTTCATCAATTTTGAGTATCTAATTTCTTAGTATTTGATCAAATGAATTCTTAAGTTTCTTATTTCATAATCTCTCATTTTTGTAGCTTTAGATTTTGAATTATTATGATTCACCTTTGATTTTCTTTTATTGATTTCATATTATCGATGTATGCTAAGCAATCCTTGATCCATATTCTAGTTGATTCAGAGATTTGTGAATATATGTACATCACTCATTGGTGGAAGGATTTGCATGCACTACTCGAGAGAGGATGAAAAAATCTTTCAGATTAGAGTTAAATTTAATAGTGGGGTTCACTGCCTAAAATAAGCTTTAGGGTTCGACTGGCCGAGGAGTCTTAATCGGTCAACTTAAGGTCAGTTGTTAGTGTATTCTCGAGAGAGTCGCTTTCATATTTTGGGAATCTCCGCGGTCGAATTATTCTCGATCATCTTTTTATGAATTTTAGATTTATGATTTATTTTACTTAAGAAGGATTTCCGATTAAATGTTCTTCTCATTCTTTTCTCTTTTATTATTTCAATTATAATTTGATATTTCGATAAAATAATAGTAATTTACGTGAGTAGAAGTAATCAACAGACCCATGAAATATGACAATTGTTGCTGTATGGAGACCGAGCGGTCTGGCGGTCTGATTCTGGCGGTTTAGAGACCACACGGTCTGTCGGTCTCTCTCCTGTGGTTTGATGGCTGGACTATGGTTGTGGTTATCCGGGCGGTCTGATGGTTGTCTTAGGCGGCTTAGAGACCGGGCGGTCTCCTATGGCGGCTTGTTCCCTGTCTCATGTGGTGGTCGGGCAGTTAGCCTATTCGTCTAACCGTACGACCTGTTCGGCTTGTTTTTATGTTAAACTGCTTACACCTGTAATTTTTAGTCCAATATTTCTTAATTGTAATCTCTCTCATCTCCTTCATTCTATAAAAGGGAGGCTATACCTTTGTAATAGATACCTTTTTGGATAATAAAGTTTACATTACTCCAAATTTTTGGTCTGCTCTTTTCTGTTTGCACATGGTATCAGAGCCACCGATATTTTCCTCCTGATTCTGTGAGCTTCCTCTTTTCGCGTGACCTGTATACGCGGCTTGCTCCTTACTCTCGCGACTTATTTGTGATTTGTTTCCTCCGCGTGACTTGTTTTTGTCTCCTCTTAGCCTCTTCCCTTTGTGTGCGGGACCTGTCTCTTTCTTTGTCTTTGCGACCTATTTTTGTGGTTTCTTTGCCTCTTCTCTCCCCGCGATCTGCCTTTATTCGTGCGATCAGTTTTTGTTTGTGCGGTCTCTGCTCTGTTCGCAAGACCTGTTTGCCTTTCTCGCGAACTCCTCCCAGTTCGCATGGTCTTCTCTCTAGTCGTGTGGCTTCATTCTCTCTGCTTTGCTCTACTTCTTAGCTACAGTTTCTTTGCCTTCCTTGCCGCACGTCGTGCTTGCTGTTCGCCTGGCATGGTGTTTCTACCCTTGTCGCTGCTACCTTTTTCTATCTGCCTCATATTTGATTGTGCGGCCTCCTGTTTGATCACACAACCTCTCTTCTATGGCCTCCACCTCCTCCATGCAGTCCGCCTCGGTGGTCACATCTTATGGTAGTGCACACGTTATTACTCACGACAGATGGTTGATCGACTCTAGTGCTACCAATCATATGACAGGCAATTCTCAGTGTTTTTCTATTCTAGAAACACACGATCGGTTGCCTTTGGTCTTCGTTGCGGACAGCTCTTCCTCACCGGTCAATGGGACGGGAGTGGTTCAAGTCACTCCGTCTCTACGCCTGGCAGATAGCCTCTATGTGCCTCAATTCCCTTGCAATTTATTATCGGTTACTTCTCTATGCAAGCAACTATGGTGTTCCGTCACATTCACTCCTACTTCTTGTACTTTTCAAGATCCGGACTCCCAATGGACGATTGCTACTGGGACTGAAAACGGCGGCCTCTACTTCCTCGATAATGTTTCTGCTTTATCCGCCTTCTCATCCTCCTCTACCGATCTTCTCCAATGGCATCTTCACCTTGGACATGCTCCTCCCAGGCTTCTACTCCAGCTTCTGCCCCACCTCCCTCCTCATCATCCTCCTCTAAACTGTGATGCATGTCAGCTCGGCAAGCATCACCGCTCATCCTTCCCACCAATGCAAAGTCGTGGCTCGTCCCGTCCATTCGACCTCATTCACTATAACGTATGGGGTCCTGCTCCTACCCTCACCATCGGTCGGGGTAGTTCATATTTTGTCACATCTATTGATGATTTCTCAAGGTGTATGTGGGTGTATCTTCTAAAGGATCGCTCTGAATTGTTCTCTATCTGGACATCGTTTTATTCTATGATTAAGACTCAGTTTGATACATCTATTAAAATCCTTCGTTTTGACAATGCTAAGTAGTATCTTAGCCATGATTTCTCTTCTTTTTGTATGCACCATGGTGTTATTCATCAAACTAGCTGTGTCTACACCTCACAACAAAATGGGGTGGCAGAACGCAAAAACCGTCACCTCCTCGAAGTCGCTCGCACTCTGCTGAGCCAAATGCATGTTCCTCGCTCTTATTGGGGCTATGTTGTCCTCCTCTCCTGTTATCTCATCAATCGCATTCCCTCCACAGTTCTCCACGGTGCCACCTCATTTTCCATTCTTTATCCAAACAAGAATCTATTTCCTCTAACTCTGCGCATCTTTGGGCGCACTGCCTTTGTGCACTCTCCCACTACCACCCATGACAAACTCTCAAAACGGGCCACTAAATGTGTCTTTCAGGGGTACTCTACCACTCAGAAAGGTTATTTTTGCTTTGACCTTGTTACCCGCAAGCAGTTTGTCTCTGCGGATGTCACCTTTTTTGAAAATGCATCTTACTTCTCTACTGCTTCCTCCTCTACTTCTGCTAACCCTACTTCTCATACCAACCCATCCATTCCCTCTGCTCCTACTGATGTTCCACCACCTCCACCATCTCCTTCCTCTCCTCCGCCCTGTCCTCCTCCCGCTCTATCTCCCTCCTCTCTGCAGTCATCTCTCTCTACACCTAGGCCAACTCTCTCCACCACGGATGCTCCGGATACTGAGGAACCCGCTAACCTAGATATCCCCATTACTCTTCGCAAAGGGGTTCGGGCATATACCCAATACCTGCTTGCTGTAGTTGTTTCTTATGATCATCTTACCCCTTCTCGCAGAGCTTTTGCACAGGCTATCTCGTCCACTGCCAGCCCTCGTTCCTACCAGGAGGCCCTTACTATTCCTCATTGGAAAGCTGTCATGGATGAGGAGATTGCTACTCTCACTAAACGGGGTACCTGGACCTTGGTTCCTCATCCTTTCGGCACAAATGTTGTTGGTTGTCATCGGGTCTTTGGGGTGAAGTTCCTCCCCGATGGCAGTGTGGATCGTTACAAGGCTCGGCTTATTGCCAAGGGTTTTACCCAAACTTATGTTATTGATTAATTTGACACCTCTCTCCAGTTGCTCGTCTCAACACTATTAGGGTCCTTCTCTCTGTGGCTGTCAACAGGGATTGGCCCATTTCATAACTGGATATCAAGAATGCCTTTCTTTATGGGGATCTTCAAGAAGATGTGTACACAGAGCAACCTCTAGGGTATATTTCTCAGGGGGATACGCAGATTTGTCAGCTCAAGAAGGCTATCTATGGTCTAAAATAAAGTCCTCGCGCTTTGTTTGACATGTTTAGCGGGATTGTAGCAGTCGTAGGTTTTACGAGAAGTTTTGATGATCACTCCCTATTTACTCATAAAACTTCTCTGGGTCTAGTGGTGCTTGCAGTATATGTGGATGATATTCTTCTTACTAGAGATGACCAAGCTAGGATAATCCTAACAAACAAGCATCTTCGGAAACACCTGGTTACAAATGATATGGGCTCTCCAAAATATTTTCTGGGGATAGAAATTTCTCGGAAGCTGGATTCTCTTGTCCTCTCCCAATGGAATTATGCTCTTGACTTGTTAAAAGAGGCATGGTTGACTGGGGCTAAACATGCCCGATGTCCCATAGCGACTGGAGAAGATAAACCTGTATTGATGACTCTCCTCTTCTTTCTGATGTTATGAAGTATAGACGTCTGGTTGGTAAAATCATATATCTTATAGTGACCAGACCCGACATTGTCTATGCTGTAGGCAAGGTTAGCCAATTCATGCAAACTCCTAGTGAGTGACATCTACATTCTGCTATGAGGATATTGGAGTATATTAAATCAGCTCATGGGAAAGGACTTCTCTTTCAGAAGATTGGACATTTGAGTATTGAAGCTTACTCTAATTCAAGCTATGCTGATGACAAAGGAGACCGCAAGTCAATGTCGGGCTTTTGCACCTTTGTGGGAGGAAATCTTGTGAGCTGGAAGAGCAAGAAATAGTCTGTCGTCTCTAGGTCCCGCGCCGATGCAGAATATCAAAGTATGGCGTCGACCACATGTGAACTGAAGTGGTTATGGGCTCTAATGCTTGACTTAGGAGTGGTCTACAATCATCCTCTACATATGTTTTGTGATAATAAGCCGCTATATACATCTCCAGAAATCCGGTGTTCCATGAGAGAACAAAGCACATTGAAGTCAACTGCCACTCTATTCGGGAAGAGATTTTGAAGAAACAAATTTGTGCTCCATTTGTCACCTCCGATAAAGAGCTGACAGATATTTTCACCAAGCCGTTGTCCGCCTCCTTTCTTCACATTTGTGATAAGCTGGGCATGATCGACATATATGCTCCAGCTTGAGGGGGAGTGTTGTTGTATGGAGACCGGGCGGTCTGGCGGTCTAATTCTGGCGGTTTAGAGACCGTATGGTCTGTCGGTCTCCCTCCTGCGGTTTGATGGCTGGACTGTGGCTGTGGTTATACGGGAGGTTTGATGGTCTGTCTCAGACGGCTTAGAGACCGGGCGGTCTGGCGGTCTCCTATGGTGACTTGTTCCCTATCTCTTGTGGTGGCCGGACGGTTAGCCTATTCGTCTAACCGCGCGGCCTGTTCGAGTTGTTTTTATGTTAAACCGCTTACACATGCAATTTTTAGTCCCACATTGCGTAATTGTAATCTCTCTCATCTCCTCCATTCTATAAAAAAGAGGCTATACCTTTGTAATAGATACCTTTTTTGGATAATAAAGTTTAAATTACTCCAAATTTTCGGTCTGCTCTTTTCTGTTCGCACAATAATTGAAATTTTAATTTCTAAAATATCATATACTATGAACGATAGGTGTTCTTGTCTATAATTCTTAGAATTTGGAGAAAAATATTTATCCAAAATTTTACGCATCAATTTTTTGGCGTCATTGTCGGGGAGTTATTATTGTTGATGTTTTGAAATCTAGATTTTAATAATTTTATCGTTCTCTTTTCTCCACCACAATTTCTCTGTTTAATTTTTCTTTTCGAATTTATTTTTATTAAGTAAAGGTTGTTTCATTTTTTTTTCAAAAATTTTATATCAATTGGTCACCAAAGTTGCCGAGTTTCAAAATAAAGTTGATATTTTGGAAGTCGCACAGAAGCACCAAATAATATTTACCCTCGAAAGTTTTCTTATAGAAATAATTTTGATTATGCTTATGAAAATAATTACTCTCACTTTGATAAAAATATTTTTTCTAATATTCTTGCGAATAATTTTTTTGATTTAAATAATTTTTTTCCTAACTCCAATATGGATTATTCTTGGGGGCAAGATCACCCGGATATTCTTCGGAGAGATGAACATAAATTTTTAGATCTGAATTTTTGTTCTTTTTCTTTTGCACTGCAGTCTTCTTCATCTAATTTTGGGGACTTTCTCAATTTCAATTTGATTCTGCTCCCTAAAATTTAGATACAAATATTATTTCTTCTAGTGTTATTTCTCAATCTTTGGAAAACTTATCTATGAAGGAACAAGATTTTTCATATAATCCAATATTGACTTATTCTGAAGATCAAGAAATATTGCTTTGCCAATGATTTTATAAGGTTATGGGCACACCAGATGAAATATAAGAAGATCAAGTTTCTTCTTCTATTCTGCCCGTCTTTTCTATTATTTCTCATGAATTTTCTCAAAATCCAATTACTTCTTTAGAATTTGAAATTCATGAAAATTTTATGCCCAAGAATTTTATTTCACTTTGTAATTCACTAGATTTTTCTAATGAAAATTTATTTTTAAAAATTACATAACTGGCACTTAATCATTTTTTTCAACATGAGACTCCTCCGTATGAAATATTTCTGACACATTTATATGTGATGCTTCTTATACCAACAATTCTCAGATAGAAGATGAGTCATTGCAATCAAACTTCATCAATGATCCCTTTGTCGCACATCTACAAAAATCCAAATCACCTCAGGTATGTATCAGTGATTTGGATTTGCATCTTCAAACTAACTGTAACAAGGAGAATCACAAATTAAGCGGAGGAGTGGTCGGACGACCAAATTCGGCACATTCTCCTAAGCATGAATTAATGGAGTTGCATATGAATCTTTTTTTGTTTTCCTTTTAGCTAACAATAATTGTCTAGCAAAAAGACTGGAAAAATAAAGCGCTCTTGGGAGGAACCCCTTGGTTATGTTAATTTACAAGCAATTTTCTTTTCTTGCAATTTATTTTCTAGTTTTTCCCCTCCTACTTGGCTTATAAATATTGGGAATAATGTTTACTTTAAGTATGACGTTGAGATATCTTCTTGTTGTTTTAAAAAAATCCAAAAATATTAAAAAACTTTTGAAATACAAATAAAGTTTTTCATTTTTTTTGTTTTGCAAAATAAAAAAAATTTCAAAAACTCTTATTGTTGTTTTCTTTTATTTCAAATTTTGTGTATTTTTATTTTTATTTTTGTCAAAAATACCAAAACATATTATTAAACTTAAAAATCAAATTTCTCGCAAAAACATATTTTCTTTATTTTATATGCTTTTTCAAAGTTTGTTAGATTTAATTTTTAGATGATTTTAATTTAATGAATTTACATTAATTGGGTTTGTTTACAATATTTCTTAGCTTTATTTTCTCTTTTTGAAATATCACATTTCAATTTTGTAGAAATTGTGCTTAAAATCGTTAGACTTTACTTATATTAATTTTTCCTCATTGTTTCTTAAGATTACTCAATTTATTTTCTATGCTCTCAAAATATTTTTCTTTGGAATTGTTTAGCCTTTAAACTCTAGTCTTTCCCCTACTTTTTTACCCTTTATTTGCCATTTTAAAAAGTTAAAAGATTATATGTCATGTAATGAGAGGATAAAATTCATCATTCCTAAACATATGCACAAAATTTGTAAAATATAATATGACATAGAGTTGAGAGGATAAAATTCATCACTCATAAACATATACATTTAGGATATTTAAATGAAGAAAATTTAAAAAAATATGGAAATGAGATAAAATTCATCATTTCCAAAGGATCAAAGTACTTCTTCTATGCCAATTTTACCCTCAATTAGCCAATTTCATTTGTTAGTACAAGATTTAAATGAGAGAGCTTAGTTTGATTTTATTGTTTTCTAAAAGTTTCCTATGAGTATATTTTTTTATATAAATTTAATCTTTGATTATTTTGCTTAATTCAATACAATTTTGATTATAAAAATTAAAAAAGAGAATTTTAAAACAAATTTGTATTCTTTTCATTTCAATTTATGAATATTGAATTATTTTTATGACTCTAAATTTTATTTCTTAACATATTTTGATTTGAGTCATATATTATTTAGAGTATAAAATTATGAGTAAATCTTTTTGGAATGCCCTATAAATTCTTCTCATACTTATGAAATAGTTTAGCTTGGGACAAGCAAAAGCGTAAGTATGGGGTATATTTGATATTGCATAATTTATAATTTTTATATAATATTTTATTAATAATTAGTTATCTTTTATTTATTTTTATCTTAATAAATGTCTAATATGCTTTATTTTGTGTTTTTAGGCATCCTGGGGCTGCAGATAGCAATTTTGAGCTTAGAGTTGTGTTCAGGAAAGCTTTTGGAGAATTCCGACAAAAATCATTGTTACACGCTCCTAAGTCACAAGCATGACCAGGGGTCGTGACCATATTCAAGATCTATGACTACCCCTGAAGCTCTAGATTGAAATCCACATTAGATTAAATTTACATGCCCCTATCATGGGCGTGACAGGAGGGCGTGTCCAGCATTTCAAGGGCGTAGACAAGCATTTAAGCCAATTGTTTGTGTCGGCGTGCCAGTACAGCAAACATGCCCGGTTCATGGGCATGACCAGGGGAGCGTGACTTCTTCCTAAACTGATAGATTAACTGTAGTTCGTGTGGTTTCCCGTCATTTTCCAGACTCAGACAAGGTACACCTTAGTCAAGGACGTGACCATGGGGCTTGTACTGCCAATTTACCTTTTTTTGTGGGTTTCCCCCAATGTTCCAGGGCTATCATGGAAGTCGTTTCGTACCTTACATGTAACTCCCCAAAACTCAAAAGAGCGACGGGAGGCGTTTTGAGCCAAGTTTGGAATTTGGCTGGGGTCACACGGCCTGGGACATGGGCGTGTCATATGTCGTGTCCTTGGCGAGTTGTGGCGTGTATGATACAGTCTGCTGTGTCGACACAGGGCCTGCTGTGTCGACACAGGGCATGCTGTGTCGACACAGGGCCTGCTTTGTCGACATAGGGACTGCTGTGTCGACACGGGGCCTGCTGTGTCGACATGGGGCTTGATGTGTCACAACCCGCATTTCCTCAACGAGTACCTCGTATCAGAGCAAGAGGAACTACGGGTTATGATGTCACGTCGTGCAGGGGATAACTACACACGCTCAGGCAACCCTTGACGCTTACTTTATGAGTTGAAATCCAACAGTTAAATGCAAGAAAACCTTTGAATTTAATGGCCGTATCCCTCGGCCTTAGGCATTAAAATGTGTGTTTATACGCGGCGGAAATACTTTATTTCTTTATGACAGTCTCCTACATGCAGTCTATATTGATACTAATATAAGAAATCATCTTTGTTTACGTCATTTGGAAAATACGTGTTCGGTAACCAAAACATGTTATGCATGGATACAATAATAGTTTTGTTTAGCTTAAAAATGTCTAATGCAACCTACCATAAATCCTTCCCAAGAGCAAGAAGACATCATCTCATCCAAATGAGTCACATTAGCAGTCTAGTATTCATATATCACAAGTAAAGAAAACCACCAATGGGCGCCAACAAGCTGACACGAACCCATTGGGGCACATGTATGTCTGTACAACAAAGAAAAGAACTACCTCGCTAAGTAAGCTCGGCTAGCTCCCAAGAAGCTCCACCAACAAACCTAGCCGCTCAACCGGCTACAACCTGCACCTGAGGCATTCAAGAAAGAATACCTCAGCAATCCTCGAAAATACAATAACACGAAGAGCAGTATGTTTATGCAATATCGTGAAGGGGCTTACCGACCCCGTAGCAATGTTTCATATAAGTAAAATGAGTGAACAAAACAGGTAGAAAACAAGTAGTAAACACTGTCAATCCAAAGTGCCAAATGCACCAAGTGCGTACAATTTTCATCAAGTCCTGCTTAACCCGCAGGAGCAAAAAGGCACTACACATGCCCAAATTCATCATCTTTAGAACAAGAAACAACCATCCTAGTGAAGCATAAGCATCGGTTAAGTTTAATTCCGCAAGGGTCTTTCGGTGGCGGCCCTAAAGTGGAACGCACCAATAAAAGCCAACCCAAAATCGGGGCAAAATGGTGCTCTACACCACAAATCCAAACCTGGTGGCCACAAAGGCTAAAACCACACCACCCCTTGTAGAATTCTCACACAAACACTCCTGCCATGGTTCACAATTCGCCTCGCAAAACTCACCATAAACAAACCTAAGCGTAACACCACAAGCAAATCTCACCATAACCCAAGTACACACGTTCCCTTTCACCGTCCTCACTCATGACTACAATTTGCCAACGTTATGTCAAACGTGATAGAGGTTGATTAACGAAAATTACATGAATCACATGATTAGGACCAAGAAAGAATCACATGCTTTTGCTATGAACAAGGAAGAATCACATGAATAAGCAAGGCTACATGAACATGAATCAACTTAGCTACAAGAATCACATGAACACGATAAACGACATGAATTAACCTAGCATAGACGTGATAACTAAACAAAACTAAGCATGGAAGATCGAATTCATTAAGCATAGGGAAATTCAAGAGCATACTAAGGCTAGTGAGGAAGAACCCAAAACAAGAAGAACAAGCTATAGAAAAACTAGCTATTTGGCACAATCAAAACCAAGAAATAAAATTGGCAAGGGTGAAGAACACCGCTTGCCTGAACCGAGACGACACCGCGACGGCTGCTCCTCTCTTTCCATGCCTTGCTTTAGCCCTTTCTCCCTTGAGTTCCTTTTGGAATGAGGAAGAAGATGAAGAAGAAGGTGAAACGGGGAGGAGAATCTCTGTTTCGGCCTTATTTCCTCCAGAACAGAGCTGGACCGTTAGATGCAGAATCAAGGAAATGAACGGCACAAAAAAACAGGAAAAAGTCGATTTTCGAGCCGGTCACGCCCTGTGTCACGCCCGTGACGCAGGGCGTGTACCTTAAGCGGCGCAGAAAGTCGGCATATCCAAGTTTATCCACACGCTACACAGCCGGGTACACGCCCGTGACGGGTCGGTCACGCCCGTGACCTAGGGCGTGTAGCCCGTGTCTCGACACCTCGTCGACACAAAGTGTCGACACTCGACACAGCTGGACATGCCTTGTGACACGCCCGTGTCATAGGCCGTGTCCCCTCTCTCGACACCCGACACTCGACACTCGACACTCGACACGCGACACTCGACACTCGACAATCTGGACACGCCCTGTGGCACGCCCGTGTCACGGGGCGTGTACCCCATTCGTCGAGCTCAACTCGATGCAAGAAACATTCGTCAAGTCAAGGAGGTCATGCCCAGGTCACGACCTGGGTCACGCCCGTGTCGGGGGGCCTGTCACGCACAAAAACGACCATTTTTGCCTTAAAAACTTTTTACCCTTTTTTTGTTTCCTGTACTAGCAACTCATTTTGAGCAACATTACCCGGGCGCGAAAAAGTGCAAGCATTCCTCAGAGGCCTCACCGAGTCCCCCAATTTGGACTCCGGTTTGCTGGGGAATCATGCAACTCGGCTACCAAAACAGCCACTCGCAAGCCCGCGGGAAAAACCATGCTCGAACAACGGTCAAAGCCAACGTAACGCCCATCATGCGTACGCAATCAAAAATCCGGGGTGTTACATGCTGTGTCGACACGGGGCTGTGTCGACACGAGGCTGTGTCAACACGGGGCTATGTCGACACGGGGCCTGCTGTATCGACACAGAGTGTCGACACAGGGCGTCGACACAGAGTGTCGACACAGGGTGTGGACACATGTTGTGATGTGTCGACACAGAGTGTCGACACAGAGTGTCGACACAGAGTGTCGACACAGGGGTATTGACATGGTCTTGACTAAATGTCCCGACACAGTTTGAGTTTATCGCGGATGTGTCCTGCTCCGGTTTGTGAACCGTGCGGTGTTCGACCCAGTTTTTCCATGTCAGACCCGAATTGTAGTGGTGCATTTCTTTATGTTGGGATCCGACGGCTGGAGGTTTTTCCTATTGGGATATGCCCGAGTGTAGGGTTTCAAAACCCTCATCTTCTATTCGCTGGTTCTTTGTCTAAGTTTTAGAGAGAGGGGAGACCAACGAGGAAGAATAAGTCTAGATCTGGTCAACAGTGGAGCTTCGGAGCTCCAAATCGCGAACCGACTTCGGATCTACGGAGGCAAGAAGAGGGCGGTGTTTGTCATCCGCATACTTCTCCATGGCACCAAGGAAGAACGCTAGGGTAACAATTCTCTACTTGAGCATGTGAAGCTCTTCTTTTCCCTTGCATAGTAAGCCCGCTCTCGCGAGTTTGCGGTGAGTTGAGGCGTTCTTTCGGGTAGACATGAATAGTCTCGTTGTGTACATGTAGAGTATGTAATCGAGATCGGATTTAGGCATGATGTGTGAAGCCTACCGGGATAAGTTGGTCTGGATCGGTGATGTTGCATTGCATAAATGGCCGGAGAAGACTCCGTGCGAATGTTTGTTTTTCGGGTTTTCTACGTGGTAGATTGCAACAGTGAGCCTTGGGGATTAACCCAAAGGTGCACCCAGAAAACTGGGCCGATGCGTGATTCTGCCAACTTAGTGGCCTGGGAGTCAACTTGAACATAACCGGGTTATGTGAAGTGTGTAACGGAAATGGGACTTGGGAGAAGTTTGACCCGCACATATGGCTTAAATTGTCGTTGCGATGTGAGCACGAGTTAGACGGAACCGAACCCGCTCAAAGTCATTCGGTGTGAGCCGTTGGCATAGATGAGGGTCTTCGGCGGTCTATGGCTTAAATTGGTGTGACCCATGTCGGGAAGACAAAATGCTCATAGTTTGGCCGTCAAAGTGGCGGTGGTGGGACCGGGGTGTCTATGGCTTAAATTGACGTGAGATTGACCGGTTTACCGAGAATGTGCCCTGAGTTCACGGGGAGTGTGGCCGTGCGTGCCAACGCCTGTGATGCAATGTATATATATACTGCTTGGTTATGCTAATAACCTGCAGGGAAGGAGCATCGCCGCCCCGAATTGGGGGCGGGATCGTTATAATTTGGTCAGCATTGCTGACCGTTACTTTGGTTTGCCACCGCTGAGGTAATTGTGCTTGCAGGTGCTGCGAAGCTGAGTGGTAAATAGCAGGCTAAAGCCCAAGTTGCTGAGCCGGCTCTCGAAGGCCTAATTTTGAGTGTTTCTTTTATTCATGTATGGCCGGCCTGCGTGCCGAGGTTTGAAAAACATGTAATTTGAGGAAAATAATTGTAAGCTCATAAGGCTAGTACTTGTGTATTTATACTTCATTCCTGTTGGCTTTGTAGTGGACAGTCATGCTAGTGTTGGGTTCTTTATTAATGCAACAATTTTTAATTGCTTCCGCTAGAATTCTCTGTGTAGGATGTTTGATTGGTTGGATGGTTTCTATTGAGTAACCACCCGGTCTGTCTGTGGTATATGGCGTCGGGCCCCAGCCGGACCTACTGCTATATGCTATGTGGCGGATAGGGGGTGTTACAATTTGGTATCAGTGGTGTTACAATTAGGTATCAGAATACTGGTTTTGGTCAGGCTTCAAATGAATTCATGGTCGAATTCTTTTTAAGGGGTGGTGAGCACATGTGTGTGCGTCATCATTATAATAGCAAAAGAACCCATGAATGTCCTCTTAGGAATGAAAATACATGTGTTTGAGGAACGTGCGCATTCCTATAATTGCGTTTTGCAATTTTGTTTGGTCGCTTAATGGTATTTTGTACCACTATAGGTGACAAGAAGCGGTGCTGGGCCATCAGAACGTCGAATTCCTAAGGATAGTAGTGCACCAAACGATGCTCATGCAACACCTCCATCGGCTGAGACCATACGATTAGTGGTCGAAGCAGTGTTTGCCATGATCAATACACATCCTATAAGGCAAATGCAACAGCGCGCTCCTGCGATGGAGCAGGTACCTCTTCCAGAGGTTGAGCCGAGAAGAGTGGAGCACGTAGTAGTGGAACCGTTGGTGCCGAGGAGGGCAATCGAGAGACAACTCAAACATGTAATGAGCTTTAATCCTCCGTTATTCTCAGGGTTGGGAACCCTATCTCAAGCTGAAGACTGGCTCTCCCGTGTGAAGAGAGTCTTGACAGCGACGGAGATGGAGGAGTGGCAGATGACCACTATAGCTGTGTTCCTGTTGGATGGAGACGCTAGGCTGTGGTGGGAGGGTTTGGAGCTGCATCTATTGAGAGAAAGGCAACTTACAGATATCTTGATGGACGAGTTCTCGAGACTGTTCTTGGCTAGGTACCTCCCTCGACTCAGAGGATAGCTTTGGAGAGTGAGTTCCAGAGGTTGGTACAAGGAGAGAGTAGCGTGGATGAGTATCTCCACGAATTCACTCGGTTGGGTCGGTATGCTAGCTCCACCATCACTGATGAGGAGTGCAAGACAAACCGATTATATGAAGGTCTGAGAGATAACTTGAGGCTACTACTCTCGGGGCCGATGACGCAGGGCTTCTTGACCCTGGTCAACATGGCCCGGTCCTTAGAGACGGACATGAAGAATGTTCAAGCCAATAAAAGCTTGTGTGATAAGAATTCTGAGTTCAAGGTGCCGGCTAACTCAAAGTCTTGGTACCGTAAGTTCTTTAAGAAGGCTAGGACTTTGGGTCCAGCTCCTTCCGGTGCTTCTGGGCCGACTACAGGTCGGACCCCGGGTGCATATTTTACTTGTGGGAAGCCGGGGCACTTTTCCCATGATTGCTGGAGCGGACGTCCCAAGTCCGAAAGGAATCCGAGAGCAACTTATGAAGAGAAGGGCAAGGCGGTCGAGTCAACCATGTCCCATTATGCTCCGGCTCAACCAAGGGTGTATAATCTTGGCCAACATGAGGCCATCAAACAAGCAGATGTAGTGACAGGTACGATTTAAATTTGTAGCAAGTTAAATTTCTTTAAATACTTGTTATGTGTATGTTACCTTACCACTGCTTGTTTAGGATTTGTATTGATTTGTGAGAATCTGGCAAGAGCACTCTTTGATACGGGAGCTTCACACTCCTTCTTGTCCGAAGGATTCATATCGCGCATCCGAGTACCTTCTTCAATGGCGAAGGACAAGTTGGATGTGTTGTTACCGAATGGGTGTTCGATGCGCGCGGAGAGAATCTGAGGAGTTCAGATTCGTATTGGAAGTCAGGAGTTCCATTTGCTAGCGTCGTTACTGCCACTGGTGGAGTTCGACGTAATATTTGGCATGGACTGGCTCTCACAGTAGCAAGCCTATATTGATTACGGTCGCAAGGAATTCAAGTTGGGAGCAAGTCGTGAGACGACTTTTACGAGCTAGAAAGGGTCGAGCAAGACGTTGATGTTTGCTCTTCAGGTGGTGAAGGCAGTTCGTGCTGGTGCAGAGCTGTTCTTTACACTAGTGGAGGTTGCAAAGCCAAAGCCTACGTTGGATAGTATTTCAGTGGTAGCTGAGTACCCTGATGTGTTCCCCGCCGATCTTCCTGCAGCCCCGCCTCAACGGGAGATAGATTTCACGATTGAGCTAGTGCCAGGTGCAAAGCCTGTGTTACGATCTCCATATCGGCTAGTGCTTAAGGAAATGATGGAGCTGAAGGTGCAACTTCAAGAGTTGTTGGAGCAAGGGTTTGTGCGTCCAAGTTCTTCGCCTTAGAGCGCACCGGTCCTCTTTGTAAAGAAGACGGACGGGAGCTTGAGACTTTGTATTGATTATCGGGAGTTAAACAAGCTAACGGAAAAGAACAAGTACCCAATCCCAAGGATCGATGATATTTTTTGATCAGTTGGTCGGGTCGACGGTGTACTCTAAGTTGGATCTCAAGTCTGGTTACTATCAGCTGAGGATAATGGAGAGTGATATCCCTAAGACTGCGTTCAGTACAAGATACGGGCATTACGAATTTATGGTCATGCCGTTTGGGCTGACTAATGCAGCGTCGGTGTTCATGGATTTGATGAACCGGATGTTCAGGGAGTACTTGGACCATTTTGTGATCATCTTCATCGACGATATTTTGGTGTACTCGCAGAGTGAGGAAGATCACTTCAGGCATCTTCATTTGGTTTTGGAGACGCTAAGGAGGAATAAATTGTACGCCAAGTTCTTGAAATGCGAGTTTTGGTTGTCCTCAGTGGCATTCCTCGATCATATACTGAGTGGAGAGGGTATTGCAGTGGATCTAGTGAAGATTGTTGTGATACGAGAGTGGCCTGAGCTTTCTATGGTAGCGAAAGGCCGGAGCTTTCTGGGGCTTGCCGGTTATTATAGGCGCTTCGTGGAGAACTTCTCGCGGATAGTGTTACCTCTCACTACTTTGATGAGTAAAGAGCAGAAGTTCGTTTGGACGCCGGAGTGCGCACGAGCTTTTGAGGAGTTGAAGTGTCGGTTCACCACGACGTCGGTTCTTAGTTCGTCGTGTGGGACCGAAGGTTTTGAGATTTATAGCGATGCTTCGGGCTGTAGTTTGGGTTGTGTGCTATTACAGCATGGAAGCGTTATACCATATGGCTCGAGACAGCTGAAGGTGCACGAGAGGAACTATTCGGTCCATGACTTGGAGTTAGCGGCCGTGATTTTTGCCTTGAAGCTGTGGAGACATTATTTCTACGGTGTGAAGATTGATATCTACACCGATCACAAGAGCCTGAAATATTTGCTGGATCAGAAAGATCTGAACATGCAGCAATGTAGGTGGATGGAGTTCCTGGGGGACTATACATTCAAGATCCACTACGTGCCTAGTAAAGGCAATGCGGTTGCGGACGCGTTGAGTCACCGCGCCCCAGCTCAAGACAATTGGTTGTCGGTCCATGACGAGCGGTTGGTTCGGGAGTTAGAGGCGTTGAAGATCTCTTGCGTAGACAAGCAATCAAGTGCTGAAGCATTATTGAATTGGACTGAAGTCCAATATGACCCGGCTGATCGGATTCGACAGGCTTTGGATGTGGATATCCACATGAAGCAACTCATGATAGAGGCTCTCGATGGGTCAAATTCCCAATTCGTTGTGGAGGACGGATTACTTTGGAAAGACGGTCGTCTGTGTGTCCCAAACGTGGGCAATTTGCGGGTGGAATTGTTGTACGAGGTGCATCATACCACACACTCAATTCACCCGTGGAGCACGAATATGTACCGCGATGTTAAGAAATTATTTTGGTGTCCAGGACTGAAAAAGGATGTGGCGCTCTACGTGGCGAAGTGGCAAACTTGCGCCTTAGTGAAAGCGGAGTGCCAAAAGCGGGGAGGATTCTTGAAATCCTTGCATATTCCGGAGTGGAAGTTTGACGACATTACTATGGAGTTTGTGCACAGGTTGTCAAGGTCACAAAAGGAGAACGACGCCATTTGGTTGGTCGTAGATCGTCTAACGAAGGTGTCGCATTTCATTCCGGATAGGAAGGATGATCCGGTTGAGAAATTGGAAAAGCTGTATGTGGATAATATTGTGCAGCTTCATGGTGTGCACCGCAGCATCGTGAGTGACCGAGATGGGCGGTTCACGTCCAATGATTGGAGGCTGGTGCAGCAGATGTTGGGAATAAAGCTGAGTTTTAGCACAGCCTTTCATCCGTAGACGGATGGTCAGACCAAGAGGGTCAATAGGACAATGTAAAACATGCTTCACATGTGTGTCCTGTACTTTGGAAAGCAATGGGAAGACCACCTATACTTGGTGGAGTTTGCGTACAACAATAGCTACCAGGCAAGCATACAAATGGCACCCTTCGAGGCACTTTATGGTAGAAGATGTCGCACGTTGTTGTCTTGGTTAGAAACGGGCGAGTCAAAGTTGTACAAGCGACTAGAGGTGGAGGATGCTACTTCTTTGGTGAGAACCATTTGGGAGAGGTTGCTAATCGCTCAGGACTGCCTGGCTAAGTACTATAATGTCAAGCACAGGAACGTGGAGTTCGCTTTTGGCGATTGGATGTACTTGAAGATCAAGCCGTTCAAGGGAGTCTCGCGGGTACGGTGCTTGAAGAAGCTAAGCCCGAGGTACCTTGGACCTTTTGAGGTTCTGGAGCGGATTGGTGAAGCAGCGTACCGGCTGAAGTTGTCAGTGGAGCTTAGTGTTCTACATGATGTATTCCATATATCGGTGCTACGTAAGGCGGTGCAAGAGCCTACGCAAGTGATCGCGGTCGATCAAGTGCCGGTCGATAGTGGGTTGACGACGAAGGTCAAGCCCGTACGTATTGAGGACTCGAAAGTCAAGAGGCTACGCAATAAAAAGATCAGGATGGTCAAGGTCCATTAGGACAATTGCGGTCGGGAGGAGCTCTCGTGGGAGCGAGAGCAGACTATGCTTGAGGAGTACCCGGAGTTGTGTTGCTCAGGTACCGTTTAAGTTTTTTTACTTATCTTTCCTTTATGTAATTCTGTGGACGAAATTCTTTTAAGATGGGGAGATTTGTAACGCCCCGAAACTCAAAAGAGCGACGGAAGGCGTTTTGAGCCAAGTTTGGAATTTGGCAGGGGTCACACGGCCTGGGACATGGGCGTGTCATAGGCCATGTCATTGGCGAGTTGTGGAGTGTTTGACACAGTCTGTTGTGTCGACACCGGGTCTGATGTGTCAACACAGGGCATGCTGTGTCGACACAGGGCCTGCTGTGTCGACACAGGGCCTGCTGTGTCGACACAGGGCCTGCTGTGTCGACACAGGGCCTGCTGTGTCGACACAGGGCCTGCTGTGTCGACACAGGGCCTGCTGTGTCGACACAGGGCCTGCTGTTTCGACACAGGGCCTGCTGTGTTGACACAGGGCCTGCTGTGTCGACATAGGTCCTGCTGTGTCGACATAGGGCCTGCTGTGTCGACATAGAGTATCGACACAGGGTGTGGACACGGCTGTGCTGTGTCGACACAGAGTGTCGACACAGAATGTCGACATAGGGGTCTTGACAGGGTCTTGACAAAATGTCCCGATACAGTTTAAGTTTGTCGCGGACGTGTCCTGCTCCGGTTTGTGAACCGTGCGGTGTTCAGCCCAGTTTTTCCATGTCAGACCCGGATCGTATCCGTACATTTCTTTATGTTAGGATCCGATGGCTGGAGGTTATTCCTATTGGGATATACCCGAGTGTAGGTTTTCAAAACTCTCATCTTCTATTCGCTGGTTCTCTGTCTAAGTTTTAGAGAGAGGGGAGCAACGAGGAAGAAGAAGTCTAGACCCGGTCCCCGGCGGAGCTTCGGAGCTCCAAATAACGAACCGACTTCGGATCTATGAAGGCAAGGTGAGGGCGGTGCTTTTTATCCGCATACTTCTCCATGGCGCCAAGGAAGAACGCTAGGGTAATGATTCTCTACTTGAGCATGTGAAGCTATTTTTTCCCTTACATAGGAAGCCTTCTCTTGCGACTTTGCGGTGAGTTGAGGCGTTCCTTCGGGTAGACATGAATAGTCCCTGTTGTGTACATGTAGAGTCTGTAATCGAGCACAGATATAAGCATGATGTGTGAAGCCTACCCAGACAAGTTGGTCTTGATCGGTGATGTTGCATTGTAAAAATGTCCGGAGAAGACTCCGTGCGAATGTTTGTTTTTCGGGTTTTCTACGTGGTAGATTGCAACAGGGAGCCTTGGGGATTAACCCCAAGGTGCACCCGGAAAACTGGGCAGATGCGTGATTCTGCAAACTTGGTGACCTGGGATCCAACTTGAACATAACCGGGTTATGTGAAATGTGTAACAGAAACGGGACTCGGGAGAAGTTTAACCCCCACAAATGGCTTAAATTGTCGTTACGATGTGAGCACGGGTTAGACGGAACCGTACTCGCTCTATGTCATTCGGTGTGAGCCGTTGGCATAGATGAGGGTCTTCAGCGGTCTATGGCTTAAATTGACGTGCACATGCCAGGAAGACAAAGTGCTCATAGTTTGGCTGCCAAAGTGGCGGTGGTGAGACCGGGGTGTCTATGGCTTAAATTGATGTGACATTGACCGATTCACCGAGAATATGCCCTGAGTGCACGGGGTGTGTGGTCGTGCGTGCCAATGCCTGTAATGCAATGTATATATATATACTGCTTGGTTATGCTAATAAACTGTAGGGAAGGAGCATCGCCGCCCCGAATTGGGGGCGGGATCATTATAATTTGGTTAGCATTGCTGACCATTGCTTTGGTTTGCCACCACTGCGGTGGATTGTGCTTGCAGGTGCTGCGGAGCCGAGCGGTAAATAGCGGGCTAAATCCCAAGTTGCTAAGCCGGCCCTCGAAGGCCTAATTTTGAGTGTTTCTTTTATACATGTATGGCTGGCCTGCGTGCCGAGGTTTGAAAAACATGTAATTTGAGGAAAACAATTGTAAGGCCATAAGGCCAGTACTTGTGTATTTGTACTTCATTCATGTTGGCTTTGTAGTGGACATTCATGCTAGTGTTGGGTTCTTTATTAATGCAACAATTTTTAATTGCTTCCGCTAGAATGCTCTGTGTAGGACGTTTGATTGGTTGGATGGTTTCTGTAGAAAGAAGCGAACATGCAAGAACAAACGGATAGACTTTTGAATAATTGAAATTTTATTATCCAAAAATGATATCATTTACAAAGGTATGACCTCCCTTATATAGAATGGAGGAGATATGAGAGAGTATAAACAAACAATGTGGGCCTAAACATGTACAGGGCTGAGCGGCTAGAAATAAAGGAGACCGCACAGGCCACGCGGTTAGACAGATGGGTTAACCGCACGGCAACTCCAACAGGATAAGAACAAGCCGCAATGTGAGTTCGATAGACCGCCTGGTCTCCAAGCACCAGAGGAGACCGCCAGACTGCTCGGTCAACAAACTGCCAGACAAGACCGCAAGGCCGCCCGGTCTAATACTTCAACACTCCCCCTCAAGCTGGAGCATAGATATCAATCATGCCCAGCTTGTCACAAATGTGGAATAAGGAAGTAGAGACCGGCTTGGTGAAGATATCTGCCAATTCCTTGTCAGAGGTGACAAACGGAGTACAAATCTGTTTCTTCAAAATCTCTTCCCTAATGAAGTGACAGTCAACCTCTATATGCTTTGTTCTCTCATGGAAGACCAGATTTTTGGATATGTATATAGCGGCCTTGTTGTCATATAACATAGGAAGAGGATAGTCATATACCTCGCCCAGGTCAAGCATGAGAGCCCGCAACCATTTTAACTCACACGTGGTTGACGTCATACTCCGGTATTCGGCTTCTGCACTGGATATGGAGACAACAGACTGTTTCTTGCTCTTCCAACTCACAAGATTTCCTCCAACAAAGGTACAAAAACCTGATGTGGATTTACAATCGCCTTTATCATTCGCGTAACTTGAATCTGAGTAGGCCTCAACCCTCAGATGACCATTCTTCTGAAAGATTAGCCCTTTGCCTGGTGCTGCTTTGATATACTCTAAAATCTTCAGGGCAGACTGAAGATGGCACTCCCTGGGAGCTTGCATAAACTGACTGACCTTGCCTACAGAATAGGCGATGTCAGGTCTAGTCACCGTGAGATAGATGAGTTTGCCTACCAAACGTCTGTACCTTGTGACATTAGATAGAAGAGGCGAGTCATCTGTCCACGTTTTTTCTTCTCCAATAGCCATGGGAAACCGAGCCGGTTTGGCACCTGTCAATCCTGCTTCTTGTAGAAGATCAAGGGCATACTTCCGTTGGGAGAGAACCAACGAGTCAAGTTTCCGAGAGATTTCTATCCCCAAAAAGTATTTTGGGGAGCCCATATCCTTCGTGACCAAGTGTTGACGGAGGTGCTTCTTCGTCAAGTCCACCCTATCTCGGTCATCGCCAGTAAGAAGAATATCATCCACATATACTGCCAAAACCACCAGTCCCGAGGCCGTTTTGCGAATGAATAAGGAGTGATCGGCCGAACTCCTTGTAAAGCCGATGGTAGCCACAATGCCACTGAATTTGTCGAACCACGCCCGAGGGCTCTGCTTTAGGCCATAAATGGCCTTCTTCAAATGACATATGCATGTCTCCCCCTGAGCAACATACCCAAGAGGTTGCTCCATGTAGACGTCCTCCTGAAGATCGCCATAGAGAAAGGCATTCTTCACATCAAGCTGGGAAATAGCCCAATCCCGGTTAACAGCCATAGAGAGAAGAGCCCGGATGGTGCTGAGGCGAGCAACTGGAGAAAAAGTATCAAAGTAATCAATGTCGTAAGTCTGAGTGAAGCCCTTGGCCACCAGCCGGGCCTTGTAGCGATCCACAGTGCCGTCGGGGCGAAATTTCACAACGAATACCAAGCGACAGCCAACCACATCAGTGCCCACGGGAGGAGGAACAAGGGTCCAGGTACCCCTTTCAGTAAGAGTAGTCATCTCCTCATCCATGGCAAACTTCCAATGAGGGAGAGCAAGACCCTCCTAGTAGGTGCGGGGAGTAGAAGTAGCGGAGATAACCAAGGCAAAACACCTGCGAGAAGGAGAAAGCCGATCATAGGAAACAACTGCCGCAAGCGGGTGTTGAGTACACGCCCGCACCCCTTTGCGAAGAGCAATGGGAAGATCTAGGTCGACGGGTGCGTCAGCGACCGGAGCGTCCGTGGCGGAGAAGGCTGCCCGGGACTAGAGAGACGGCAGCGGAGAGGAGGGTGGCGGGGTGGGTGGGGAGATGGACTGGGAAGGAGACGGTGGAGGAGGAGACGGAGGTGGGAAGATGTCGAGAGGTGTGGAGGGAACGGAGAGATCAGAAGGAAGAGAGGAGGTAGGAGAGAAATAGGAAGCATTCTCGAAAAATGTCACAGCCGCGGAGACAAACTGCTTGCGGAGATGGGGGTCAAAACAGCAATAGCCTTTTTGAGTGGTAGAGTACCCCAAAAAGACACACTTGGTGGAACGGGGGGAAAGCTTGTCGCGGGTAGCGGAGGGAGCGTGAACAAAGGCCGTACAGCCAAAGACACGAAGAGGGAGAGGAAAAGGTTCCTTGTGGGGGTAGAGAATGGAGAAGGGGGTCTAGCCGTGGAGAACTGTGGAGGGAAGGCGATTGATGAGATAGCAGACGAGGAGCACAGCGTAGCCCCAGTAGGAGTGAGGGACGTGCATCTGCGTCATGAGAGTACGAGCAACATCAAGCAGGTGACGGTTTTTACACTCCGCCACCCCATTCTACTGGGAGGAGTAAACACAAGTCGTTTGATGAAGAAGACCATGTTGGTGAAAGAAAGAGGAGAACTCATGATTAAGATATTCCTTGGCATTATCAGAACGTAAAACTTTAATAGAAATTGCAAACTGATTCTGAATCATAAAATAAAATGATTGCCAAACAAAAAAGAGTTCAGAGCGATCTTTTAATAGATACACCCAGGTACTACGTGAAAAATCATTTATAAAAGTGACAAAATAGGAACTACCCCGACCAACAGTGAGGGTAGGAGTCGGACCCCAGACATCAGAATGAATAAGATCAAACGGGAGAGAGGAGCCACGGCCTTGCTTCGGTGGGAAGGAAGAGCGATGATGTTTGCCAAGCTGACACACATCACAGTTGAGCGGAGAACTGGTAGGGGGTAAGTGGGGCAGAAGCTGTCGAAGAATCCGAGGAAGAGGATGGCCAAGGCGAAGATGCCACTGAAGGAGATCTATAGAAGAGGAGTAGGCGGATAGAGCGGAAACATCGTCAAGAAAGTAGAGGCCGCCGCTCTCAGTCCCAGTAGCAATCGTCCGCTGGGTCCTCGGGTCCTGAAAAGAACAAGTAGTTGGAGTGAATAAGACGGAGCACTGAAGTTGCCGGCATAAAGTAGTAACAGATAATAAATTGCACGGGAACTTCGGGACATAGAGAGTATCCTCCAAGCAAAGAGATGGGGTGAGTTGAACCATGCTCGTCCCATGAACCGGGGATGGTGAACCATCCGCCACACGAACCAGGGGTAAGCGGTCATGTGTCTCAAGACGGGAGAAGCAATGAGGGTTGCCAGTCATATGATTTGTAGCACCAGAGTCAATCAGCCATTTACCTTGGGTAACGACGTGGGCACTACCTGACATCGTGGCCACAGAGGCGGACGGCCGAGAAGAGGCGGAGGCTGAAGAAGGAGCATCACCGGAAGGGCGAAGATGAGGATGTTTCTGCCAGCAACGGTCAGTAGAATGGCCGGTACGACCACAGTGAGAGCAGAGGAACCGGGATGAACCCCGTCCGCTGGAGTGGCCGTGGCCACTAGGTCCCCCCCCCCCCCCCCCCTCTGAGCTTGGTGAGCAAAGGAGTCTTGGGAAGGGGGTGAGGCCAATAGAGGCCGCTGGAGCAGCGAAGTAATAGCGGCAATGCGAGCCACGGTGGCATCCAAAGTGGGAGATTCCACCTCACCCAGGATCTGCTGGCGGATCAGATCATAGGAATCGGGAAGACGGAGAAGATAACAAACAACCAGTAGTTCCTGGAAGTGTTTGTGCTGTTCGGCCAAGTCTGCGGAGAAGGGGCGATTCTGGAGGATTTCAGCACCAAGAGCATGAACCTGCTGATAAGCCGCAGCAGGAGACATGGAAGGGCGGGTGAAGAGGTCCACATAGAGAGTATAAATGCGGGACGTCTGTCCCCCCTTCGAATAGAGAGTAGCGAGGTGAAGCCAGGCGGCCTTGACCGTCTCATCATGGTGAATGACGGGAAGGCACTCATCAGAAAGGATGTTGGCCAGCCACGTGCGGACAAGAACATCACTCGCATCCCAGTCATCAAACTTAGGAGAGTTACGAGGAGGAGGGTCATCGGTGAGGTGATGAAGCTTGCGCTGAGAGCGAAGAAGAAAGGTGAAAGAAACACTGAAATCGGGATAGTTGGAGCCAACAAGCTTAGAAAGGGTGCCAAGTTTTCCCGAAGGAGGAGGTGGAGAAGGAGCTGCAGGAGTGGTGGAGATAACGGGGGTGGTGAGACCGGAAGTAGTCATAGAACACAGCAAGAAACTGCGCAAGAAGAAGCGAAGCCACGGGGAGAGCAACTCGCGTGAAACCGCAGCGGATAAAAAGGAAGAAGCCGCGTGAACACAAGCGGCGAGGAAGCAGTCAAAGGCACAGTGGGGAAGAGGTCGCGCGGACTGAAAAGGCCGAGCGAATAGAAGAGAAGAGGAAGCAAGAAGCAACGACAACAACAAGTCGCAAGCCGGGCAAACAGAAACAGGCCGCAACGACTAGGAAGCCGGAGAGGCAAGAAGGAACCAGGGGCGCGGCGACAACGAAACAGGTCGCGGCGACGAATAGCAGCAGGAGAAGAGAACCAAGGAGAAACAAGCCGCGCGAACAGGGTAGCCGACAGAAACAAGTCGCGCGAACAGGGCAGCAGACAGAAGAGAAGGCAAGCCGCGAAGACAGGTCGCGTAAAGCAGAAAACAAGCCGCGAGAATCAGAGAGCGCACACAATCAGGAGGAAAAGACCGTGTCCTCTGATACCATGTAGAAAGAAGCGAACATGCAAGAACAAACAGATAGACTTTTAAATAATTGAAATTTTATTATCCAAAAAAGATATCATTTACAAAGGTATGACCTCCCTTATATAGAATGGAGGAGATATGAGAGAGTATAAACAAACAATGTGGGACTAAACATGTACAGGGCTGAGCGGCTAGAAATAAAGGAGACCGCACAGGCCGCGCGATTAGACAGATGGGTTAACCGCACGGTAACTCCAGCAGGATAAGAACAAGCCGCAATGTGAGTCCGATAGACCGCCCGGTCTCCAAGCACCAGAGGAGACCGCCAGACCGCTCGGTCAACAAACAGCCAGACAAGACCGCAAGGCCGCCCGGTCTAATACTTCAACCGTTTCCAATGAGTAACCACCCGGTCTGTCTGTGGTATATGGCATCGGGCCCCGGCCGGACCTACTGCTAAATGTTATGTGACAGATAGGCAGTGTTATATTACATGCCCTAGGTTACGGACATCACAATGGATCGTGACTTCTAGATTTTTCAGCCTATAAGTTCTAGTTGCTGCCCTGAAGATCAAAATCACTTTCAGGCATGAAAGTATTTGATTTCAAGGATAGCTAAATCACCTAGAGGGGTGGGGTGAATAGTTTTCTTAGTCCTTAGTGACTATCTTTTCTTTTCTTTTAGTTGGATGCTTTATTGGTTGATTATATTCTGCTTTCAAGACATACAACCTGCAATAAAACCAAGACAGAGAAAACACACAAAGCCCACTGGATTTATAGTGGTTTCTCTAACAAGGGTACATCCACTTTCCCTCTCACCTATCCAACTATCTTGTTAGACTAGGTACTTCTCCAAAACTCTGCACCAAATAGCTTACACCTCAGTTCCCTCAGGATCTCTCAGTCTCCTCTAAGACTTACAGCTCAGCCACAAAGGGCCAACAACTTAGTGGTCAGCAGACCGCCTACCTTAGGCCAAAGGCCCGACACTCAGGCTGGGAGTACAACCCTACCTCAGATCCAAAGGATCCGACCTCAGAGAGTCACACTCTCCGTCAACGCAGTAATCAGTTGACCACCTACCACACACTTGAATCCAAGTCCTACATCTTAGATTCTCAACAGAATCCTACCTCAGAGCAAACTTGCTCCTACCACTCAGATCCAAAAGGATCCTATAGGATGGAAGTGAGTTGGTGAGGTTCCTGATTAGACAAAGGAGAAATTTATCTATGACATTTTACCTTGACTGAAATAGACTCAGCCCAACTTTAACGCAGTAGTATTTTTCCAGAGTTTTCCTTTTCTTGAACTGAGATACACTCAGTCCTAGCTTCTTCTTCACAGCACCAGGGATTTTTTCTGCTGGATCTGTGAAGTAACTACAGTAAATCTTGCTACTACCTGAGCTGAAGAATTCTCAGCTTAACTTCTTCACAGCAACAAGGATAATACCTTGTGTTGGAAGTAACTGGCAGAAAGCAGTTCTGCTTTTTATTTATTTCCTGAGATGATGATGTTTAGCCCTAACCTCTTCTCCACAGCCTCCAGTAGATGATCTTTAGTGTTATTTCATTAGATCTGTGAAGAACCTGCTGGTGAAGATGGAAAATGCTACCAGCTAGCTTTCTTGCTCCTCTTCAGAGATCTACTCTGATCTTGTTGTAGTCAAAGATGAAGACCAACATCTAACTTTTTAAGCATTTGGACCTCCAGTCTTTTTGCTCTCTGTTACTCTCTTCAACAGCTATTCTCCAAGATGTTTTTTTTCTATAAAGGCTTTTCCTTTTATCATTTATGTCCTAACGGCTCTTTGTGTAGTGGGCACCACACATTTAATCCCAGCTGCATCCTTGCTTTAATACCTAACTGTCGTACAGTAGATCTGCAACGCCTTTTGTCATGTACTGTAGTTTTGTCGCTAACAATTTGAATAAAGTTGACTTGTTGACTTGTTGACGTCAACACCTGTGGACTTAGTCAAAAATCAAGCATCAGTAGAATTCAACCCCAAGGTATTTAGACAGTTCTGTCTATCTAGACATTGACAATGTTGAGTGAGTAAGCCTCACTCAACACTTTTTACTTTAACCAATTCTGCAGCTTATTCTACATGTTTGGCATTGAGAGCATTGAGTGAGCACACCTCACTCAATGCCTTGTGCATTAGCCATGCATTCTGTCATTTAGGCGTTGAGAGTGTTGAGTGAGCATGACTTACTCATTACTTTCTGCCTTAGCCAATTTTCTGCTTCTTCAGCATCTTAAGCGTTGAGAACGTTGAGTGACCACGCCTCACGCAATGCTTTTTGCTTTAGTCAGATTTTTTGAGTCATAGCGTTGAGAGCATTGAGTGAGCATGCCTCACTCAATGCTTTTTGCCTTAGCCAAATTTTTCTACCCCTTGGCGTTGAGTGAGTAGGCTTCACTCAACGCATTTGGACTTAGCCAAATATCTGTACAGATTTTCTATGGCTTTGACTAACAGGGCAATACTCAGCAAATATGGAGTATGGCGTTGAATGAGTGATACTCACTCAACGCCTATGGACTTATACAATTTTTCTGCCCATTTCCTCTTAGGCTTTTACTGCATAAGCCTGTCTCACAACCTTTTGATGTATGACGTTGAGTGAGTTGACTTCACTCAATGCCTGTGGACTTAGCCACTTTCTCTGCTTGCCACTCCTTTGGCTTTGACTGTATAGACTCCTCAGCACTATAAGTCATCTGGCGTTGAGTGAATTACCTTCACTCAACGCTTGTGGACAGACATTTTCTATCAATCCACATCATAGGTAAATGTTTACCTGACCAAATCACTTAGTCTATATGTCCCATTAATGTTGCTAGGATATCCTACAATCATTAAACTTGAGCACAAGTCAGATCACCACATGTGCATATATTGTTTATTAGGCCTTCTTCAAATCCAGGACACTGGAATCAATGGACCCAACAATCTCCCCCTATTTAAAGAAGTCAAAACTCATGCCAATGTATATGCTAACATACTTATGCTACATATAAAAAAAATACTATCACAGCATAAGTCAGAAAAATACTATCACAGCATAAATCAGAAAAATCATAATCATAGCAAATGATATTTCATTTAATATATAATGATTTAGAATGTTTGTGCATGAATCAAAATGTCACATTCCTTAGCCCTATAAGCAGAACCTGAAACTTTTCAAGTTTCAGGTTCCCTTATCACAATCCCACTGCCCTTGGATTTCTTTGCAGGTTTGCCCTCTGGTCCAGCTATCTTCCTTCCATTCTTGTCTGCTTTTTCAGATTCCTTTGCCTTAGCTTCTTTTTCTTTTTCAGCTTCAGCTTCAGCTTTGTCTTTCTGTCTTTGAAAATAGCTGAAGGGCTTAACAAAGTATTTGGAGGGTTCAACTGCATCATGAGCTAGAAGATTGGCATTTTTATTCCGCCAGTAAAATCTTCTTTCTATGTCCCTCTTCTCCATCTTGTAACATTTTGTTTTGAAATATCATTTTCCTCTGTCTGATCTCTTATTCTTGACCTAATCCCAAGCAAGAAGAATGATAGATCTAGACTCTGGGCTCCATTGCTCGAAATCATGCCTTTTATCCATTTCTTCTCTGTATTTCCTCTTCCTTATCCTAATTTCTTCTTCAGTTTCAGCAGTTGTAGTCAGTTCCTTGTTCTGTAATGCATGGTCTACAGTGGGGATGAAAGAAGGAATCACATCAACAGTGGACAGTACTCCCCGCTAATCACCAGCATTGTCACCTTCTTCTATATACTGGAAACTTTGTTTATCCTGCTGAGCAGGCAATTTTTTCAAGACTTATAATACATGAGCAGACATCATTGGAATGTTATCATATTGCACTAATTTTAATCCCAATGAGCCTCTTACCATATTTGTTGCCCTGACCATATTTTCAGTGTTGGTTCTTATAGCCTCACTCTCCCCCCTTTTGACTTCTTCAATTAAGTTCATGGTCTGGGAGGTGCAGGCTTTTCTTCTTTTTGTTTCTAAATAATTGAATCCTGCAGTAACATAATTCTTTACCTCCAGCATATGGTCATCAATTAGCTTAGTACAGGCATCCATCTTGGTAAAAATTTCAGTGTTTTGTTGATCCCTCAGAATCTTTTCCTTTTCATGAATGGTCATACTGTTCTTGTCCTGAATCTTTTGATTTCTATGATGACAGTAATATTCTGGCCTGACATATACAGCTCTTCCATGGTGTAGTCTACAGTTGGAGCAGCTCTTGTAAAGAACTTGACTGTTTCCCTTTCAGCAGGTTTACTTCAAATCTTATAGATTTGATCTCTGTTGTCAGATCATTCCTGATATCTTTCAGAGCTTCATCCACATAATTTTCTAAAGCTCTCCTCTATTCATCCAGCAACCCCTTTAGCTAGGCTAGTAATGTTGGTGGGAGCTAATCAACTCTGGCAGATGTGCCCTCATCTAGAGCTTCTTGTACAAGCTTGTCCCTTGTTCCTTGAGCAGAGATATTCTTGAACTGGCCATTCTCTGGATGTGCTGAGGAATGTGTTTTCTCATGACTAGATTCCTCTTTCTCAGATTTAGAGGAGACTAAATCATGTATTTCATGAGCAGGGAGTTTAGATGGAATCTCCCCCTCAACCTATGTCATGCCTTCATTTACATGCAAGTCAGTAGCACCAACAGTATCAACTATAGGCTAAATTTCAGTTAAGGGGATCTGAAATTGCTCACCCACTATTATTGTATCTTGCATTATTTCTTCTGCAAGTTACTTCCCCTCAGCCATTGTAGTCTTATCCTCACCAAATGTAATTTCCATGACCTTTTCTGGTAGATGCTCATCTTCAGACATTGCAACCTCCCTGTTAGAAGCTAGACTGATCTCCCCCTCAATCTGAGGACTGGGAACATCAGTATCATTAGATATAGGCAAATTCCCATCCGTATCATCAAGTCTGGATGCATCTTCCTCCATCCTTGCAAAGATCTTATCAGCAGCTTCCGTTGTCACTGCTTCAGCCATCTCGATAGTAGGCACATCATCCTCGGCGACAGTAACTGACTCAGGTCTGCTTATAAGACTTAGTAAGGTAAGTCATAAGAGGCTGATACCTGAGTGTTTATGTCCTTCCTGGACTCTTTAGCAAATGATGTCAGTTCCGAATTATGAAGTTCTTCCTTCTCAGACAAGCTGCTAGAGGAGCAGGGATTAGAAGCTGCTATTCTATTTCCTTTCTTTTTTTACAGTTGATGGTCTATGGGGTTGAAGTACTCTTTCCCATCGATCCAGCATCTTAATGTCCACTCTCCGCATGTGATGTATTCTCGCCCCAAGATTTAAATTCAAAATTTCTGGGACTGTTTGTCGCAAAAATAGGGACAGAATTCTCCCTAGGTTTGGTTCAGCAATGCATTCAATAATCCTTTCAAATAGGATTCTCCCCCAGTCTGTCTTCTTTGACAAGATAATAATTATGAATACCGCGAACATTTTCTTTGATATTTTATTGTTGGACCCGGTTTTGCAGTGCAAGGATTTTCCAACGATATCAGCTAAGAATTTACCTCTTAGGTTGAGTTCTTTTCTTAAGATTGAGTCAGTGGAGTGCTTGGACAACCCACACCATTTTATTGCAGTTTTAATGTCATCCTGTGACAGTTCGTCTTCGTAGTCATTCGCAGAGAGCTTTGGCAACTATAGTGCTTTGATAAGCCTTCTAGGGGTACTCTTTATCTTCTTCCCACTTACTACAGTCTTGACTTTGTCTGCTGATGCATCTGCCATGGAGTTTGCAAACAATTATAGCACTTCCCTCTTCCACAGTAGACAAGGCTCAGTCTAGATGAAGGCTAGGTCAGATTTTTGCAGAAGATGAATCACATGCTGAATCTCTTCAAGATCGTCAATGAATCCATTGCGAACAACCTCTGCTCCCTCAAAGAGAAAATTCTGATCTTTGGGCACCATTTTGCTTGCAAATTTCGGATACCTAGTGAGAATGGCTTTCCGTCGATTTGGCGAAAGCGGACAGGATGAAAGTGCAGCTAGATCTGATATACTCTAGAGGGGGGTGAATAGAGTATATGGTGCTTTGAAACTTTTTACAACAGTTGTTGTAATATGTGTGAGTAGGGAAGTAGTAATAAAACTAATCACAGCACTGAGTTAACCAAAAGCTAATCACAGAGTAATCAAGGCCAGAAACAAACATAAAAACAAGCAAAACCAGAAGACACAAGGAAATATAGTGGTTCCCCTAAACTTGGGTACATCCACTCTTCTACCACCCTAGGTAGGAATACACTGCAGGATGAGTTGATCAGGTGTCCTGGGCACCAATGAGCTTTTGATAAGGTGCTCAAAAACCAAAGCAGATTTTTTGATCAGGTGTCTTGCCACCAATGAGCTTTTGACAAGGTGCTCAAAAACCAAGCTCAAACTTTTGAAGGGAGTTTGAGAAACCCTTTACAGAGAGGGGGTGAGAGAGTGATGGAAGTCTTCTCTTTCTCAAACAACTGAGAAGACTATGTGGATTGTTGATGTCAAAGCTCCCCCTGAATCCTTGAGATCTTCAGGAAGAAAAGCTTTGCTGAGGGTGATAGGCCTTCAAAGATTGAACTCCAACAATAGATGATTTCAGCAATAGCTGAAATGTTGAATGTCTGGAGTCTTGAGAAATGTTGGCCTTGAACACTTTGAAACTAAAGAGATCTGAAGATTTGAGAAAGCTTGATCTCCTTGGATGTGTGTGTTCTTGAGAATTCTTTTAGACAGAATACTTTTGAATGTCTCTCTATAATCTGTGTGTCTCTCTCTGTATATCCCTAGAGACTCAAAAAATTTCTATCTTTTATTCTCTGGTACAGAATAGAATAACATTCTCTGTCAAGTATAGCCGTTAGCCTACATTAATTGCATCCTTAATTGCAAAATCTCTTCTGGAGGAAAGTCCATAGAAATATTCCTTGAAAAAATTCCTTGAAACTTGGTCCAGAAATGAATGAAAATGGCTAGGAAATCTCTGAATTAATTGCAGAATAACTCCTTGACTGATTTGAATTTGAATCTAGAACCATCCTTGAAGTTATCTGAAATCGTCGAACTGAGCTCTGCTATCGTCGAGCTGAGCTCAGCGATCTGGAAAAATACAGTAGCAAAATATCGTCGATCTGAGCTCAAAGATCGTCGAACTGAGCTCAGAGATAAAGATCCAAAGCAGAGTCAAAATCGTTGACCTGAGCTCACCGATCATCGAATGGAGTTCGACGATATAATGAGGTTGAGCTCAGCGATCGTCGAATAGAGTTCGACGATCTGTCGAAGTTGAGCTAGACGATCGTCGATCGGAGTTCGACGAATCGTCGTGCTGAGCTCGACGATATGACTTTGTCTCTAAACAGAAAAGCTTGGTCTTCAGGGCAGCTTCCAAACCTAGACTTCTAACCCTTAGACTCAATTCTAATTGACCTATTAAGCTATACAGGAGGTCAAGCATGATTCCTAGAGACATAGTGATCCTGACCCAAATTAGTAATAGGGTGTTCCAACAATCTCCCCCTATTTGGGTTAGGATTACTATTTACAAACTTTGGAAAAAGCTTAATAACAACATACAATCAGTAAAACAAAAAAAACAACAGCTACACATAGCAGAACCACAGAGATATATACCATCCAGATAGTAATCAGAAATTTCATAGAATGTCACCTTACAATATCATTTCTTTTCCTTGCCCTTAACAAGCTTAATCTCTCTGTTGGGATTGAGGGCTTCTTTGTTTGATCTGGTATCATCTGCTGCACCCAAATATATTTGCTTTTTAAGCCTGGGAACCACTGCTTCAGGATGTAATTCCATATACCTTTCAGAATCAAAGAATTTACTTGATGCATATCTCTCTAGCTCTTTATGTCTCTGTTCAGACATTGTTGAAATGTTGGATGAGTCTATTCCTTGCTCTCTAGCCTTTTTAATCTGATCCAGTGCAGCTAGTTCCTTCATTCTGGCAGTCCAAGCAGCTGGATTGTTTTCAGGATCCTCAAAAGGTACAGGAGGCTCATATAGGCTAGAGGGATTGTCTTGAGGAGGCCTGGCAGACACAGTTTCTTTCAGCTTATAAGGGAAAGGACCAGATGTTGTATCAGTAGAAATCTGTCCTCCCCTAGAATATGGGTGTTGCCTGGAGTACCCTTTGGAGTAAACTTGAAAATCTCTTTGATTTCCTCTATATCCTCCTCTCCTAGAATGAGATCCCCTGGATTAGCTTCCCCTATTATAAGATCGGGCATGAGGCTGATAGGGGGCCTGACTTCTAGCTGGGGGTTGAGCAGCAGAGCTTCCACCTGCACCTGCATCAGGAGGAGGTGGTGGAGGAGGATGAGAGTGTTGGAATTGAGATGAGCCCTTCTCATATTTTCTCTTCTTCTTCATTGCTTTCAGCTGGTTCTTAGAGTATTGCATCCAGTGTTCAGTAATAGGGCAGTCATGTAGAATGTAATATGGAATATCATTGTTGTCTTTGACTTTAGCAGGAGGTACTCTCTTCATAGCTTTGCTCCTTGCCTTCCTTTTCCTAGCAATGGTGGCAGAAGAGTCATCAGAGTCTGTTCTAAATTCATCACTTTCAGAACTCTGGTCATCATAAATGGCATCAATTTTCTTCATCAAGTCCTTCTTGAGTTGTGCAGAGGCAGATGAGGCAGAGGATTTAGCAGCAGGTGTTGAAGTAGTAACAGTAGAAATGACAGTAGCAGATGTAGTAGAAGCAGTAACAACAACAACAGCAACAGTAGGCTCTGGAGAGGTGGCAGCAGCAATAACTTCATTAACAACAACAGCAGTAAGGGCAACAATATCAGAAGCAACAATAATACTTTCTTCAGAAGAAGCAGCAGCATCAATATTTTCAGCAGCAGCACACATTGAATTGACAAAGGAGGTTATAATGCTTGGGTCACAACAAGAAAATGGCACAAGGGCCTTGGATAAATCTTCTGGAGGCTGGACAGCATTGACCTCTGGCAGACAGCTAAAGTGGAACTGATCAAAACTTGATAGCAAAGACCTGAGGTCTTTTGCAAGGACTGCAATAGGACTTTGTGCTTGAGGCATAGCAATAGCAGCAAGAGGAGGAGCTGAAGAAGCATCCAAGACAGCAGCAGCAGATAGGCTCACAGAAGCAGTCACAGAAGCAGCAGCAGCAACAGCAGCAGCATGAAGACTCACTTCATATGGCATCTCCCCCTGCCTAGATTCAGACAAGTCTGGATCAAGGCACACTGCTGTAGGAGCTGCCTGAGGGAAGAGGGATGAGAGCCTGGCAGAAAGAGCTTCCACTGACAGGTGTAGTGGAGCCAAGGAGGTCTCCAATAACAGAGAGAGCCTGGGGGCAAGCAACTCATACAGCCTGTCAGCAAGGGCTGGGAGGTCTACTTGCTCAAGAGCTGGAGCAGAGGTAGAAGATGTAGGAGCAGCTGATGGGTCTGGTAGTGGAGAGCTGGTGAATGGTGGAAGGGATGGCTGAGGTGTTGGCAAGGTGGAAATGGAGGATAGAGGGATGGAGATAGATGGGGTGAATGTTGGTTGGTCAATGATGTGGTGTAGAAGGTCTTGAAAGGAAGTGGAGGAGGAGGGTAACTCAGGAGGAGATGATGGGTAATCATCCAAAAAGGAATCATCAATTAGGGTGAAGGATGGAATTGAGGGTGATGAGGTGACATCTGGTGGAGGGTAGGAGAATAATGGGTGGAAATGGTCTTCTGGTGTTGGAAGAATAGGGACTGGAGATGGTGTGGACGTTGGAGAGGGGCTGGATATGATGATGGTGGATGGAGTTGGGATGGTAGATGGTATGGGGATGGAGGGAATGGGAGGAGGAGGAGGAGAGGCAACAACAGCAGCCAGGTCATCTGTAGGGGCAGAGACCTCTGGAGGAGTGACTCTTAGAGTCCTTGTGCCTGAAGGAGTGCTGGAGGAGGGCCTACTGGGCTTGCTGATTTGTCTGTCCCACTTTCCAAAGAGGGAACAAGATAGTCTCTTGGAGGCATTTATATGAATTCCAGAGGATACCAGCAAGGCAGGGCACCTGTGCTGCAGAAACACTCCAATGATTCTCCCAAAGTTTACAAAGCTTTTGTTGATTTTCTTCTTGATGTGGTCAAAGAAGATTTCTCCCCAGTTCAGATTTTTCTTGTCTACAAGAGCTCCCATGAGGCAGAGCTAATACCTTGAAATTGTATCATGGGCAGAGTGCTTAGCCAGTAGCACTTTCCCAACAACATCTGCCATGAATCTATATTCTACATAAAGGTTCCTTTTGAAGAGCTTGCTAGGCTTTCCCTCTGAATGACCCATTCTAGCAAGCAGTTCAGAATACTCATCTCCAGATAAGTCAGCAGTATCTTCTCCATTTTTCAACTCAAAGACTTAAGTTAGAATTGTTGGGGTTAGAGGTACCTGAGTTCCAGATATAGACCCAAAAATGGTGTTGTTATCTTGATTGTGGGCAGTATAGACCCACTCCTTTATATCATCAGAAGGCAGCTTGATCCTGGTGGTCATTATTGCTGTCAGATTCTTGTCTTTGAACAATCCCAATATATCTTGAAAAATCTGGTCAGTTGTGCTGAATGATTCCATGTCGATGTCAAAACCAGCATCAAACTTCATAGCAGCAAGAATAGCAACTAACACAGCCATGGGTACCTGCAAAAATTCAACAGACAAAACAACCAAGTGTAGAGCTGTTTGGAGGGAAAGAAAATTCTTGCAGAGAAATCGAAAGCGCAAAGGAGAACGTCGGCAAAAAATGAATTTTATATTAGGGTTCGACGCAGAATTGGAAAGATCGTTGAACTCAGGTCGACGATCGAGGCCACTAAAGGAATCTGAAGAGACTTCAACATCGTCGATCTTCGTTCGACGATATTGGAGAGCGTCGAGCTCTGTTCGACGATCGTTCAGAGAACAAAATCGTCGAGCGCCGTTCGACGATCGTTGACCGGAAGAGATAGTTCATACTATCTGAGAGACGCTGAACTCAGTTCGATGATTTCGGAAATCGTCGATCTCCGTTCGATGATCTTGGGGAAAATCGTCGAGCGCAGTTCAGAGATCAGAGAAATTCTAGACACTAAGAAAAATCAGAATGTTTGCCTAGTCTTGGTCAATTTTTAAGCTTTCAAAATCTTGGATATTATTTAAGACTTACTCCATCTAACATTCCTAACTGGTTTAGGAAGAAGGTGTGTTTCTTTTCATCCAAAGGCTTGGTGAAAATATCTCCTCTTTGTAAATCAGTTGGGATATATTGTAGTTCAATTTTATTCTTTTCAACATTATCCCTTAAGAAATGATGCCTAATCTCTATGTGTTTTGTCCTACTATGGAGGACTGGATTTTGAGCTATAGAAATAGCACTGGTGTTATCACAAAAGATTTTAGACTTCTCTAAGTTGTAGCCATAGTCTAGGAGTTGGTTTTGAATCCACAAGATTTGTGAACAACAACTGCCTGCAGCCATATATTCAGCTTCAGCAGTTGAAGTTGACACAGATGTTTGTTTCTTACAAAACCAAGAGACAAGTTTGTCACCAAGGAACTGACAAGTTCCACTGGTGCTTTTCCTGTCAATTCTGCATCCAGCATAATCAGCATCAGAGAATCCAGTTAAATCAAATGCTGAATCTTTTGGATACCAGAGACCTAGATTTGGACAACTTTTAACATACCTGAGAATCCTCTTTACTAGTGTTTGGTGTGACTCTCTAGGGCTTACTTGAAACCTAGCACATATACATGTAGCAAACATTATATCTGGTCTACTGGCTGTAAGATACAGTAAAGAGCCAATCATTGCTCTATATGTTGTCTGATCAACGGGTTTCCCATGTTCATCAGCATCCAATACAGCATTAGTAGGCATGGGTGTTTTCATACAAGATGCTTCAGACATGTCAAATTTCTTAACCAGTTCATTTGCATACTTGGTTTGAGAAATGAAGATGACTTCAGCATGTTGCTTGACTTGCAATCCTAGGAAGAAGGATAGCTCACCCATGCTACTCATCTCAAATTTAGAGTGCATTAGGTTAGAAAACCTTCTGCATAATTTTGAGTCAGTAGAACCAAAAATAATATCGTTTACATAAATATGTACTAGTAGGGTATGGGACTTACGGGTTATAATAAAAATAGTTTGGTCTACTCTACCCCTTATAAAACCATTTTCCAAAAGAAAGCATGCTAGGGTCTCATACCATACTCTAGGAGCTTGCTTGAGATCATATAATGCTTTGTTCAGTCTAAAAACATAATCAGGATAAGTTGCAGAGATAAAACCTGGAGGTTGTCTGACATATACTTCCTCTTTGATGTCTCCATTTAGGAATGCACTCTTGACATCCATCTGATATACCTTGAAGCCTTTGTGAGCTGCATAAGCTAGAAATATTCTGATGGCTTCTAATCTTGCAACTGGTGCAAAGGTTTGGTCGTAGTCGATTCCTTCTTCTTGAGAGTATCCCTGAGCAACTAGCCTTGCCTTGTTCCTTATAATTACTCCTTGATCATCCAGTTTGTTTCTGAATACCCATTTTGTTCCAACAATGGCATGATCCTTAGGCTTTGGCACTAGTTCCCATACTTTGTTTCTTTCAAATTGATGCAACTCCTCTTGCATTGCAATGATCCAGTGTGGATCTTGCTCTGCATCTTGAATGGACTGAGGTTCAATTTGAGATAGGAAGCAGGTGTGCAACAGGTTTTGGTTGACCTGATTTCTGGTTTGCACACCAGCTGAGATTACTCCAATTATTTGGGAAATTGGATGGTCTCTTGATGTCACTAAATCAACAGGGGGTGTTGATTGTTCACCAACCTGTGTTGTTGTTTCCTCTTGTGGTACAACAAATGGCTCTTCAAGTTGTTCTTCAATATTTTGAGCATTTCCTTCATCTTCACTGCTTTCATCCTCTTGAGTAACCTGTAACTTGTTCAAGTCTTCAACTAGAGAATGTTCCTGCAAAGGTTCTATGGTAGAAGAAATCTTCTCCTTGAAAGACATGTTAGATTCATCAAATGAAATATGAACAGATTCCTCAATTTTTAAAGATGATTTATTATAGACCCTATAAGCCTTGCTGATCATGGAGTATCCCAGAAACACTCCTTCATCAGCTTTGGCCTGAAATTTTGCTAAATATTTCTTGTCATTATTATGAATATAGCAAATGCAACCAAAGACTCTAAAATAGTCAACTTTAGGTTTCTTCCCTTTGAGTAATTCATAGGGAGTCTTTCCCTTTAGTTTATGTATCAAACTTCTATTCAACACATAGTTGGAGGTGTTTACTGCCTCTGCCCAAAAGGATAGAGGTAGATGAGCATCTAACAACAATGTAGTGGCAGATTCAATAAGGGTTCTATTTTTCCTTTCAGCTACCCCATTTTGTTGAGGAGTTCTAGGAGCTGAGAAAGTATGCCTGATCCCTTCACTCTGACAGAACTCTTGCATAAGAAGAGAACCAAACTTTGTCCCATGATCACTTCTGATCAGGGCAATGTGAGTATTGAACTCAATCTGTATACATTTGAGAAACTCTGTTTGACACTTAAAGTTATCAGACTTATTCCTTAGAAAGAACACCCAAGTGAATCTAGAGAAGTCATCTACAACTACTAAAGTGTAGGATTTCCCTCCTAGGCTTTGTACTGTGATGGGTCCAAAGAGATCCATGTGTAACAGATACAATATCCTAGGTGAATCACTCTTATTAAGTGACTTAAAGTTATTTTTAGTTTGCTTGCCTAACTGACAAGCCCTGCAGAGTTCTTCCTTCTTGTAGGGGCCAGAAGGTAGTCCCCTAACAAGGTTGTCCTTGGATAGCCTAGCAATAGTTCTAAGGTTTAGGTGTCCTAATCTCTTATGCCATAAAATATTTGGTCTACAGATAGAGTTGAACAAGAAGATATCTACATAAGTTGAAAGAAAATCCACTAGGTAGATGTTACCTTTTCTTTTACCTGTCAACATAGTTGTGTTGTCCTCTGACTTGATTTTGCATAAGGCTTTGCTGAAGGTCACCTGGTAGCCTTCATCACACAGCTGACTGATGCTAATTAGGTTGTGCTTCAGTCCTTCCACATAAGCTACCTTCTTGAAAGTTACTGATCCAATCTGGACTGCACCATATCCTTTAGTCTGTCCAAAGTTTGAATCACCAAAGATAACTTTGGGTCCAAGCTTGGCTCTGAAGGATGTGAGGTTATTCTTGTTCCCTGTCATGTGCTTAGAGCACCCACTATCCAAATACCATTGCTGGTTAGATGTTGGATAGGTTTTTACCTGCACATAAGACAATTCATTTGTTTTTGACCCAGTTTACCTTGGGCCTAGGTTGATAACCTTTAAATTCTGAAATGAAAGACATCCCAGGTTGACTCTTATATCCTTCAGGATGATATCTCCTTGGAGGTATAATCCATTCAGTATAAGGGTTGAAGATTTGGGATGAAGGACCCTTAGGATTCAATTTTGATTTGCCTTTGAAAAGTTTTCCAGGGCTCTGACCTCTATTCGACGATCTTGGAGCTACATTCGACGATCTTGGGTCAGATCGTCGAGCTCCGTTCGACGGTCGACTATGGGTGAGGTCAGGTATTTGAGATCGTCGACCTGTGTTCGATGACTTTGGCTGAGATCGTCGATCTGCGTTCGACGATTTTGCCTGAGATCGTCGAGCTGCGTTCGGCGATCGTCGATCTCCGTTCGATGATTTCTGCTGGGACTTAGTTTTCTGAGGCAGATCAGAATTTTTCCTAGCAACCTCTACAACTCCCTTTCCTTTGTCAGAAATGAATTTGATTGGAGTTGTTAGAACTATGGGTTGGCTGGATGAAGCACCCAAGCCCAGTGTACTGTTAAATCTGGAGTTCACTGTGCTTGTGATGTCCATCAGCTTGATGCTTCTCCCATTAAGGGATTCTTCAAGCTTTTTGGCCTCAGAGAGCTCACTTTTCAGTGAAGCTATCTATTCCCTACAGCACTCCAACTCCTGAGAGAGTTTGAGGTTTTCTGACTTTAAAGTATTGTGTTCAGATAATTGATTTCTGAGAGAGATAATTTCTTTCTCAGACTTTAGCAGGTCTAAACACAGTGCTTTAAATTCAGATTTAAAATCCTCCGAACTAAAATCAAAAGAACCAATTACCTGATCTTCTTCAGGTTGAGTCTCTGAATCCGACTCTGACTCCTCTTCTTCTGAATTATGCTGTGAGGCATTGATTGTCATCATGCAGAACTCCTTTTCTTCTGCATCATCCTCATCATCACTGGAGCTAGATGAGGCTTCTGACTCTTCTTCAGTCTCACTCCAGGATTCAGCAACAAACCCTTTTCTTGTATGTTTGTTTTTGCTTGATGAGGGTTTGCCATTGTCATTCCTCTTGGAGTCTTTCTCCTTTCTTCTTTCTTTCCTATCCCTTCTGCCCTTGTTCTTGTTCTCTGGACAGTCAGGAACTATGTGCCCTGGTTTCCTGCAACCAAAGCAAATAATGTCTTTATTATAATTATTAGTGGACTTGTCATACCTTGGCTTATCATGTTCTATGATTTCCTTCTGAAGTCCTTTCTGGCCATCTTGTAAAATCTTTTGGCCAACAGACTGAGTAGTTCATCATTGCCTGTGACTTTGTCTTCAGGCAGATCTTCAGTTGCCTTGAAGGCTATGGCCTTCTCTTTTCTTGTGGCTGGTGAGCCAGCCTTCTGTTCTTCTTCTCTATTTTTGATGAGTAGCTCATAAGATTTGAGCTTACCCAATAGAGCTTCAAGGGTGATCTCATTCAGACTTCTGGCATCCTTAATTGGCCAGATTCTTGAATCCCAAGTGCTAGGGAAGCACATTAGGATCTTGTCATTAAGCTCTGTTAGAGAGATCTCTTTGTCCAATATCCTGAGTTCACTGACAATTAGACTTAGCCTGTTGTACATGTCTCCCACTGACTCAGTTTCTCCCTTCTTGAAATTCTCATATTGAGAGATGAGATGGGATCTCCTATCCTTTCTATCATCAGCTGAGCCTGAGACTATTTCTGAGAGTTTGTCCCAAATTTCCTTTGCTGAATTGCATTCAGCCACCTTTTGAAATATATCATCTGACATTGTCTGGGCCAAGCTGTTCATAGCCTTGGCATCAGCTACCTTCCATCTCTTGATATCGGCATCTGTTCCTGATAGAGGTGGAACAGCATTTGTGCTTGTGTTCTCTGGGGGTCTTAGACATACTGTCAAAACAGAATTAAAAATATCTTCGTCAATAGAATTCATGTATAATCTGATCCTTGCTTTCCAAAGTGCAAACTTGGATAGATTGCACACTGGAGGTCTGGTGCTAGCATAATCTTTGTTTTGGGCCATGATTTGTGAAAGAAAAAATAAAATACAAAAGAAACACATATCTAACTTGGGATCTTTGGTTTCAGGTGTTAGCCTGTACAACCAATCAGGTATGGTATGTTTAACCAACATCCCTCTGATACCAATTGAAAGTGCAGCTAGATCTGATATACTCTAGAGGGGGGTGAATAGAGTATATGGTGCTTTGAAAATTTTTACAACTGTTGTTGTAATATGTGTGAGCAGGGAAGCAGCAATAAAACTAATCACAGCACTGAGTTAACCAAAAGCTAATCACAGAGTAATCAAGGCCAGAAACAAACATAAAAACAAGCAAAACCAGAAGACACAAGGAAATATAGTGGTTCCCCTAAACTTGGGTACATCCACTCTTCTACCACCCTAGGTAGGAATCCACTGCAGGATGAGTTGATCAGGTGTCCTGGGCACCAATGAGCTTTTGATAAGGTGCTCAAAAACTAAAGCAGATTTTTTGATCAGGTGTCTTGCCACCAATGATCTTTTGACAAGGTGCTTAAAAACCAAGCTCAAACTTTTGAAGGGAGTTTGAGAAACCCTTTACAGAGAGGGGGTGAGAGAGTGATGGAAGTCTTCTCTTTCTCAAACAACTGAGAAGACTATGTGGATTGTTGATGTCAAAGCTCCCCCTGAATCCTTGAGATCTTCAGGAAGAAAAGCTTTGCTGAGGGTGATAGGCCTTCAAAAATTGAACTCCAGCAATAGATGATTTCAGCAATAGCTGAAATGTTGAATGTCTGGAGTCTTGAGAAATGTTGGCCTTGAACACTTTGAAACTAAAGAGATCTGAAGATTTGAGAAAGCTTGATCTCCTTGGACGTGTGTGTTCTTGAGAATTCTTTTAGACAGAATACTTTTGAATGTCTCTCTATAATTTGTGTGTCTCTCTCTGTATATCCCTAGAGACTCAAAAAATTTCTATCTTTTATTCTCTGGTACAGAATAGAATAACATTCTCTATCAAGTTTAGCCGTTAGCCTACATTAATTGCATCCTTAATTGCAAAATCTCTTCTGGAGGAAAGTCCATAGAAATATTCCTTGAAAAAATTCCTTGAAACTTGGTCCAGAAATGAATGAAAATGGCTAGGAAATCTCTGAATTAATTGCAGAATAACTCCTTGACTGATTTGAATTTGAATCTAAAACCATCCTTAAAGTTATCTGAAATCGTCGAACTGAGCTCTGCTATCGTCGAGCTGAGCTCAGCAATCTGGAAAAATACAGCAGCAAAATATCGTCGATCTGAGCTCAAAGATCGTCGAACTGAGCTCAGAGATAAAGATCTAAAGCAGAGTCAAAATCGTCGACCTGAGCTCACCGATCGTCGAATGGAGTTCGACGATATAATGAGGTTGAGCTCAGCGATCGTCGAATGGAGTTCGACGATCTATCGAAGTTGAGCTAGACGATCGTCGATCGGAGTTCGACGAATCGTCGTGCTGAGCTCGACGATATGACTTAGTCTCTAAACAGAAAATCTTGGTCTTCAGGGCAGCTTCCAAACCTACACTTCTAACCCTTAGACTCAATTCTAATTGACCTATTAAGCTATACAGGAGGTCAAGCATGATTCCTAGATACATAGTGATCCTGACCCAAATTAGTAATAGGGTGTTCCAACACAGGAGAGGGCAAGGAACAATGCTTTTGCTTTATATGCAAGCTTTTTATTTATATTAAATCATATAGAGAAGGCGGAAAGACACTTACCTGTGTGGTGATCAAATTTTGATCAGTGGCCATGATTGAATCCCGACACTTAGCTGCAATCCATCTTTTTTATAATTTTTGTTGAGTAAGCTTATTTTCCTCAACCTTCGTTTTCTTTAGCAATTAAATTGCATCTACCCCCTTACTGTGTTGGCCTAACCTGCAGGAGTAAGATTGTCCTGCAATACACATTATAATATGTGCCATAGTGGGGTGCGACTACACATAATTTCAACATCCCAAAATTGAGCTGGAGGATGTAGGGTCTAGTTACATCATGTGACACAGTGATTGTGTTAGCCCTAAACTCAATTGTTAAAATAAATTTTGATACTTGTCTAACATCTTTTCTTGACTAATTTATCTCAACTTGTATTGCACATGTAGTATGTGTCTTAATGAAGTGCAATTTGAACTGTTTAATATTCTCATGTTAGTTTGTGGATGTTGAATCTAGTTACATCTAGTGGCATAGTGAGCATGAGATCTACAAACTTAGTTATTGAGATACGTATTTAGACAATTATCTTATTGTCTTACTTCTTTTCCGACTTTAGTTTCAACTATCTTATATCTAAAATGCATAGCCCTTGTAATTAAGAGAACATTTAGTAGACTCATAAATAAGATGAATTCTACTTATCTTTGTCCTGTAGACTAGAAGCAGATGTTGGATGCATAGTCTCTGAGCACACTAGCATCCTTGCTCCTGACCTTTAGCCTTTGTTGTACATCTGGCTTTTATTTACTAGCTCCCTCTCAACAATTGCACATGTCTTTGACATCTTGTGCATGATGATTAGTTGGATCATTCCTTGTACCAAGACTTAGGTCTGGTACATCTCTGTCCAAGGACCATAATTGGGCATGGCCACTTGGACTATCCTACAAGACAAAATTTACCTTACCTTAGGAACCCAAGCTAACTTGGGTCCTAGGTTATTGTTAGTATAAGAATGCATATGTCTACCTATAAGAGTCCTGTCAGGAAGACACTGCCTTGCCTTTGTCACATTTGGGGTTGCGCCAATAGTTTATGACAAAGTGGCCCACTTTGCCACAGCACCAACATTCATGGATGTTGTATCTCCTTTTCTAAACACACCTTGAAGTGTGCAAGCCATTTCTAGCTGTCTATTCAGTGGGGAGAATTGTGGCCTTCTTCTTGTTTCTTCTAGCAAGATCTTGACCAGAAGTAAGTCTAATAGTAGAGGAACTTGCCTACCTCTGAACTCTATTAGCAATAGCCTTCTTTGAAGTTGGCATGTTCTTAATGGCTTCAGAGGTAGTCAAGTCAGCCTTACTGACAGAAGCACTATAGGATTGAGTTCTTGCTTGAAGAACCTTAGAATGGGCAGTAGCCTTATACTTGAATGAGGGGGCTGAGGCACTAAATACAAAAGGTCCAGGATGGGCCTTTTATTTTTTTATATGGGGCCCATTCTGTGCACTCAATCCCATGACCTCTCTTCTTCCATTGTAAGGTACTTTTGTAATCTTACAAGGAAGATTCTCACACCTCCAGTGACCACACTTGCAGTCTTGGTCATGCCTGTTGGATGGGAGAATTACCTTGTGAAAGGTTGATTTAGGCCTGACAGGAGCTTGGCCTCCCCTCTGAGATTGGATAGCTTTTCAAATCAACTCGGACTCAGATTTTCTCTTGATAACATTTATCTTAGAGAAATTGGCCAAAATCCTCTTCTCCCTTTCAAGTTTCTCTTCAAGATCTTTGATAACAGAGTCCTTATATTTGATGGACTCAACATGGATATCTACCATGGTATTTAGATGAGCTACTTCCCTCTCTTTTAGATATAGCAAAGATGAAGTTTCATCTTGCAGGGAAGCAGCCAGCTATATGGAAGCAATTTCTTCTGCTTCTTGACAAGAATCTTGCTTTTCTTGAAAGCTTTCAGAAGTGCAGTATGATTTTCAATCAGTTGATTAATATCATCTTTTGATAGAAGACGTTCATCATCACTTGATGAGGATGCATCAGAATCTGAGCTGGATTCATATCCTGACTCTGAGGATGAACTGGATGGGGAATGTACCTTATTTTGTCTAGGCTGATTCCTGGCAGAATTCTTCTTCTAGTGTAGTTTTTAGTTCATAACATCTGCATTCACCTTACTTAGCATCATACACCTCAGAGTCACTATCTGAATGTGACAGAGGGCCCCTGATCTTTGCTCTTGTATTTGAATAGACTTTGTCTTCTAAAAGAGCTGCCAATAGTCCAATGTTATTCTTGTCTTTTCTACATATTTGAAGTTCCATTGATCTCCACATCTTATGGTTCACTTTTGAACACATAAGCACAAACTTTTTTAGCTATCCTTTGAGGTCTACTCAGACTATTAGGTCCTTTTTAAGTTACCTCCCTCTAATACCACTTCAAGTCTTTAATTTCAAGGATAGCTAAATCACCTAGAGGGGGGGTGAATAGGTTTCTTAGTCCTTAGTGAATATCTTTTCTTTTCTTTTAGTTGGATGCTTTATTGGTTGATTATATTCTCCTTTCAAGACATGCAACCTATAATAAAACCAACACAGTGAAAACACACAAAGCATATAATATTTATAGTGGTTCCCCTAATAAGGGTACATCCACTTTCCCTCTCACCTATCCAATTATCTTGTTGGACTAGGTACTTCTCCAAAACTCTGCTCCAAAGAGCTTATACCTCAGATCCTTCAGGATCTCTTAGTCTCCTCCAAGACTTACAGCTCAACCACAAAGTGCCAATAACTCAGTGGTCAGCAGAATACCTATCTCAGGCTAAAGGCCCTACACTCAGGCTGGGAGGACAGCCCTACCTTAAATTAACAGGATCCTACCTCAGAGATTCACACTCTCCTACAGCTCAGTGATCAGTTGACCATCTACCTCAGACTTGAAGATAAGTCCTACAGCTCAGATTCTCAACAGAATCTTACCTCAGAGCAAATTGCTCCTACCACTCAAATCTAGTAGGATCTTACAGGATGGAAGTGAGTTGGTGAGGTTCTTGATTAGACATAAGAGAAATTTCTCTATGCAAATCTACCTTGACTTAGATAGACTCAGCCCAACTTTGACTCCAGGAATATTTTTCCTGAGTTTTCCTTTTCCTAAACTAAGATACACTCAGTCCTAGCTTCTTCTTCACAGCACCAGGGATTTTTCCTACTGGATCTGTGAAGTAACTTTAAAAAAACTTGTTGCTACCTAAGTTGAAGAATTCTCATATTAACTTCTTCACCGCGACAAGGATAATAGCTTGTGCTGGAAGTAACTGGCAGAAAGCAGTTCTGCTTCTTCTTTACTTCCTAGGTTGAGGATGTTTAGCCCTATCTTCTTCTCCATAGCCTCCAGTAGATGATCTTTAGTGTTATGTCGTTGGATCTATGAAGAACCTGCTAGCAAAGATGGAAAATGCCACCAGCTAACTTTCTTACTCCTCTTTAGAGATCTACTCTGATCTTGTTGTAGTCAAATATGAAGACCAACAGATAACTTTTTAAGCCGTTGGACCTCCAGTCTTTTTGCTTTTTATTCCTCTCTTCACAGCAATAATGGTGATTAAGTAGAAGTTCCTCAATAGCTCTACTACAAGAGGTTTTTTTCTTCTGTAAAGTCTTTTCCTTTTATCATTTATGTCCCAACGGCTCTTTGTGTAGTGAGCCCCAAACATTTAATCTCGGATGCTTCCTTTATTTAACGCCAACTGTCGTACAGTAGGTATGCGGCGACTTTTGTCATGTACTGTAGTTTTGCCGCTAACAATTTGAATAAAGTTGACTTGTTGACTTATTGACGTCAGCACCTGTGGACTTAGTCAAAAATCAAGCATTAGTAGAATAAGCGTTGAGTGAATGAGCTTCACTCAATACCAAGGTATTTAGACATTTCTGTCTATCTAGGCGTTGACAGCATTGAGTGAGTAAGCCTCACTCAATGCTTTTTGTCTTAACCAATTCTGCACCTTATTCTGCATGAATGACGTTGATAGCGTTGAGTGAGCACACCTCACTCAACGCCTTGTGCCTTTGCCATGTATTCTATCATTTAGTAGTTGAGAGCATTGAGTGAGCATGCCTCACTCAATGCTTTCTGCCTTAGCCAATTTTCTACTTCCTCGGCATCTTAAGCGTTAAGAGCGTTGAGTGACCATGCCTCACTCAATGCTTTTTTCTTTATTCAGATTTTATGAGTCATGGCGTTGAGAGCATTGAGTGAGCATGCCTCACTCAACGCTTTTTGCCTTAGCCAGATTTTTCTACCCCTTGGCGTTGAGTGAGTAAGCTTCACTCAATGCATTTGGACATAGACAAATATCTGCACAACTTTTCTATGGCTTTGACTAACATTGCAATACTCAATGAATATGGAGTATGGCATTGAGTGAGTGATACTCACTCAATACCTATGGATTTATTCCATTTTTCTGCTCATTTCCTCTTAGGATTTTACTGCATAAGCCTGTCTCACAGACTTTTATTGTATGGCGTTGAGTGAGTTGACTTCACTCAACGCCTGTGGATTTAGCAACTTTCTCTGCTTGTCACTCCTTTGAATCTCACTATATAGGCTCCACTCAGTGCTATAAGTCATCTGGCGTTGAGTGAATGACCTTCACATAATGCCTGTGGACATACATTTTTCTATCAATCCACATCATAGGTAAATGTTTACCCGATCTAGCCACTTAGGCTATCTATCCCATCAATGTTGCTAGGACATCCTGCAATCATTAAACTTGAGCACAAGTCAGATTACCGTATGTGCATACATTGTTTATTAGGTCTTCTTCAAATCCAGGATATTGAGATCAATGGACCCAACAATTGTCATTTCAATTCCTAGATAGCTCTAATTTTCTTGCAATTATACTTTTTACTTTTTAGTTTATAAAATTGTTTGTTTCTTCAATTATGAGTATCTAATTTCTTACCATTTGATCAGATGAATTCTTAAGTTTCTTATTTCATAATCTCTCATTTTCATAGCTTTAGATTTAGAATTATTATGATTCACCTTTGATTTTCTTTTAACGATTTCATATTGTTGGTGTATGCTAATCAATCCTTGATCCATATTCTTGTTGATCGGGAGATCCGTGAATACATGTAGATCGCTTATTGGTGGAAGGAGTTACAAGCAATCCTGGAGAGAGGATGACAAAAATCTTTCGGATTGAAGTCAATTCCAATAGTGGGGTTCAATACCTAAAGCAGGCATGGGGGTTTCGACTGGCCAAGGGGTCTTAATCAATCAACCTAAGGTTAGTTATTAGTGTATTCTCGAGAGAGGCTCTTTCATATTTTGGAAACCTCCATGGTCGAATTATTCTCGATCATCTTGTTATGAACTTTTGATTTACGATTTATTTTACTTATGAATGATGTTCGATTGAATGCTCTTCTCTTTCTTTTTCTCTTCTATTATTTTAATTACCAGTTTATATTCTGATAAAATAATAGTAATTTGGTGAGTAGAAGTAATCAATAGACCCGTGGAATACGACAATTGATATTTTAATTTCTAAAATATATTATACTATGAATGATACGTCCTCTTGCTTATGGTTTGTAGAATTTGGAGAAAAATAATTATCTGGAATTTTACATATCAACTACAAGTTTCTCAAACTTCTTAAACAGTCCAAGCCCCCTTTTTAAAATTTTCATTCTCTATAGTAGGAGCACGAGCCCACATATTTTTTTGGAGTTCATTTTAATATTGTGTTCTCTTACTTCAAGGAGGAACTTTCATATGCTCTTAGGAGTATTGATGAATGATGATGATAATGAGGTTAGTCAAATAAAATAGATAAGTTATAATAAGAACCAATTCTTTTTTTGGTCCCAATTATGATATCTTACTTATGTAAATTTTGGTATAGACATTGATCATCAAAAAAAAATTTACCTTTTGGTTGGCCCCACCCTTGTCAAACTTCCTGGATCCACCCCTATGTGACACTAGTTATCACAAAGAGTTTTGAATAATGCTGAAAAAGTTATGATTTTTAGATTTTTAGCTTTAGGTGTTTACAAAAGATTATATTTCTAAAATACTTATGTTTTTCAAAATCATGAATGCTCACATAAATATAGTATGAAAACATAATATACACATGTTCGAACAATGGACATGCATGATAAAAATAATCATATAATGTAACAAAGTATTCATGCAAAGGATGTAATATGAGTATGCCCTAGATAATGATATCCTAACTATATGTTTATACCCTAGCCTCATACTAAGTGACAGATAGACACGACAAGCTGCACATATGTCATAGGTTGGGGTGGTAGTCTCATATGCATACAAAAGATAATGCTCAACCTAGCACTCTTTACCCCCGGTGTCTCGCAAGGCCCCACTGGAACCCTCCACGATTTAGGACAAGATATGACTTAGAGGTTAAGTCTCTAATGCCCACAATCCTACACCTTCGCTATTGTGAGACATACGACATGGGTAAACGATAATGGACGTACTAAGAGTTTGATCTTAAACACCTAATTATAAACTATGGCTTTTTATATATGATGAATTTTAAAAATTAGCAAAAAATATAGGTAAAGATAGTGATAATTAAAGTAGCAAAGTAATTTTTGGGAAGTTAAACATTTAAATTCATAGGGATTTTTTTAAAAAAGGAATAGGGATACCGCCAGCGTTAGAACCTAATATATGGTGCTAGCAATAATGATTATATTTTTGTTTAAAATACATAGTTTTTGCAATTTCTTAATTCCATTTTTTCTTAATTTTGATTTAACATCATAAGGGACTTCTAATGTACCAAACAAATCACGGAAATTAAAAAAGTTGTGCATTATAATTTTTTTAGTATAAGACCCCTAATATCCCATTTAAATCCAATTTTGACAATGATTTTATTAATCTTGACAATATCTCTCAAGAAATTCAATCTTCAATTTATAGTGATATTACAAGACAATTATAGGCAATGAATTTAAAAGGGATAAAATCTAAAAAAAGATAAATATGGCTGTTGAAAATAATATGACTCTTTATTCAATTTCAGTCCATTTGATTCATTAAAGAATTTAGGTTTAATGTCTGAAAGTCATATTGTAAACTATATAAAGTGGCCTTGAACATATTTGCTTAAACAAAACGCAAAACCAAATCAAAATAAAAGCAAAAAGAAATTAAGGATATCATGAGGTAGAGTATTATGTATTTCATTTTGATTTGTTTCTACTTCATGCAATTTATGGATACTAATAAATACAAGATTTAGATATCCAAAGAGAACCTAGTGTAACAGTTCCTTTGGGTACCCAAATACAACATGATAATCCATGGAGAGGTAATGATGAATTCTAGTGGAATGTGTGCATCATTTTTATTGATGGGCCTCCATTCATACTTTGATTGAATATTCTTTTTTATGTCAAATTTCCATAATCATTAAGTTGATACTTGTAATGACTGTGATTTTTGAAAGTTTTATTAATAGAAAAATTGTTAACATTTACTTTAATGTTGGGAGAAACTGAATGTGGATTAAATACTTTACTAGGTGTACATTTTATGAAATTTGAAATACAAGTAGATAACTTACACATTTTTGAAGATAAACTAGATATAAAAGATTCTGTATTATTTGAAAATTTTTGCATAAAGAATTTTAATGATCCTAATTTATGAGTTAGGCCACTATTTTCATTAATCAACTTTTTACTATCCTCTTTTGAAATATTTAGCTATTTTTCAAAAACCTTAAATTTTTCTTTTAGTTCATTGCAATATATATAATGTGTAAAAGTTTTATCTAAAGAGCATGTGACAGAACTAGGCATGACAAGGTAGATTCTTCATTGACATTTGTTTTAAAATTTTATTTTCTTAATATAATTTTAAGTTAACATTTTCCAATTTCTTGATTTTACGTTTAGCAAAACTTAGCATACACAATGTAGTAATTGAAGTTGCAATAAAGGAAGATTTTGTGCACAATGTTCTTTGATATGACAAGATTGAACACAAAGTTCCTACGACATCTTCTTTCATACTTGATGTGCATGTCATGTCCCCATCCGAGTATGATCATGCAAACTTGCATTCATATTTTTTGAATGATATTACTATAAGCACGACTCATCAATTTCTTCTATTGGATTCATAGGAAATTGCTCTTGTTCATCATCTATGGAAGGATGATTATAAGTAATCTTAAGAAATTTCCAAATATTATAAGAAGTTGGCAAAATATAAATAAGTTTGAAAATTTCTTGATTAATGGCACAAAATAAACTTTTCATTGATTTAACATTTTAAAACATCGCATTTATTTAAAATATTTGGTGGCTCTTGAATAATAATATTCCAAACTTCTTCATCTAAAGATTTTAGAAACTTTGATATTATGATTTTCTACCCTTTAATAATTTCCACTCATAAACAAAGGTGGTGCTAAATATTTTTCATTTAATAAACTTTTATCCCCTTTAGTGGAAACGAGGTCATGAGGCGCAATTATTCCCATTTGTTAGATCATTTTATAATAATCTCTCTCTAATACCACTTTTTGGATCATTAGGCATCTTTAGAGGTGGGGGGGGGTGAATAAGGGAAACTTATTTAAAAATATCATTGTTGGTTAAAGAAGTTTCAAAATATTTTACAGTGGAAAAATATATTTTATATCTCAAAAAATATTATATTGATGATTACTTTTAAAGAAGGTCAGATTTCAATATTCCTTCACTACCGTCAGTATTAGCACTAACGCCTGGTGCTAGTAATAGAAAGTGAAATTTGAATGTGTATTTTAAAAAGTAATTTGTAATATGTTTTGCTTTAATGCATTGAGGGAGAAATATTATTTAAAATATTTTAGAGCACTAAATAAAATCTATTTAATAAAATAGTGAAAGACATGATTTTAATTCATAAGAAATTGATTATAAAATGTTTGATTTCTATAATGCTAGAAATATGAAATACTTTTTTTTTCTATATCGACCCTTCTCCCAATGATCGGTTCTAGCCTATCTCTCCAAGATAAGGCCTCTAACCGCTCCTAAATCTACCGTAGAACTAGTCGCCCATACCTACGATGAAATATGGATTCCTCTTAGGAAACTGACATCCACATAGAACAATTTTCCCCTAAATCTCATAAGACTTACTCTCCCCTACCCGCGGTGAATTGTGAAATCCTCCTCGGAATTCGACGTTCTCCCCCGAATGATTTTTCCACTCCAGTTACAAAAGGATAAAATAAAGTGATTACAAGATAATAAAATATGCAATAGAAAAAAAAACTACCCAAGGATTTTTGAAGGTGAAGATGAAGGCGATTTTGACGTCGGCTTTCTTGATGTGTTCATCCTTTGTGTTGTATACGCGTGGCAGCACTTCCCCTTTAAAACTCCTTTCGATCTTCATATTCGCCTAAGTGAGTTCTCTTAATCTTTGGAGATGAGCCTCTCTCAACTGATTTGTATTAGTGGCTTGAAGAGCAAAGTAATTGAGGCCAAAGAAGCAGATGAGCTACTCTTTAATAGGTATCGGGAGCCAACACCGGCATTACTACATTCTTCGTGCGTTAGCTATTTTTAAAAACTTTTTTATCTTTGAAAATCAATTTTTTGGCAATTTTTTCTTCCAAAACTGGACCTTTAAAAAACTACCACCGGACAGTAGTTCTACAGCCAGCATTAGCACTTGCTAAATCTGGCTCCGCCCAACCTTTCTTTTTTGTCACGTCGATTTTGCCTTTCTAATTGGTGTTACTGTCGACATTAGTTACTACTGCCGATATTAGCGAAAACTTTTTCAACTTGTATATGACATCATCCTCTTTCCAGATAGGGTGACACGGCGCATAACTCCTTGTGGATTTAAAGTTATGGTCATTTTATGTTCAACACTAGTCTTTTGAAGCTTCTAAAGTGAACACGCCCTAGGGTCACGCCCATGATAGAAGGCTTGTCTCCTTATTTAATCTATGCTTGTACTTGTTTGACCTGCTCATTATAAACACATAAAAGACTAGATCAAATAAATCATGATATTTATTTTTCTCAAACCAAGACATGTGTAATGCATGCTCCAACAAAAGCAAGATCCAAGAGCTTGGTACAAAACCTTATCCAAATTCCTCCAAGAACACTCATTTACAAGAGAGAAGGTGGACAAAACATTATTCACTAGAACACATAAACAACAATTACTTATAGTTTAAATCTATGTGGATGATATTATCTTTGGCTCAAATGAACCAAAACATTGCAAAAGGTTTGCTGACCTAATGCAATCTAGATTTGGAATGAGTAGCATGTGAGAGTTATTATTTTTCTTTAGTCTCCAAGTGAAACAAAGTGGTGAAGATATATTCATATCCCAGTCTAAATATATAAAAGAACTAATTAAAAATTTTGTGATGGAAAATGCCTCCAACATAAAACCACCTTCGCTACCAATATTGTAATTGATAGAGATGAATCAGATCAATCTATTGACCAAAAAACCTATAAAGTAATCATTGACTATCTTCTTTACCTTACAGCTAGTAGGCCAAACATAATGTTTACCATATATATTTGTGCTAGATTCCAGGTTGACCCTAAAGAATCACACTTGAGTTTTGGAAAAAAAAATTATAAGATATCTCAAGGGTACACCTGAACTTGGGCTGCGATGTCTAATAGAATTTGAATTTGAGTTATATGGATACTTAGATGCAGACTTGATAGAAAAAGTACTTCAGAAACTTGTCAATTGATGGGTGTTAGACTGATTTCTTAGTTTATCAAAAAGGAAACCGCAATCTCTACTTCCACTGGTGAGGCTGAACATATAATTGTTGGAAGTTATTCTCAGATATTATGGATATAGAATCAATTAATTAATTTAATAAACTGCACAATCTTCTGTGACAGCTCAAGTGCAATTTTTATTGTCTCAAATCCACCTTTGTACATCAGAACTAAACATATTGAAGTCAAACACCACTTCCTCAGGGACAATATAGAGAAATGAAAAATTTCCTTAATAATGTGTCCACAAAAAATCAAAGGGATAATATTTTCACAAATCCCCTTGATGAAGTAAAGCTCAAGCACTTCATTAATGCAATGGGTAAGTTTGATGGTGCATAATAAAGCATATTATAATAAGCACAAATTAATTTTTTCCCAATAATGCATTGCTAGGAAAAATAACATAACACTTAAAATATTTAAACTTGTACTCAACATAACATCGAATGCAAGTCGGCAGAACATTGATGTCTATTCGATGCAACGCCTAAAGCTGATAATTATGAAGATTTGAACCCATTCAACACAACATCGATATACTTTAATAGAAAGCTGAAGAATCGTGGACATAAGAAGACGTTCACTTGCAGTCTTGGTCATGCCTGTTGGATGGGAGAATTACCTTGTGAAAGGTTGATTTAGGCCTGACAGGAGCTTGGCCTCCCCTCTGAGATTGGATAGCTTTCCAAATCAACTCGGACTCAGATTTTCTCTTGATAACATTTATCTTAGAGAAATTGGCCAAAATCCTCTTCTCCCTTTCAAGTTTCTCTTCAAGATCTTTGATAACAGAGTCCTTATATTTGATGGACTCAACATGGATATCTACCATGGTATTTAGATGAGCTACTTCCCTCTCTTTTAGATATAGCAAAGATGAAGTTTCATCTTACAGGGAAGCAGCCAGCTATATGGAAGCAATTTCTTCTGCTTCTTGACAAGAATCTTGCTTTTCTTGAAAGCTTTCAGAAGTGCAGTATGATTTTCAATCAGTTGATTAATATCATCTTTTGATAGAAGACGTTCATCATCACTTGATGAGGATGCATCAGAATCTGAGCTGGATTCATATCCTGACTCTGAGGATGAACTGGATGGGGAATGTACCTTATTTTGTCTAGGCTGATTCCTGGCAGAATTCTTCTTCTAGTGTAGTTTTTAGTTCATAACATCTGCATTCACCTTACTTAGCATCATACACCTCAGAGTCACTATCTGAATGTGACAGAGGGCCCCTGATCTTTGCTCTTGTATTTGAATAGACTTTGTCTTCTAAAAGAGCTGCCAATAGTCCAATGTTATTCTTGTCTTTTCTACATATTTGAAGTTCCATTGATCTCCACATCTTATGGTTCACTTTTGAACACATAAGCACAAACTTTTTTAGCTATCCTTTGAGGTCTACTCAGACTATTAGGTCCTTTTTAAGTTACCTCCCTCTAATACCACTTCAAGTCTTTAATTTCAAGGATAGCTAAATCACCTAGAGGGGGGTGAATAGGTTTCTTAGTCCTTAGTGAATATCTTTTCTTTTCTTTTAGTTGGATGCTTTATTGGTTGATTATATTCTGCTTTCAAGACATGCAACCTATAATAAAACCAACACAGTGAAAACACACAAAGCATATAATATTTATAGTGGTTCCCCTAATAAGGGTACATCCACTTTCCCTCTCACCTATCCAATTATCTTGTTGGACTAGGTACTTCTCCAAAACTCTGCTCCAAAGAGCTTATACCTCAGATCCTTCAGGATCTCTTAGTCTCCTCCAAGACTTACAGCTCAACCACAAAGTGCCAATAACTCAGTCGTCAGCAGAATACCTATCTCAGGCTAAAGGCCCTACACTCAGGCTGGGAGGACAGCCCTACCTTAAATTAACAGATCCTACCTCAGAGAGTCACACTCTCCTACAGCTCAGTGATCAGTTGACCATCTACCTCAGACTTGAAGATAAGTCCTACAGCTCAGATTCTCAACAGAATCTTACCTCAGAGCAAATTGCTCCTACCACTCAAATCTAGTAGGATCCTACAGGATGGAAGTGAGTTGGTGAGGTTCTTGATTAGACATAAGAGAAATTTCTCTATGCAAATCTACCTTGACTTAGATAGACTCAGCCCAACTTTGACTCCAGGAATATTTTTCCTGAGTTTTCCTTTTCCTAAACTAAGATACACTCAGTCCTAGCTTCTTCTTCACAGCACCAGGGATTTTTCCTACTGGATCTGTGAAGTAACTTTAAAAAAACTTGTTGCTACCTAAGTTGAAGAATTCTCATATTAACTTCTTCACCGCGACAAGGATAATAGCTTGCGCTGGAAGTAACTGGCAGAAAGCAGTTCTGCTTCTTCTTTACTTCCTAGGTTGAGGATGTTTAGCCCTATCTTCTTCTCCATAGCCTCCAGTAGATGATCTTTAGTGTTATGTCATTGGATCTATGAAGAACCTGCTAGCAAAGATGGAAAATGCCACCAGCTAACTTTCTTACTCCTCTTTAGAGATCTACTCTGATCTTGTTGTAGTCAAATATGAAGACCAACAGATAACTTTTTAAGCCGTTGGACCTCCAGTCTTTTTGCTTTTTATTCCTCTCTTCACAGCAATAATGGTGATTAAGTAGAAGTTCCTCAATAGCTCTACTACAAGAGGTTTTTTTCTTCTGTAAAGTCTTTTCCTTTTATCATTTATGTCCCAACGGCTCTTTGTGTAGTGAGCCCCAAACATTTAATCTCAGATGCTTCCTTTATTTAACGCCAACTATCGTACAGTAGGTATGCGGCGACTTTTGTCATGTACTGTAGTTTTGCCGCTAACAATTTGAATAAAGTTGACTTGTTGACTTGTTGACGTCAGCACCTGTGGACTTAGTCAAAAATCAAGCATTAGTAGAATAAGCGTTGAGTGAATGAGCTTCACTCAATACCAAGGTATTTAGACATTTCTGTCTACCTAGGCGTTGACAGCATTGAGTGAGTAAGCCTCACTCAATGCTTTTTGTCTTAACCAATTCTGCACCTTATTCTGCATGAATGACATTGATAGCGTTGAGTGAGCACACCTCACTCAACGCCTTGTGCCTTTGCCATGTATTCTATCATTTAGTAGTTGAGAGCATTGAGTGAGCATGCCTCACTCAATGCTTTCTGCCTTAGCCAATTTTCTACTTCCTCGGCATCTTAAGCGTTAAGAGCGTTGAGTGACCATGCCTCACTCAATGCTTTTTTCTTTATTCAGATTTTATGAGTCATGGCGTTGAGAGCATTGAGTGAGCATGCCTCACTCAACGCTTTTTGCCTTAGCCAGATTTTTCTACCCCTTGGCGTTGAGTGAGTAAGCTTCACTCAATGCATTTGGACATAGACAAATATCTGCACAACTTTTCTATGGCTTTGACTAACATTGCAATACTCAATGAATATGGAGTATGGCATTGAGTGAGTGATACTCACTCAATACCTATGGATTTATTCCATTTTTCTGCTCATTTCCTCTTAGGATTTTACTGCATAAGCCTGTCTCACAGACTTTTATTGTATGGCATTGAGTGAGTTGACTTCACTCAACGCCTGTGGATTTAGCAACTTTCTCTGCTTGTCACTCCTTTGAATCTCACTATATAGGCTCCACTCAGTGCTATAAGTCATCTGGCGTTGAGTGAATGACCTTCACATAATGCCTGTGGACATACATTTTTCTATCAATCCACATCATAGGTAAATGTTTACCCGATCTAGCCACTTAGGCTATCTATCCCATCAATGTTGCTAGGACATCCTGCAATCATTAAACTTGAGCACAAGTCAGATTACCGTATGTGCATACATTGTTTATTAGGTCTTCTTCAAATCCAGGATATTGAGATCAATGGACCCAACAATTGTCATTTCAATTCCTAGATAGCTCTAATTTTCTTGCAATTATACTTTTTACTTTTTAGTTTATAAAATTGTTCGTTTCTTCAATTATGAGTATCTAATTTCTTACCATTTGATCAGATGAATTCTTAAGTTTCTTATTTCATAATCTCTCATTTTCATAGCTTTAGATTTAGAATTATTATGATTCACCTTTGATTTTCTTTTAACGATTTCATATTGTTGGTGTATGCTAATCAATCCTTGATCCATATTCTTGTTGATCGGGAGATCCGTGAATACATGTAGATCGCTTATTGGTGGAAGGAGTTACAAGCAATCCTGGAGAGAGGATGACAAAAATCTTTCGGATTGAAGTCAATTCCAATAGTGGGGTTCAATACCTAAAGCAGGCATGGGGGTTTCGACTGGCCAAGGGGTCTTAATCAATCAACCTAAGGTTAGTTATTAGTGTATTCTCGAGAGAGGCGCTTTCATATTTTGGAAACCTCCATGGTCAAATTATTCTCGATCATCTTGTTATGAACTTTTGATTTACGATTTATTTTACTTATGAATGATGTTCGATTGAATGCTCTTCTCTTTCTTTTTCTCTTCTATTATTTTAATTACCAGTTTATATTCTGATAAAATAATAGTAATTTGGTGAGTAGAAGTAATCAATAGACCCGTGGAATACGACAATTGATATTTTAATTTCTAAAATATATTATACTATGAATGATACGTCCTCTTGCTTATGGTTTGTAGAATTTGGAGAAAAATAATTATCTGGAATTTTACATATCAACTACAAGTTTCTCAAACTTCTTAAACAGTCCAAGCCCCCTTTTTAAAATTTTCATTCTCTATAGTAGGAGCACGAGCCCACATATTTTTTTGGAGTTCATTTTAATATTGTGTTCTCTTACTTCAAGGAGGAACTTTCATATGCTCTTAGGAGTATTGACGAATGATGATGATAATGAGGTTAGTCAAATAAAATAGATAAGTTATAATAAGAACCAATTCTTTTTTTGGTCCCAATTATGATATCTTACTTATGTAAATTTTGGTATAGACATTGATCATCAAAAAAAATTTACCTTTTGGTTGGCCCCACCCTTGTCAAACTTCCTGGATCCACCCCTATGTGACACTAGTTATCACAAAGAGTTTTGAATAATGCTGAAAAAGTTATGATTTTTAGATTTTTAGCTTTAGGTGTTTACAAAAGATTATATTTCTAAAATACTTATGTTTTTCAAAATCATGAATGCTCACATAAATATAGTATGAAAACATAATATACACATGTTCGAACAATGGACATGCATGATAAAAATAATCATATAATGTAACAAAGTATTCATGCAAAGGATGTAATATGAGTATGCCCTAGATAATGATATCCTAACTATATGTTTATACCCTAGCCTCATACTAAGTGACAGATAGACACGACAAGCTGCACATATGTCATAGGTTGGGGTGGTAGTCTCATATGCATACAAAAGATAATGCTCAACCTAGCACTCTTTACCCCCGGTGTCTCGCAAGGCCCCACTGGAACCCTCCACGATTTAGGACAAGATATGACTTAGAGGTTAAGTCTCTAATGCACACAATCCTACACCTTCGCTATTGTGAGACATACGACATGGGTAAACGATAATGGACGTACTAAGAGTTTGATCTTAAACACCTAATTATAAACTATGGCTTTTTATATATGATGAATTTTAAAAATTAGCAAAAAATATAGGTAAAGATAGTGATAATTAAAGTAGCAAAGTAATTTTTGGGAAGTTAAACATTTAAATTCATAAGGATTTTTTTAAAAAAGGAATAGGGATACCGCCAGCGTTAGAACCTAATATATGGTACTAGCAATAATGATTATATTTTTGTTTAAAATACATAGTTTTTGCAATTTCTTAATTCCATTTTTTCTTAATTTTGATTTAACATCATAAGGGACTTCTAATGTACCAAACAAATCACGGAAATTAAAAAAGTTGTGCATTATAATTTTTTTTGTATAAGACCCCTAATATCCCATTTAAATCCAATTTTGACAATGATTTTATTAATCTTGACAATATCTCTCAAGAAATTCAATCTTCAATTTATAGTGATATTACAAGACAATTATAGGCAATGAATTTAAAAGGGATAAAATCTAAAAAAAGATAAATATGGCTGTTGAAAATAATATGACTCTTTATTCAATTTCAGTCCATTTGATTCATTAAAGAATTTAGGTTTAATGTCTGAAAGTCATATTGTAAACTATATAAAGTGGCCTTGAACATATTTGCTCAAACAAAACGCAAAACCAAATCAAAATAAAAGCAAAAAGAAATTAAGGATATCATGAGGTAGAGTATTATGTATTTCATTTTGATTTGTTTCTACTTCATGCAATTTATGGATACTAATAAATACAAGATTTAGATATCCAAAGAGAACCTAGTGTAATAGTTCCTTTGGGTACCCAAATACAACATGATAATCCATGGAGAGGTAATGATGAATTCTAGTGGAATGTATGCATCATTTTTATTGATGGGCCTCCATTCATACTTTGATTGAATATTCTTTTTTATGTCAAATTTCCATAATCATTAAGTTGATACTTGTAATGACTGTGATTTTTGAAAGTTTTATTAATAGAAAAATTGTTAACATTTACTTTAATGTTGGGAGAAACTGAATGTGGATTAAATACTTTACTAGGTGTACATTTTATGAAATTTGAAATACAAGTAGATAACTTACACATTTTTGAAGATAAACTAGATATAAAAGATTCTGTATTATTTGAAAATTTTTGCATAAAGAATTTTAATGATCCTAATTTATGAGTTAGGCCACTATTTTCATTAATCAACTTTTTACTATGCTCTTTTAAAATATTTAGCTATTTTTCAAAAACCTTAAATTTTTCTTTTAGTTCATTGCAATATATATAATGTGTAAAAGTTTTATCTAAAGAGCATGTGACAGAACTAGGCATGACAAGGGTAGATTCTTCATTGACATTTGTTTTAAAATTTTATTTTCTTAATATAATTTTAAGTTAACATTTTCCAATTTCTTGATTTTACGTTTAGCAAAACTTAGCATACACAATGTAGTAATTGAAGTTGCAATAAAGGAAGATTTTGTGCACAATGTTCTTTGATATGACAAGATTGAACACAAAGTTCCTACGACATCTTCTTTCATACTTGATGTGCATGTCATGTCCCCATCCGAGTATGATCGTGCAAACTTGCATTCATATTTTTTGAATGATATTACTATAAGCACGACTCATCAATTTCTTCTATTGGATTCATAGGAAATTGCTCTTGTTCATCATCTATGGAAGGATGATTATAAGTAATCTTAAGAAATTTCCAAATATTATAAGAAGTTGGCAAAATATAAATAAGTTTGAAAATTTCTTGATTAATGGCACAAAATAAACTTTTCATTCATTTAACATTTTAAAACATCGCATTTATTTAAAATATTTGGTGGCTCTTGAATAATAATATTCCAAACTTCTTCATCTAAAGATTTTAGAAACTTTGATATTATGATTTTCTACCATTTAATAATTTCCACTCATAAACAAAGGTGGTGCTAAATATTTTTCATTTAATAAACTTTTATCCCCTTTAGTGGAAACGAGGTCATGAGGCGCAATTATTCCCATTTGTTAGATCATTTTATAATAATCTCTCTCTAATACCACTTTTTGGATCATTAGGCATCTTTAGAGGTGGGGTGTGAATAAGGGAAACTTATTTAAAAATATCATTGTTGGTTAAAGAAGTTTCAAAATATTTTACAGTGGAAAAATATATTTTATATCTCAAAAAATATTATATTGATGATTACTTTTAAAGAAGGTCAGATTTCAATATTCCTTCACTACCGTCAGTATTAGCACTAACGCCTGGTGCTAGTAATAGAAAGTGAAATTCGAATGTGTATTTTAAAAAGTAATTTGTAATATGTTTTGCTTTAATGCATTGAGGGAGAAATATTATTTAAAATATTTTAGAGCACTAAATAAAATCTATTTAATAAAATAGTGAAAGACATGATTTTAATTCATAAGAAATTGATTACAAAATGTTTGATTTCTATAATGCTAGAAATATGAAATACTTTTTTTTTCTATATCGACCCTTCTCCCAATGATCGGTTCTAGCCTATCTCTCCAAGATAAGGCCTCTAACCGCTCCTAAATCTACCGTAGAACTAGTCGCCCCTACCTACGATGAAATATGGATTCCTCTTAGGAAACCGACATCCACATAGAATAATTTTCCCCTAAATCTCATAAGACTTACTCTCCCCTACCCGCGGTGAATTGTGAAATCCTCCTCGGAATTCGACGTTCTCCCCCGAATGATTTTTCCACTCCAGTTACAAAAGGATAAAATAAAGTGATTACAAGATAATAAAATATGCAATAGAAAAAAAACTACCCAAGGATTTTTGAAGGTGAAGATGAAGGCGATGTTGATGTCGGCTTTCTTGATGTGTTCATCCTTTGTGTTGAATACGCGTGGCAGCACTTCCCCTTTAAAACTCCTTTCGATCTTCATGTTCGCCTAAGTGAGTTCTCTTAATCTTTGGAGATGAGCCTCTCTCAACTGATTTGTATTAGTGGCTTGAAGAGCAAAGTAATTGAGGCCAAAGAAGCAGATGAGCTACTCTTTAATAGGTATCGGGAGCCAACACCGGCATTACTACATTCTTCGTGCGTTAGCTATTTTTAAAAACTTTTTTATCTTTGAAAATCAATTTTTTGGCAATTTTTTCTTCCAAAACTGGACCTTTAAAAAACTACCACCGGACAGTAGTTCTACCGCCAGCATTAGCACTTGCTAAATCTGGCTCCGCCCAACCTTTCTTTTTTGTCACGTCGATTTTGCCTTTTTTATTGGTGTTACTGTCGACATTAGTTACTACTGCCGATATTAGCGAAAACTTTTTCAACTTGTATATGACATCATCCTCTTTCCAGATAGGGTGACACGGCGCATAACTCCTTGTGGATTTAAAGTTATGGTCATTTTATGTTCAACACTAGTCTTTTGAAGCTTCTAAAGTGAACACGCCCTAGGGTCACGCCCATGATAGAAGGCTTGTCTCCTTATTTAATCTATGCTTGTACTTGTTTGACCTGCTCATTATAAACACATAAAAGACTAGATCAAATAAATCATGATATTTATTTTTCTCAAACCAAGACATGTGTAATGCATGCTCCAACAAAAGCAAGATCCAAGAGCTTGGTACAAAACCTTATCCAAATTCCTCCAAGAACACTCATTTACAAGAGAGAAGGTGGACAAAACATTATTCACTAGAACACATAAACAACAATTACTTATAGTTTAAATCTATGTGGATGATATTATCTTTGGCTCAAATGAACCAAAACATTGCAAAAGGTTTGCTGACCTAATGCAATCTAGATTTGGAATGAGTAGCATGTGAGAGTTATTATTTTTCTTTAGTCTCCAAGTGAAACAAAGTGGTGAAGATATATTCATATCCCAGTCTAAATATATAAAAGAACTAATTAAAAATTTTGTGATGGAAAATGCCTCCAACATAAAAGACCTTCGCTACCAATATTGTAATTGATAGAGATGAATCAGATCAATCTATTGACCAAAAAACCTATAAAGTAATCATTGACTATCTTCTTTACCTTACAGCTAGTAGGCCAAACATAATGTTTACCATATATATTTGTGCTAGATTCCAGGTTGACCCTAAAGAATCACACTTGAGTTTTGGAAAAAAAAATTATAAGATATCTCAAGGGTACACCTGAACTTGGGCTGCGATGTCTAATAGAATCTGAATTTGAGTTATATGGATACTTAGATGCAGACTTGATAGAAAAAGTACTTCAGAAACTTGTCAATTGATGGGTGTTAGACTGATTTCTTAGTTTATCAAAAAGGAAACCGCAATCTCTACTTCCACTGGTGAGGCTGAACATATAATTGTTGGAAGTTATTCTCAGATATTATGGATATAGAATCAATTAATTAATTTAATAAACTGCACAATCTTCTGTGACAGCTCAAGTGCAATTTTTATTGTCTCAAATCCACCTTTGTACATCAGAACTAAACATATTGAAGTCAAACACCACTTCCTCAGGGACAATATAGAGAAATGAAAAATTTCCTTAAATATGTGTCCACAAAAAATCAAAGGGATAATATTTTCACAAATCCCCTTGATGAAGTAAAGCTCAAGCACTTCATTAATGCAATGGGTAAGTTTGATGGTGCACAATAAAGCATATTATAATAAGTGCAAATTAATTTTTTCCCAATAATGCATTGCTAGGAAAAATAACATAACACTTAAAATATTTAAACTTGTACTCAACATAACATCGAATGCAAGTCGGCAGAACATTGATGTCTATTCGATGCAACGCCTAAAGATGATAATTATGAAGATTTGAACCCATTCAACACAACATCGATATACTTTAATAGAAAGCTGAAGAATCGTGGACATAAGAAGAGACTCCCATGTATGAACTTCTTGAAATTCTATCTTCAACAAGGTCTACTACAAAAACTCTCCCAAAATGAAAGAATTATACAAAGGACCAAAGAAAATAATATAAAAAGGATAAATTATATAAAAAGGCATATCCCAAAGTAGATCTTCCTAAAACCACAATGGAAGATTTCAGGAATTTTGAGTTAGAAAAGGCTCTTGATGAAATAAGAGAAAGAGATGCAGCAGAGTTTGAAGCTGCAGAAAAGGAACTGGCTGATAAGAAGAAAATTCTCCTTGATAAGCTTAAGATAGGGCAGTCTTAGGAGGATGTCATTGCTGAAAAATAGATTCAACTACCTGGTGCTATCTTTAATTATAAATAATATGCCAAGAAGCATCATGAAGCTCAAATTGTTGATGTTATAATACAAAAGAGTGGAAGGTCTTGGTTTCAATAAAGAAGATCATATTCCTTACACAATTGATAAAAAGGTAGATCAGTTTTATAAAGGGTCCAGCCTCTAATGCCTAAGAATCTATAGCTTGAGATCAACAAAAGGATGAATTTCCAAAAAATATTCTCGTGTCAATTAATGTGTCGTCAACCAAAATTTTGAATCATGTGTTTACAATTAATGCAACATCTCATAATATAGAGGCAAAAGTTTAGAAGTTTTTCAAGATCTATGAAGTTATTTAAGAGCACCTAATTAAAGCAAGATCTGCTCAATTTCAATATGTTGAAAAGATTTCAAGAAAACTATATATTGCCTTTTCACAATTTTTTACTGATAAAAAGAGAGGATGTCGCTATTTAAAGCATAAGTTTCCATTTCATGAAAGATTTCAGGTGTCTGCGCATGCGTCTATTTTTCTTTATTCATCAATGTTGTAAATTATTCAGTTCCTTTTTGTTTTATTCAGTGAATTCATTTTAAGAACTCTGTAAAACTTGTTAAATTAAATATGGGGAGATTGTTAGGAAAAACCATGTTGAATTTGTAACACCCCCACCCGTCAGGAAGAATATAACAGAAGATCCGGCCGGGGCCCCACGCCATATTCCATAAGCAGTCGGTGAAGTTATGTATTGAGATCATAATCCAATCAAGCGTCCTAACTCAAAGTGCATTCTAGCAGAAGATAATTTAAAACATAATAAGAACCCAACCATATGAATGTACACTAAACCAAACTGGAATGATGAGATGAATACACAATCAGTTATGGCCTTAAGGCCTTACAAAGTTTCCCCAAACGGTAATGTCTTACACACTTCGACATACAGGTCTGGCACACATGAAATAGTTAATAGTAAATACAACTTTGCTTTGGCCTTGGAGGGGCGGCATAGCATTTAGCTACCATGGATTTAGCCCGCTATTTACCACTTGGCTCTGCAGCACCTGCATGAAATCATCCCACCCCAAAGGTGGCAAACAAAGCAACAATCAGCATTAACTGACAAAATTATAATAACCCCACCCCTCACTCGGGGTGGCAGTTCTCCTTCACTGCATGACTTTAGTGTGTATATATATAATGACAAACAGAAAGTGCAACTTAAGCACCATATATACATTGTCACTACCAGCCACATGACCCAGGCACTCAAGACACATAATCAGTGTACCAGAAATACCCAGGGTCCCACCTCCGTTCTCAACGATGGTTAGCATAATTTGAGCATTCACTAGTCTTTTTGAGCCAAAGCCAAAGACTCGCCCTATGCTACAGCAAAGTCATGCTGAGAACAAGCCACTGACTCACTCCAAGCCGAATGTCATAAGGTTGGGTACAGTTCAGCTCTTTCCCGTTGCTCAAATTACCGGTTGCAGCAAGCCACGACGCGGGTTAGCTTCCCCTTTCCCATTCACAATAGTACATAACTCTGATATGTACCAAGGCTAGCACTCACGGCTGCCTAAGCTGGGGCCTCAGGCTCTCAGCTCAACACAATGGCCCCCAGGTATTCAAGAGACAGGCCTCTCAAAACAGTGGCCTCCAGGTCTCCACGAGATAGGCCACACCAAATAATGGCCACCCAGGTCTCCACGAGACCGGCCTTACAAAACATTGCTCATTGGGAGTTACCGCCGGTGGTAGCTCTACCGACGTACGGTAGGGGACAGACTATCGATTCTTCCCCTCCAAACTGGTGTTTTCCTAGAGGCCCACTCCAGTACTCTCTCTGCAGTCACCTGCATACCCGGTAACTTCAATATTTACAGGCTTACCACGGAGTCTTCTACAGCATACAAAATAATCATCACCAATCCAAACCAACCTATCCGGATGGGCTTCACACAGCATGCATATACTGTACTTTGATTTTGGATTCTAAATGAAAATAAAAAGGGGATACAACCAATCTACCTGTGGGAGAACTTCATCCACGTGCTTGTGGAGAATCTACCCTCACATGCCAAAACAAAGGACTTTATATGTCCAATAAGAAGGATAGTTACCCTTGACATTCATTTTGGTGCCATGGGAGAGAATCTACCCCGATGGAAATGACCGCAATGGCTTTGCCTCCAAAGATTCGAACTCGGCTTGCGAATCAGAGCTCTGAAATCCCAATAATGGCGGGATCTCCTTCATTCAACTCTCCTCCTATCTTCTCTAACCACCAAGCAGAAGTTAGCCCCAAAAGAAAATGAATTGAAAATGTAACTTCTAAAGCTTTAAATCGAGCTACCATCATACGATAACTAGCAACTGTCGTGCGGTACCTCAATCGACGGCTTGATTCTCAAGCTCACCGCCCACGACCTCCAATCACATGCCGACACGTAGCTACGTTGTTACAGCCCTGCTACCACCCCGCGGTAACTATTACCGCTACGCGGTATTAACGAGCCAGTTTTGTTACAGCCACAACTGCTACACGATAAACACTACCGCCATGCGGTAACACACTGAGCGCCACGCCAATTAAAATGACCACGCTAATGGCAGCGGTATTTCTACCGCCAAGCGATATCTCACCGAAGGCTCTGTGCTAATACTGCTTAGCTACTGCCACGCGGTAACCCACTATTGTTGTGCAGTAGCTCACAAAATTGCCCTCTGGCTTTGGGAAACTTGGGTCGTTACAAATCTCCCCCACTTAAAAAAATCTCATCCTGAATTTTACACCTTGCAGTGAAGTATAGAAGTATCAATATTACGGGTGCATACCTCAAAGAAATTGCTCGGGAAAATCATCTCTCATGGTTTGCTTGCGCTCCCATGATAGTTCCTCATGGTCACAGTTGTCCCAACGGACCTTGACTATCCTGATAGACTTATTCCAAAGCCGCTTGACTTCCATGTCCTCTATATGAATGGGCTTGACCTTCGTTGTCAACCCACCATCAATCGGAACCTGATCCGTAGCAACCACCTGTGTAGGCTCTAGCACCACCTTCCGCAATACCGATATGTTGAATACGTCGCGCAGACCACTTAATTCTATTGAAAGCTTCAATCGATAGGCGGCTTCACGAATGCGCTCTAATATCACAAATGACCCAAGGTATCTCAGATTTAGCTTTTTCAAGCATTGAATCCAATCACCCATGACGAACTCGACATTTCTTTGCTTGGCGTTATAATACTTAGCCTGCCTATCCTGAGCAATCAGAAACAGCTCTGAGATTGTCCGAATAGTCGAAGTTGCATCCTCGACTTCCTTCCTCTTAAACAACTTTGATTCGCCCGTCTCTAGCCACGACAAAGGAGTACAACACTTTCTACTGTAAAGGGCCTCGAAGGGCGCTATTCGAATACTTGCCTGGTAGATATTATTATAGGCGAACTCAATCATATACAGGTGGTCCTCCAACCTTTTCCCGAAATATAGGGCGCACATGCGAAGCATGTCCTCCATCGTCCTATTTACTAGCTCAGTCTGACCACCCGTCTGCAAATGAAAGGTCGTACTGAACTTCAGCTTGGTACCCAATAGTTGATGTATAAGCCTCCAATCGTTAGACGTGAAGCGCCCATCTCGGTCACTAATGATACTACGAGGCACACTGTCCAATCGTAAGATGTTGTCTACGTAAAGCTTCGCCAACTTCTCCACCGAATCTTCCTTCCTATTCAGAATGAAGTGCAACGCCTTCATCAAACGATCAATGATCACCCAGATGGCATCGTTCCCCTTCTACGATCTCGAAAAACTGTGCATGAAATCCATAGATATGTCGTCGAACTTCCATGTAGGTATAAACAATGACTTCAAAAATCCTTCGGGCTTCTGACATTTGGCCTTCACTAGGGCATATGACTAACACTTTGCCACATACAGTGCTACGTCCTTTTTCAATCATGACCACCATAACAGTTTTTTCATGTCTTTAAACATCTTCGTGCTCCCCAGGTGGATTAAGTACTTTATGAAATGTGCTTTGTACATCAACTCCTCTCGTAACTTGACCACCTTTGGAACACACAACTGACTATCCTTCCACAATAGGACATCATTAATAGTAAATTGGGCATTTGACCCATCCAAAGACTCTGTCATGTATCGTCTCATACTGTCATCTAGCTCATGTTCCTGTCGAATCTGGTCTGTGAGGTCATACTGCACTTTTGTCAAGTTCAAACATGCTTCAGCACTAGACCTCATATCAACACAAGAGATCTCCAAGGACTCCAAGTCTCGAATAAGATGCTCATCATGCATCTTTATCCAATTATCCTGTGTAGGAATCCTACGACTTAGCGCATCTGCAACAGTATTTCCCTTGCCATGAACGTAATGTATCTTGAATGTGTAGTCCCCAAGGAACTCCATCCACCTTCGCTGGCGCATATTCAAGTCCTTCTGATCTAATAGATACTTCAGGCTATTATGGTCTGTATAGATATCGACCTTTACGCCATACAGGTAGTGCCTCCAAAGCTTCAGAGCGAATATCACGGTCGCTAGCTCCAAATCGTGGACCGAAGATTTTCTCTCATGTACTTTTAATTAGCGTGAGCCATATGCTATCACCACCCCATGTTGTAGCAAAATACAGCCTAAGTTGCTTCCTGCGGAGTCACTCTAGATCTTATAGCCTTCTGATCCATATGGCGAGCACAGAATATGCGTCGTGGTCATACGACTTTTCAACTCTTCCAGAGCTTGCGGGCACGTTAGTGACCAAACAAACTTATGGTCCTTCCTTGTCAAGGCCGTGAGGGGTAACGCTATCTGCGAGAAGTTCTTCACAAAGCATCTGTAATAGCCGGCAAGCCCTAGAAAAATCCGGACTTCTGTTATAGAAGACAACACAGGCCACACCTATATTGCAACAATCTTCGTCGGATCTACCGCGATTCCATCTCCACTAATAACATGACCAAGAAACGCTACCAAAGACATCCAATACTTACACTTAGAGAACTTGGCATGCAGCTGATTGCTCCTCAGGGTCTCCAACACTATGCGTAAATGATCTGCATGGTTGTCCTCAGACTGGGAGTACACCAGGATATTGTCAATAAAGACTATCACAAACTGGTCCAAATAGTCCTTAAATGCCTAGTTCATCAAGACCATAAACACAGACGGCGCATTCATCAGCCCAAATGGCATGACAGAGAACTAATAATGCTTATATCATGTACTGAATGTCGTCTTAGGAATGTCACTTTCCATGATTCTCAACTGATAATACCCAGATTTCAGGTCTAGCTTTGAGTACACAATCGATCCAACTAGCTGGTCAAACACATCATCGATCCCCAAAATCGGATACTTGATCTTTTCTGTCAACTTATTCAATTCCTGATAATCAATACACAGCCACTGAATTCCGTCCTTCTTCTTCATGAAGAGGACCAGTATACTCCAAGGTAATGAGCTTGGACGCACATACCCTTACTCTAATAGTTCTTGAAGCTTCACCTTCAACTCCGCCATCTCCCTCAGTGCTAAGCGGTATGGAGATCGCGACACAAGTTTGGCACCTGGCACCAGCTCGATGGTGAAATCGATTTCTCTCTAAGGTGGAGCTCTAGGGAGATCTTCAGGGAAAATGCCAGCAATCTCTGACACCACGATGATAATGATCAAACAAGGCTTGGGCTTCTTAGCCTCTTATAGGGTGAAGAATAACTCTGCACCTTCCCGTACTACTTTGACTACCTGGAGAGTAGATATCAGCCTCTTGATCTATTCCTTCATGCTAGAGAAGGTAGTTTCACAACACGTATTCAGCCCCAGTTTGACCATCTTGAGACTGCAATTGATGTGCGCATGTTGCTCTGAGAGTCAATCCATGTCAAAGATTACATCAAACTCTACTATCGGCAATAGTGACGCTTCCAAGTCAAACTCTTGACTCCTTATCCTCACCTTCACGCAATAAACTTTATCTGCGTGCATCGAGCATTTGTTTGGCAGCAACACATACAGTCTATCTTTTTCCACAAAAGAAGGTACTCTGATATGTGACACGAAGTCATAACATAGGAAGGAGTGTGAAGCTCCTGTATCAAACAGTGCTCTCGTTGGACAGTCCAATATTAAAACAGACTAATAGAAGATAGTCACACAACCAGTGCACAAGGTGTACGGTATGAAAAATAACAAAGCTAAAGTCTAAATCATACCTGTAACCACATTGCATTGCTTGATGGCCTCCTGCTGGACAAGGTTATACATTCTTAGTTGGGCATGAGCATATTGGGATGCGGTTGACTCCACCGTCTTCCATTTCTCAGTATAAGATGCTCCTTCATTTTTCTCCATCTTGCCACTCCAACACTTACGTGCAATATGTCCCGACTTGCCATAATTAAAACAATAGATCGGGCCTCCTCGCCCAGATGATGCCCTTGAAGTAACAGATGAAGAAGTAGGTTCAACAAATTTGGGCTTCTTGTTCCACTTTAGGTACCCATACTTCGATGAATTCGGTACCTTAAACTTTGTCCTCTTTAGCGCCGAGATATTTTATGTTGTACGCACTTCATGTCTTGCTCCAAGGATCGGGATGTATTGATCAAGGTTAGAAAACCATGTGTCATTGGACCTGAGAGCAGCAACCTTAGATTATCATGCAGTCCTTCATTGAACTGGTTGGTCTTGCTCTCCTCATCAGTAAAGGTAGAACCCGCATATTGACCCAACCTCGTGAATTCATGCAGGTAGTCATCAACACAACTCTCGCCCTGGGTTAATCTCTGAAACTGATTCTCTATAGTAACTTTCTGCGCTGATGGGATATATCGAGCCAGAAATAATCTCGAAAACTCATCCATTGTGATATTGGTGAGTGTCTCCCAGCAAAGAGATGTAGCTCTAATTCATCCTACCAAAATCTTGCTTCGCCGTCCCAAAAGAATGTGGCTAAAGTAACCTTTTTCCACTCCTCCGTCTTCATTGCTGGCATGACTCTCTTAATCCGAGAGAGCTAGTCCTCAGCTTGCGTTAGGATCCCAGTACACATAAACACTCGACGGTTAAAGCTCCTTACATGCTTGTGTTGTTTCTTTGCCACTCTTCTTGGCATAAAAGGCCCTGCAACCACTTGATCAGCCATTATAGGTTCAGTCATACAAAGAGGCACCTCGCCCACATCAGGGGAAAGAGGTTGCACCTGCCTCCCTAGCTGAGCAGTAATCATGGCGAACACCACTTCAGCTACCAATCATATGGTCTAAGTAGAAGAAGGGGTCACATGCATGACATTTGGCGCATTACTCTCTACAGAGTGCTGACGTTGGGACTGCTCTGCACCACTCCAAGTCACCTAAAATTGTGAAGCACACAATTAGGTGACCAAACATATTGCCAAAAACCAATTATAGGAACACGCAGATTCCTCAAATATGTGTATTTTCATTCCTAAGTAAACATTCATGGGTTCTATCATGTTATAACGACAGCGCACATATACTTGCTCATTATCCCTTAAAAGAATTTGTCCACGAATACCAATAAGAAAGACTGACACTAGAGTGATACCAAATTTGTAACACCCCCATCCGTCAGGGAGAATATAACAGAAGGTCTGGTCGGGGCCCCACGTCATATTCTACAGACAGTCAGTGGAGTTATATATAGATATCATAATCCAATCATGCGTTCTAACGCAGAGTGCATTCTAGCGGAAGATAATTTAAAATGTAATAAGAACCCAACCATACGAATATCCACTAAATCAAACTAGAATGATGAGATAAATATATAATCAGTTATGTCCTTGAGGCCTTACAAAGTTTCCTCAAATGGTAATGTCTTACATATTTCGGCATGCAGACCAGCCACACATGAAACAGTTAATAGTAAAGACAACTTCACTTTGGCCTTCGAGGGCCGGCATAGCATTTAGTGTTGGGTATTGCATCCACAATAGCCCAGATTTGTATGAAGTCACCCTTGAACTAAGATGAATTAAGTTTATATTTGATGCTCTTTTTGTTAAGTGTTTACAGAACTTAATTGCTAAGTGTAGACCAATGTCAGTCTACAATGAGTCTCCAAACACATGAACATATAATGTAATCCTTAATTGTGTGATTCATGGTGTTCACTCATGTGTAGCCTCACTATTGGGACACACTTCCTTTTCAAGCACTAAGGGCAAGAGAAAAGAAGGATGCTGATTTTTATGAAGAATTAAGATTTTCAATTTTTTAGAAAAATTCTAAGTCTTTTTCTCGAGTACTATTGTTGTACTCGAGAAGGACTTAAGAAATTTCTCAAGACAGACTTGTCTTAATTTCGAGTGGCAGACATTGTTATCGAGAAAGCTTCTTATTGTTCTCGAGAATGGCTTTTGTTCTCGAGTAATATATGACATTTCTTCTCGGGTTGTTTATTTTTTCATTTTGTACTTTTCTAAGTCTTTTTCTCGAGAAGAGTGAAATTATTCTTGAGAAGACTATCTTTTGTTCTCGGGATGCAGACGTTACATCTCGAGACCCAGTGTATTTTTCTTAAGAGCCAGACTTTTGTTCTCGGGAAGATTATTTATTCTCGAGTAACAGAATGTTTTTTCTCGAGAATAAAACGTCATTTTTCTCGAGTACTTTTGTCATTCTCGAGACTGCTAAATTCCACCTCCACATATTTTTCTAAGTAATTTTTCTCGAGGCAGCCTTTAGTTCTTGAGTACAAAATATTTCTTTTCGAGAACAATAAACAATTTTTCTCGAGTACTTTTCTTCATTCCCGAGAATGCTGTTTTCTCTCTCCACACTCTTTTTCTCTAAGTCTTCTTATCGAGAACTTCCTTATTGTTCTCGAGTAACTGAATTCATTTGTTCTCGAGTACTATACTTCTCGAGAACACTCGGTCTGTTTTTTTGAAAATTTCTAAGTCCAGATAGACGTGTATTTCAAACATCATTAGCACGTGATTGGTCCACGTGGATGTCATTAATGATGATTATGACCGTTAGGGTAATCCTATAAAAGGTCTTGTCATTTTCAACCAACCCTAAGAGAAGAAATAAGAGGAATTACACCCGCCGCAAGAAGTAATTGTAAGTTTTCTATATCTAACATTTCATTCCAAATCGAGAGCCACCGATCATCGTCTTCATCGTCTAAGCGCTTTCGATCCAGATCGATTCAGAGAAGTTGATTCACAGATCGAGAGTCTTTTCAAACGACAGATCTTCTACTTGATCGTGTGAATCCAGAGAATTTCAGATCCAGAGATATTGTCGATTCTTCTTCAACAATTTCTGATAAAGTCGCAAAGATCAAAGAAATAAGAACATGCAAAAGCATTTCAGATCTGAGTTCAAATCACTGTTTGTATTTGTTATTTCAATCTATTCTTGTAGGAGATCTTTCTCCAAGTTGCAGGAGTTGTATTCTCCGAGTTCTTGTAGGAAGTTTTATCTTCCAAGTGTAGATCCAGTTTTGGGATCGAGTTGTAGGGATGTTGTTCCGAGGTGTAGGATCGTTTTCGATCTGAGATTAGTGGAGTAGCCGATTCTTGTACTTTGATAGATCGGTGAGTGGAAAGTAGATGTACCCAAGGTTGGGGAACTACTATAATTTTTGGTGTCGTCTGTGATTGCTTGGTTAAATTTTCTGTGCATCGATCGTTAAATTTTTTATTCTGCAAAAGACGCACAACTCACCTATTCACCCCCCTCTCGATGATTTAGGTAAGACAACTAAACATTTTCAATTGGTATTAGAGGTAGGTTGTTCATAAAAAGGTTAACACCTTGAACAGATCTGCCCAAGTTGTTTTTTGAGTAATCCAAGTATAGACAATGCCAAGAATTTTGCAAAGCTTCCTCTATGCACAAAGACTAACTTTCCCATATGGAAAGAATGGATTAAGTTCTTCATGGAAGCTGTGGAACCAAGGATCTTCATGATTGTTGAAAAAGGTCCTTATGTTCCAATGACCATCTCCACTATAGATCCTACCAAAAAGGTTCCTAACAAATTAATGGATCTAGATAAAGATGAGATTGCACTTGTCTCATTGGACAAGAAAGCTAAAAATATTATAGCAAGTACAGTCGATGATTCTATGCTGCAGAATATGATTCTTTGCCAATCTGCTAAGGAAATGTGGCAGTCTCTTATTACCTTGATGGAAGGCACTAAAGAAGTTAGGGATGACAGAAGATCCCTATTGAATCAAAAGTATGTGCATTCTGACAAGGATCAAAGGATTCAATTACTGATACCTTTGAAAATTTCTTCAAGATTGTTAACGACCTAAGAGTATATGGTCGGGTCTTCACAAATAGAGAGCTGAATGATAAGTTTATAAGGTCCCTAACTAAGGAGTGGGACAATAAAGTTTGTGTTATCATGGAGTTTGGCAAGTTAGCTGCAGATCAATTCTAGAAAAGATGAAGAAGAGAAGAGTCGGTCGTCATGCAAGGATTAGTCTGTCACACTAAAGGCAAATAGCTCTAGGAAGGTCAAAGTTACATCACCTGCTCCTACAGAGGAAGATAGTGATGAAGAAACATCAGAGACAAGCACCTCAGGCTCTTAATTATCTGAAGTAGAGTTTTCTCTACTCTCAAGGCAGTTCAAGAAATTCTTGAACAAGAAGAAGCAATGGAGAGGCAAGGATGCCTCACACAGAAGATCACGTTATGATGGTGATCGACATAGAAAAGGCTCAAGCATCCATGACAGGTATCAATCAAAATAGAATAAACATATTTCCTCTAACATCATTTGCTATTGTTCTAATAAGTCAGGTCACGTCATCGCTGATTGCCCTCACAAGAAGAAGGAGGGTGGAAAGAGAGAGGAAAAGAAATCTTCATATAATAAGAAGAGAACAGAAATAAGCCTCATAGCCAAGAAGGGAAAGACTCTTAGCGACTCTGACTCATCTGAGTCAAGTGAAGAAGAGGAAGCCTTCCTTGGGATAATGGCACAAACAGATGATGAACAAGAACCCCAGTTCTCTAGGATAGTAAATTCTCATACTCCTCTTTCTGAATCTGATGCTTTTGACAATGATCATGAGGACTGCTCTTCTGACGATGAGTATGAACTCATGGCCCAGTATAAGGAGTTAATCAAGGCTTACGACAAATGTCGAAAAGTCATGAAAACTCAATCCAAAGAGATAAAGTCTCTCAAGGCTGAAGAGAGCACTCTGAGATAGGAAGTCGCCAAGACAGACTCACTCAGAGAGAATTTCAATGTTCTTATTGAAGAATATAACAAGGCTCTCGAGCACCTAGATCTAAAGGAGAAGATCATAAAAGAACTAGAAGAATAACTTGTAGCGGAAAAGAAACTTGTTGAAAGTTTCTCAAATCCCAAGACTGTCCTTCCTTTCATTGCTGAATTCTCAGCTCAGGCCAAAGGTGCTGGCCTAGGCCATGTTTAAGCTCCTAGTAAATCTTCTAGGATGAATAAGGCTCAAAGGAAGAATAAGGGGGCCAAGAAGGCATTGGCCAAGGAGAATGGGAAAGCTCCTCAAGATCAGACTTCTTTTAAGAAGGTTATATTTCCTACAAATGAGTTTGATCTAGATTTGTCCTGCGGTCAATTTGCTAGGCCTACTTATGTAGAGCTCAAGTCTCATTACCATGGATGGACCCGTCCCCGGAACTTTGGTGAAAGTGTCTTTAAGGCACCTTATGAAGAAATTACTCTTCAGAGCTATGTCCCTTATAATCATGGTCATAACATTAAGAACACACAAAAAGTAAAGCCTATTGTGGAAAAGCCTCTCAAGGAGAAGAAGACATGTGATTGCCATCACCATAAAGCTTCTTCCTCCAAGATTGTTTCCCCTGCTAGACCGCACTCTCAAAAGACCAAGTAGGAAAATTTCAGGCAAAGATATAACATGTTTGACTGTTGGTGCTGCGGCAAAATTGGTCACTTTGCCATTGATTGCTGGTTTAATTCTAGAAATTATATAACTCCTCAAGTTATCAATGTGAGAAAGACCACTCGTAATGCTAATACATGTCGGGGGAGTGTTCTAACTAGAGACCAAGGACCCAAATGTGTTTGGGTTCCAAAGGCAAATTGATTTGTGATTGCAGGTATGTCCAAAGGCCACCAAAACTCTTATCTGGTATTTGAACAATGGATGCTCTCGGCATATGACCGGGACAAGAAGCCTTCTCCAGAATTATTCACCAGTCCTGAACGGGCCAAAGTTAATCTTTGGAGGTTCAGACCGAGGAATTACTAAAGGTTGTGGTATGATTACTAACAGTAGTGTATCCTTCTCAGATGTGGCTTATGTTGAAGGACTGGAACACAATCTTATAAGCATAAGCTAGCTCTGCGATAAAAGATACGTAGTTGAATTTCATGCAGATAAGTGTTTGATAAAATCGGTTGACAATATGAAAATGACTCTATCAGACACTCGTAGTAGAAACATATTTTATTTGATTTTCATTTGCATAGACTCTTCTACACCAGTGTGCTTTTTGGCTAAAGATAGTGCGTCTCTTGGTGACCAATGGCACAAGAGACTAGCATATATTAATTTCAAAACTATTAATAAATTATTTTCACTTAATTTAGTACGTGATGCCCCAAATGTCAAGTGCGCTAAAGATAGACCTTATCACGCATGTTTAAAAGGCAAGCAAATAAGGGCTACCTTTAAAAGCATTATTGGTAAAGATTCTAATAGATGTTTACACCTACTTCATATGGACTTGTTCGGTCTACTACAAGTTAGAAGTTTGGGAGGTAAGGATTATACATTAGTTATTGCTGATGATTACTCGCGCTTTGCGTGAGTGTTCTTTCTAAAACACAAGACATATACCTTTGACATCTTTACTAATTTTGTCAGGCAGGTCCAGAATGAATACAACTGTTCCGTAGTCAAAATCAGAAGTGACAATGTAACAAAGTTCAAGTCTGGGGCCATGACAGAATTTTATGAAAGCTTAGGTATCTTTCATAAGTTTTCCTCTCCTCGTGCTCCTCAACAGAATGGAGTAGCTGAGAGAAGTAATAGAACACTCATAGGGGACTGCAGGACCATGTTGAGTGATGTCTCACTACTAGATTACTTCTGGGCTGAAGCCGTCAATACTGCATGCCACGTGCAAAATCGAGCACTCATAAACAAGAACCACAATAAGACACCTTACGAACTTCTAGAGGGCAGGAAACCGACTGTTTCATATTTTAGAATCTTTGGCTGTAAATGATTCATCCTTAACAATGGCAAGTATCACACTACCAAATTTAGCGAAAAGAGTTTTGGAGGTATTTTTGTAAGGTATAGTGTCATAGAAGGCATATATGTTATTTAATATGAAAACCCTGGTTGCAGAAGAATCTATTCATGTTGTATTTGATGAGACGAGCTTGCTGCAAGGCAACTCTTCTAGTGTGTTTATTGAAGATGCGGGTTCAAAGTTAAAAAAATTAAACTTGGAAGAGCTAATTGAAGAAAAGGGTGAAAAGTTCATCAAGATCACCACTCCAACCCCAATAGGAGAGGTTGATGATCAAGATGAAGAAACCATTCAAGTTGATGAAGTCACTCATGTGGTTGAAGAAGCTCCAGATGCAAGGACCTTAGAGCTCGGACACTTGAAGGATCACCCAATGGACCAAATCATAGGAGATCCCCGGGACGGTGTCAGAACTCATAGAGGTACAGCTAATGAGAATTTATATTTGAGTTTTCTATCACAGGTTGAACTGAAGAAGTTTGAGGAAGCAAACTCAGACGCATCATGGGTAATGGCAATGGAAGAAGAATTGAATCAGTTCAAGCGTTGCCAAGTCTGGAAGCTTGTTCCAAGACCCAAAGGTAAAAATATCATCGGGACAAAATGGGTCTACAAGAATAAGATGGACGAGGATGGGACAATCATAAAGAACAAGTCCAGACGCGTCGCCAAAGGATACCGACAAGAAGAAGGAATCGACTTTGACCAGACATATGCTCCAATTGTAAGGCTGGAGGCAATTAGGTTGTTCCTAGCATATGCTGCACTTAAGGGCTTCACTGTCTATCAGATTGATATGAAGTCATCCTTCCTTAATGGTGACATAAAGGAAGAAGTGTATGTGGAACAACCTCCAAGTTTCGTTGATTCTAACTTTCCTGATCATGTCTATCTTTTATTTAAAGCATTATATGGTTTGAAACAAGCTCCTCGAGCTTGGTATGAGACGCTATCTAACTTTCTTCTTGAGAATAAGTTCACAAGAGAAAAGATTTTGCTAGTGCAAATCTTTCTAGTGCAAGATTTTGCTAGTGCAAATTTATGTCCTTAAGACATTATTTCTTAAGGAAATAAAAGGCAAGATTTTGCTAGTGCAAATTTATGTCGATGATATTATATTTGGCTCTACTGACGACAACCTCTACAAAAAATTTTCCAAACTTACGCAAGGGAAGTTCGAAATGAGCAGTATGGGAGAGCTGAAGTATTTCCTAGGACTTCAAGTGAAATAATCTGAAGATGGAATTTTCATTTCTCAGTCGAAATTCACAAAGGAGTTGATTAAGAAATTCGGAATGGAGAATGCAACCTCTATGAGGACTCCAGTGGGTTCAACTATGTCTCTTGACAAGGATGAGAAAGGGAAACCTATTGATGAAGTCAAGTACAGAAGCATAATTAGATCCTTGCTCTACCTTACTGCTAGTAGACTGGATATAATGTTTTCAACATATGTGTATTCTAAATTTCAAGTGAACTCTAAGAAATCTCACCATGTTGCTGCAAAGAGGATTATGAGATACCTTGAAGGTACACCAAATCTTGGCTTATGGTACCCAAGAAGTAATGACAGCGAACTAATTGGTTTCTCAGATGCAAATTTTGCAGGTAGTAAAGACGATAAAAAGAGAACATTCGGGACTTGCCAATTCCTTGGAAGGAGGCTCATATCATGGAGCGGAAAAAAGTAGAATTTTGTTGTAATCTCAATGGCCGAGTCAGAATATATCTCTGCCTGCAGTTGTTGTGCACAATTGCTATGGATAAAGAACCAGCTTGAAGATTACAACCTACAAGTCCAAAACATTCCTTTATTTTGTGACTCATCCAGTGTGATTGCAATAGCCAACAATCCAGTCTCTCACATCCAGACAAAGTACATAGAGCTGCGATACCAATTCATCCGGGAGCATGTGGAGCATGGGGACAAAGATCTGTAATATGTCCCAACAGACAGGCAAATTACAGTTATCTTCACGAAGCCGCTGGACGTGGCCAAGTTCTCGTTCTTCAAAACAGAACTTGGCATGCTCAACAAGGATGAAGGAGAATGAAGACAAAAGGTAACAGGCAAGGTCAAGATCTGGTTTTACTTCAAAAATCAGAAAATTTCAGATTGTGGACTTCATTTCTCGACTATAACACTTGTACTCGAGAACAACAGACTTCCTCTCGAGAACAAAGAAATTACTTCTCGAGTACAAAGACATTATTTCTCGAGAACAATAATTCTACTCGAGAACAGGATATCTCTACTCGAGAACAAGGCTCATTCTACTCGAGACCAAAGATTATTATACTCGATTGCTACTGAAATTCTTCTCCGGAATAAGTTGTTCTCTCGAGAAATCTGGTGGACAATTTTTCTTCAAGGTCAATTTTTCATATCGGCACATAGGCGCTTAGCCACCTCATTCCAGGTATTTTTAATGATTATTTATATGTTTAATCATCAAAATTATAGGTAATATAAATAGAAATCAGTCCAAGGAATTTTTATTCTCGATTTCAAAACCCTTCTCGAGAAAAGCCATTTCGTCTTCCTCCATCTCCGCCGTCTTCCGCAAATCAATTCTCTCATTCGCCGGCCAGCCAAGATTGATTTCTCTTCAATAATGGCTTCATCTTCAAAGCTAGGGATCGGGAGTGAACTCTATTCTACTGGGATTGCAGAGATATCAAACGATTTCAGGAATGTCCTCCTTCTGCTAGATACAGCTGGTTTGTCCTTTATTCTCGAACATCCATGCCAAATTCTAACTTTTGAAGTTGAATTCTTCTAGAACGCAAAGGTTAAGAGGAATGGAAAAATAATCAAGTCTAAAGATCAGAATATCAAGGCAAAGATGTCTGCTTTGTCTATTTCTCAACTTCTACAACTTCCAGTAATAGATATGGAAGATGATCTGATAGGCAGTGATTATGAGAGAGCCTATAGTTTCTGTGGAATCCCTCAATCCTCTAACACAATTAGAAGACAATTTATGAATGCTGAAAGCAAGTTATTGGCTGACATGCTAGGCAAAGTTCTTCTGTGTAAAACCAGTTCTATAAGTTATATTACCCCAGAGTTCTTTGATTTAATGACTGCTGTTAGAAGTAGAAAGAAGTTCCAGTGGGGAATGATGCTCTTTGACAAGATTAAGGGATGCATTAAGAGTCCAACTATGGAAGAATACTTTCTCTTTACCCAAATCAAATGAATCCAGATGCTTTTCCTATGAAAAAAGGCAGAGCCCTCCACCACATGAAAAAGGTTTCCATTACCTCCATCCAGAGATGGGAGGTCAAATTACAGAAGACTGATATTGATGCGCGAAAATGGCACCGCCTAGTTAACGGGTCGAGGTCGCGGGCACCAGCAGCTAAAACGGATGTGTTCGATCTCATGAGCTAGGTGAAGAATAAGATTGCGGGGTTGATGAGGAGGAGGAAGCTTATGAGTGCTCGAGAGTGGAGCAAACGCTTGTCCAAGGGTTGCGGGGATAGAGGAGAGGTTTGCTGAGAGTAGCCGGGAAGGCTGATAATCAGCAGAGAAGGTTGATGATCAGTGGAGGAGGTTGATCAGGAGCTGTCGAGCAGACGGTTACTTTGACGGTTGTGCTTGCAGGTTGACGCCGAGAGAGTTGAGCTGAGCTGAGAAGAAGAAAGGGGGCAACTAGCAGCGGCAACAGTAGACTTCACCCGCCGCGGCTTAAATGCCACTCTTGCAACGTGCTTTCCTTTGATTAATATAGAGTTATTACATCTTGCAATGCAACGTTACAAGAAAGCAAATAATGGGGTACAAAGGGGAAGCTGACAGCTAAGGTAGGAGTTCTAGAAGAGGTCGCGCGGACATAAGAGCCAGGTCGGCAGGCCGCGCAGTTATAAAGAGAGGGGATGCGGACTGAGGAATAGAGTCCGCCCGGGTTGATTACTTGAGCTAGCTGTGGGCTGTCTGCGAGCGTGACCACCTTGGTGATGTCTCAACCTGACCTTAATGAGAGGTATGGGGGTCTATTTATAGGCCCGAGGAGGTAACGGCTTTCGGTGACGTTACCCCCGGTGAGACGGTAACTTGAGCGAGAAGAGGATGGAGTACGTAGAGTCCGCAACAGGCCGTGCGGACTGGAACTGGCTTCTAGAACTGGTCCTGCTGATGGCGGACTTGGAGGACTTCACCCCTACTGCTGGCGGACTTAGAGGAGTATGTACGAATCGAGCTGACCGAGCCCGTGCCAAGATTGTGTGGGCTGAGGGACAATCCGCCCACTGCTGAGAAGCGGGAGCTGGAAGCTGAGTGGCAGACTGCGAAGAGAATCCGCAGAGTCCGACGTTGGTGAACTGAGCAAGCACGTGCTAAGGGTGCGAGCTGAGGGATATCCTCCGAGTCCGCAGAGTCTGCACGAGGCTGCGCGTTCTGGGACTGCCTTGAGGAGGATCTGCTGTCTAGCGGACTGGGAGGAGTCTGCCACTACTGATCGAGCCCGCGCCAAGATTGCGGGCTGAGGGAGGTTGACCCTGCTGCTGGAGAGAAGCGAATGCTGGAGTCTAAGGAATGGCGGGCTGAATAGCGAATCCGCTGAGTCCGCAGTGTCTGCGTTTGCTAATAAGCTGAGTTTGCCTATGTTGTTGAATGAGGCAGCTGGCTGCTGAAACTGTTGGGGTTCATCAATGTAGGCTGACTGGAAGGCTTGACTGCACTTCGAGTCCGCCCAGCTAGCGATGAATGGGACATGGCTACTGATCTTTGCGGGTAGCCGGAGAGCTATAGTATCCGCACTACTCAGGCGGACTGAAGAAGCAGGTTGCCCATGCTATTGGAGTTCGCCACTGCTAAATGGAACTTGCCGCACCTGCTGGGTGACAAGGGATGGGAGACCTGCCGGACTGATGAGGCAGACCACGTGTGTTGGCGAGGTGGAAACTGGGGTAGCCGACTGGCGGCCTGGGGGCGGGTAGCCAGCTAGCGGCCTGGGGGCGGGTAGCCAGCTAGCGGCCTGGGGGCAGGTCACCGCTTTTGTTTGGCGGTTTGAGCAGTCTGGGGAGATAGACATTCGAGTCCGGCAAAGGGGGAACATGTCGAGAAACCTGCAGTTTTGCTGACAAGGCGCGTGGCCTGCAGGGGCGGACTGTAGAAGCTGTAAGACCCCTTTTTCTTTTTAAAATCTCGGGGTCTTATGCCCAGAACCGTCGTTTTGCAGTGGCCCCGACACTCGGGAATGTCGCCACAGCAAAACGCCGATTCTGTCGGCCTTTTCAATCAATAAGAGAGAGCAGTAAAATATAGTTTCGGATAAAACTAAGTCCACATCACATGTATTAAATGTAAATGAAATCACATCGAGTCCATAAATAGAAAAGAGAGTGTATTGCAAGGTAACAAAATGAAAATATAAACGGGCTTAAGCCCGGTACATCAGATCTTCGCTACAATCTCTCGCGGAAGCTATAAAAAGACTATCACTCAGGGCGTTGGTCGTTGGTGCTCCGGTACTAGACTATCCCACATCCATGCGCATCGTACTCCGCTGGTGCTGGTCCCTGTCTTCAAGCGTGTCGTCCTCCGGGGCTGCTCCTCTATGATGGGCTCCACGATCCCCTAAAATGATATGGTCCACCGATCGTAAGTCATAAAGACTAAGTCACGATCGTCCTCACCTCACGCCCGTGACTCCTAGACACCGTGCGAGGAGGATGAAAGCGGAGGACTACAAAGCAGAGGGGAACAAGCAGGTGAAAATGGAACTAGTCTAGCAGTTATTTATATTGTATGAACAGCTAAGAAAGAAAGGTACAAGCTAGCAGTTCTATAATAGTATGCAGTATGGTAAGCAAGTAGAGTAAGAAGCATATGTAAGAAATACAAGGTAAGATGTAAGTAACCTTAACTTATATGAATGCACATACAAACTTATAAGTTAAGGGGTATTTTGCAAGTCTCCCATCGTATAAAAAGTCCCATACCAATTTATAAGTTGGGGTGTCGGTTTTATGCAAGTATGAGTGTAGTGATATGTTATGCCATGATTCATGCAAGTGCAACTCACTCACACGACTCTATGCGCACAGACCTTTAATTCCCCCTGTTTGGGCAGCTAGCTTCACTCCCAGGAACCTCCGTAGTGGCAAATGGAGACAGTGGGTCGGGCCCCCACTCCTAGGTGGGTATCCACACTACCAGGACTAGCCCTCCCGTACGCCCCTAGAAGAACACAACATAGAGTATCCGCGTACTAATGCTGGTCATATCCAAAAAAACTTTCTTTGGCTAAGTGTCCCACACCGCCGAGTCAACGTATCGACGTCGGTATGAACGACCGTCCGATACCGAAGACCCACCACCATATTTTATATCCAAAAGCTTTTGAGCCACTGGCTCCCCGGACTATCCGTCCACGCATCTACCTTCCAAACGAACCATCCGGATGGCAATCAAAACAACCTAATCAACCTCTCGAGCTACCGGGGTGTGTGAATGTGTAACCCTAGTCATACTAGTTGCTCTTGAAATGTTTTATTCTTACTGTTTAGGTTAGCCAAGGACTGCCCAAGGTATTCCTCGTGAAGGGCTCTCGAAGGCACTAGGAACTACGATGGGATTACGTTCAAAGCTCTTTTTCGCAAGGCACTTATTATTATTGGTTGCTATCATGTTTTCTAAACCCTTACTGGTTGTACTGGATCTAACCCTAAAGTATGTGTCACTTCCTCCCCACGGGAAAGACGCTTTTTCGTTAATCCCGAGCACCACCTAACACTAGCCAAACCAACGCACTACTCATCCTATCTTCCAAATTAAGTTCTGCAGTTTTACTAAATGCAGACCAACTCAAGCTATATGACGTGTAAAATGAGAGGTACCTAAAATATTCATCCAGTAACCCTATAATAATTAATGGATGGCTAACATGACCTTTTTAGCATAAATCCAGAATTTTATAATTTTTCTAATTTATCTGGTAATTTATTTAATTATTCTAGTAATCCAAAACCCCAAGTTTGAACATGATATACCAACACAAGACAAGTAAATGCTCCATAAACTTTATGATAAACATAATATGACTATTGAACATAAACTCCAAAATTTTTCAACTCTTCAACAAGATTTAAGCCCCTAATTAATTAATTCAATAAAAACACAATAAATGGAAATAAATAGAGAAGTACCTTAACATTTTATCCAAAAATTACACAAACTTTATCATGGTTATAGTATGATCATCAATCCTCACTGACCAAGTTTCATAATATTTTAAGCTAGTTTAACCATGATTTTATCCCAATCATCCTTAGGGGCAACTTAACGATTTAAACTGCAAGTATAGGTTAATGTCTTCCAAACACCCTACAATATTTTCCAGAGGCCCCTACTGACCCTAGGACTACTCTACCCAAGTTTCATCACTATTTAATGAGTTTTAGTAACCTATTCTATCTCTACAAATTTTGTGCCCTAAACTAGGGTTAGGGTTTAGAGGGGCCTACCCATTCCTAAATCCCTTAAGAATTTAACTAGGGGGTTTTAGCTACTCTAGTTCTCACTCTACCAAGTCTCAAGTCCATACAAGGTCTTTTGACCCCTTGCCCTTCACAAGACACAATAGCCCCTCCTTAGGGTTTTGCCTTAGGTCCTAAGGCAAATCTACTCCAATCTACACCATCTTCCATGGTAGGATGTTATAAGTCATGCCAAGTCAGTGACCCCAATTTCAACTCTATTGAGGTGATTTGGCGACTCAAAACCCAAAGTGGACTATTTGACCTAAATAGCCTTATTATGGCAAGGCTAGGGTTACATGATTTCGACTCACACCATCTCCAAATAAGACAAAATTTTAACCAAAGCCTTATGAAGACCCCAAGGACCACTCAACAAAATTTGGGAGGGTTTTGACGTCATTAGACCTTTTAAATAATTCCTAAATTATTTATTAAATTTCTACAAAAACTTTAGGGACTTTTTTCCAAAAATTCCCAATTTTTTATAGATTCTAGGCATAGGTAAGAATGACCCCCATACAAAATTTCAAGTCCTTTGGATGGATGGATTGAGGGGGCACTCAAAATAGTCTCTGGTCTAGCCTAGGTATAGTCCTCACCAAAACGGGTGTTGTGGTCCAACCACTTACCCAAATTGGTTCAAACCAATTTTATATTAAAATAGCCTTCTAGGGATACAATCTTCATGTTGGTCATTTTTCCTGTAGGGGGCCCTAAGTATTTTTAATATTTGATTTAAAACAGCCCAGTAAACAGTTAGAAATTGATAAAACATGAATTAAATAAATCTAGATCAGCACGAATCTTAAAGCATATCCAATGGCTCCTGGTCATCTTCTTCCTCCAGCCAAGGGCCATGATTGGCCGAACCTGGAGCCTATTACAAGAGCATTTCCCGGCCATACGGCGACCTCCCTAGCCGGCCACCACCGCCACCACCTTTGTTGAGGTGTGGCTATCGCCGGGCAGCGACACGGCCGTCGGAGGGGCAGTTTCCGGCGAACTCACGAGGTATAAAAAGCCATGAAAAACTGAAATTTTCCTTACCCGATCCGGCTCAATTGAGCCCAATTTCTCTCCTAATTGATCTAGGATTCTATCCCATAAAGAGAGGAGTAGAGGAGGACCTCTAACCGGGCTTGCCGACGAGTGTGGTGGTGGTGCGCCATGGCCGATGGTGGAGCTTGCGAGTGTTCTGCAACAGCACTACCAAGGTGCACGACTCCTTCAGGTAAAGTGTGGAAACACCTCCTCGGAGTCCAGGGATACTTTTAAGAGGGCTAAATGGGGGAGAGGAAGGGTGTAGCACCAATGGCCATTATTGGCCATGAAGGTGAAAATTTTGGCCACCCATGGGTTCAATGAACTCGGCCATTTAGGGCTGATTATGGCTATTAGTCTCCTCTTAATTATCCAGGGAAGATGAATCCAGCAAATGGAGGTTTGGGGAGGGGCCCTTGATCTCTTATGACCATTAATGACTCTCTCCCCTCTTTCTCTCTCTTCCTTATGGGAGAAATTAAATTCAGCCACTTTGGTGGCTGGCTATGATTATTAAACTCCTCAAAACTGATGAGGGAGAATTTATCCATCCATTGGAGAGGCACTTGTTCTCCCTTGGCCATGAATGACCCTTTCAAACCACTTTCTCTCTCCTCCATTAAAGGGTAAAAATGGAGTTTTCTCTCTCCTAATCATCAAGGCCGAATTTGATCATCTCTCTAGCCTAATGGCAGCCCACTAACTCATATTAATAATAAAAATGAGGCTAGCCCAAGTGGGGGAAATGGGTTTGAGCTTGGGTTAGCCCATTTGGGCTAATTTTACCTAACACTAGAATAGAGTTGACCCGGGTCAACATGACCATTTGGGTTGACCCCAATGGGTCCTTGGTGACCCATTGGCCTCCCGTAAGGTCTAGGAATACTTGGGTAGGGTTGGTGGGGCATCTTGGGGGTCACTTGACCCTTAGTTAGGGCACTTGACCTTTTTGGAGCTAGGGTTGACTTAGGTCAACTTAGACTCTTTGGTTGACCTTAGTGGGTCCTTGGTGACCCATTGGCCTCCCCTAAGGTCTAATATGACTTGAGTAGGGTTGGTTGGTGAAAGATATGGTACCTAAACACCTAGAGGGGGGGTGAATAGGTGACCTAAACCTTTTTAAAACTTTGTTGGCAGCAAAACAGTTATCTCACAGATTTCTACAACTAACAGCAATAACAAAATATAAACTGCTAATCCACAGCACAGCACAGCACAACAGACACACAAATTTATAGTGGTTCCCCAATCTTTGGGTACATCCACTTTCCCCCTTCGCCTATCTAGCAGTGTACTAGATTCGGCCAAACTTCTCCACTATCTCAGAACCCAACTAGGTTCCTACACCTCAGGCCCAAAGCCTTACACTCAGCCACCAAGGCCTACACTCAGCCACCCAGGCCTACACTCAGCCAATCAAGGCCTACACTCAGCCAATTAAGGCCTACACTCAGAGTTCTTCAACTCCTACACTCAGGCAACCAAGCCCTACCCTCAGCCTTTATAATATAGGCTTACAATTCACTCAGATCCAATGGATCCTACAAGTTAAAATTGAATTACAATAACTAACTCTACAACTCAGAAAATAAGAGAGGAGTTGAGAGTTTCTTGAAGAGTTCTTGGAAGAACTCAGCTAGATCCAAACTGACTTAGCTTCCTTCAAAGCTTCTTGAGTAGAACTGAATTAGTCTGAATCCTCTGCAGTTGATCCTTGACCTCTGCTTCTTGAGATCCAGATGATTCTGAATCCTTCTTCTCAGCCTTAGTTCCAAAGACTGAATTCTTGATTGGAGCTCTCTCTCTCCAACTTCTTAGATCTGCAGTTGGACTGCCAGATCTTCTTGTATTGATACTTTGTGTACCACTTTTCTGATTACTTGAATAATCTGATCAATTACTTCAAATAGCTTCAACAATAGTTTCTGTAAACTGTGAGTGCCTATTTATAGGCATTCTTCATGGTAACCGGCTGGTCCGGTTCATAACAGACTTCTGACTTCCCTGACAGTTGCTGTAGACCGGCTGGATCGGCAGCTGTCATGTCAACCAGTCACTTCTTGAAATTCTCTAACTGTCAGATAGTGTCGAGACTTTCTGTTCTTAAGTGTCGACACTTATAGACCAAGTGTCGACACATGTTGTGTAAGTGTCGACATAAGTCTACAAGGTGTCGACACAGATTCTTCTTCAAGTGTCGACACTGAAATTAAGTGTCGACACAAGTACTTGATCTTCTGTAACTTGTTGAATTCTTCTAAGTGTCGACACATCTCCTTTGTGTCGACAAATCTTCATGTGTTGAAACTGTCAAGTGTCGACACTGCTTCTTGGTGTCGACACAAGTCTTCAATTTTGTTTCTTCAGCTGAGTGTCGACACATTCCCTTAGTGTCGACACTTGTACTTAGAATATTTTGTAAACTTTTCTGTTCTTTGCTAAGTGTCGACACAGCTCCTTGGGTCGACACTTTCTTCAAGTGTAGAGTCTTCAACTTAGTGTCGACACATTGTGCTGGGTGTCGACACTTTCTTCAAGTATTGACTCTTCTGGTTGTGTGTCGACACATTGTGCTGAGTGTCGACACATACTTCAAGTGTTGACTCCTTTGAGTGTGTGTCGACACATTGTGCTGAGTGTCGACACATTCTTCATATGTTGACTCTGCTGATTGAGTGTCGACACATTATGTTGAGTGTCGACACTTGTCCTTAGTCTCTGCAGAATTTTGCTGAGTGTCGACACAACTCCAAGTGTCGACACTTTCTGATGTAGACTCAGCTCTTCTAGGTGTCGACACTTCTGCTAAGTGTCGACACAGCTTTTCTGCATTCTTCTTCACTGAGTGTCGACACAGCTCCAAGTGTCGACACTTTCTGTCTGGTGTCGGCTCTTCTTCTCAGGTGTCGACACAATTACTCCAAGTGTCGACACTGCTTGTCTGGGTGTCGACACAAGCTTTCTCAAGTGTCGACACTTTCCCTCTGGGTGTCGACACATGGACTTAGAAACTTTTAGCTTCAGTCCAGTGAATACCTAACCTGCACAAGTAACTCAAACAAACATCAAATACATTATGATGTATATCATTGAGTTAGGTGAGGCTTCTTCAAATCAGGTACATTTGACCAATGTACCCAACAATCTCCCCCTATTTGGAGAAGTCATAACCCTTAGTCAATGATATACACCACTCATAATTAAAAATTTGAGAATGATGTAAAGCAGGTATATGTCAACAGGGTAAACTTAAACATGTAATAAAGCACACATGTATACTCATTAAACATTGCAGAACAAACAAGAAATAGACACATGCTTCTGAACAATCATGAGATATATTTATCAAAAATTGTTCTAACATTGTTTTAATACATTTCCATTGTTTTACAAAAATATTTCATATGTAAAAGATTACAACAATGTTTCTTAGTCTAATCTTAGTCTAGTTCTGATCAGGTTCTTTTATAACTATTCCTTTCTCAGCTTGTACTTTGGCCTTTACAGCAGCAGCAGCAGCAGGCTCAGTATCAGCAGTCTTCTTTCCTTTGAGATTGAGCTTATCAGCCTTGATCTTTTGCCTCTCAAAGTAATGATAGGGCTTAGGAAAGTACTTGCTAGGCTCCACAGCTGTAGGAGGTAGCTTTCCTAACTTAGCCTTCCTTCTATACTGGACAATGGCTTCCTGCCTAATCTCATGCTTCCTCCATTCTGCTTCTGAGAACCATTTGTTCCTTTCATGAGCATTGTCCTTGGCTGCTTTCCAGGCAGTTAGAATTATGTTCCTAGAGGTAGGGCTCCACTGTTCAAAATCTGGCTTTTGTTCTGCTAGTTCCCTAAACCTCTTCTTTGACAGCCTTGTCTCTTCTTCTTTGTCCAAAGCCCCTTGCATAGCTGCTGTTATAGGTTGAACAACCTTTTCCAGAACAACATTTGACTTTCCAGCAGTTGGGCTATACATTGTGCTTACATCTGCATGAACCATGTCAAAATCTGGAGGTGGATAAATCACTTGAGCTACTTCCTGTTGCTCACCTCCAAGATATGCACTTTGAATCCCTGATTCAGCAACATTATCATCATCACACAGGGGAGGATATCCAAGGGTAGCCCTGATGGAATTTGATATCCACTTAGCATGGTCTGAGCTTGCTTTGACTAACACCCTCTCCCCCTTTATGACTTCTTGTGCAACATGATCTCTTACATCATCTTTCTGGAACCTGATTTGGTTGTCCAAGTACCTGATTACATCCTTAAAATAAGGTCTAAGCTTTGTAAGCTGTTCAGAAATGACCTTCTGTGAATCCTTGATTGATGTCTTGACAGCAGCAATTTCATCTTGAAAAGCTTTATCAAATTCAGCCTTTGCAGCAGCAGATGTTGAAGAAGGTTCAGCAGACTTATTCTTTAATTCAGTGACTATAGCATTGTGGGAGGCAGTTAAATTATCATTCATTCTCAACTGATTTTCCAGCACATAGCCCTGCTTCAATGCTATATCATCTATTTTTTCCTTTAGCTTCTCTTGATGTGTTGCCAGAAACACCATTGCATTTCCACCCTTGTGGAAGCATTCATTCATTTCCTTCTTATTCAGGTTCATCTCAAACCTTATTGACTTTATATCTTGAGCTAAATCAGATTGTAGGGACTTGTGCCCTTCATCCACATAAGCTTCTATTGCTTTCCTTTGTTCATCCATCTTTATTTGCAATGCAATCAGTAAAGCATTATAGTCAACAGTTGGAGCGTGTTGAACTATAGGCTGTGGGGCAATGGATTGCAAGGCTTTCTTGTAACTCTGACTTCTCCTCTTGAAGACATAGAGTTTCTTCTTTTTAGCTTATTCAGCCTCAGCTTCCTCAGACTCTGAAGTACTGGCGATATCAACCCTGTCCTTAGGGCTTGATGGTTTGTCAGCTTGCACATCTAGTGCTTTCTCACTTGCTTGCCTTTCAGGCTCTTCCTGAACTTGCAGTTGCTCCCCCTCAGCAGCAGCACCCTTCTCTTCAGCAGCAGCAACTTTATCCATGTCAAAGTCCTCTTGATCTAGATTTAGAAATAGATCTTCCATGGTAAATTCTACTGGTGACTGCAGGAGAAGTACTGGGTTCATCAACTACTTGAGTAGTATCTGGAACATTTTGCACAACAGCAGATGTGTCTTCAAGACCAACATCTGGAGCTTAGCTAGGTAGCTGAGTTTGCTGAGGAACATCAGACAAATCAGCATCTTCAATAAGATATTCTAAAGTTTTTAAGTCAGTGAGTACCTCTTGAATAATAGTGGTGGCTTGCTCACTGTCCAGAGTAGATGGTTCTTCTACTGCTGGAAGCTCCCCCTGGCTGTGATCCCTATGGATGGGGCTAGCTGGAGGCAGCTCCCCATGGATCTCAGCTACATCTTGAGGAGCAGGAGACTTCTCTGCAGCCACTTCTTCATGACTATCAGGAGTGAAAACAACTTGTTCTTCACTACCTGAACTGCTGGAGGACTCCTGTGTCACAGGAGCTATCTTCCTCTTCTTCTTTGGAGGTGAAGCTTTCTTAGTAACTGGCTTCTCTGGGGTAGGTATTTCCTTAGATAGTACTCTTTCCCACCTGGAAAATATCCTTTGATCCATCCTTCTCATGTGATTGATTTTAGTACCAGCAGCATTGCTCATTACCTCTAGTATTGTACCAGCCAGGTAGAGACTTAGTATTCTGCCCAGATTGGGCTTCTTCAGACTCTCCTTAATTTTCTCATAGACAACCATTGACTAGTCTGTTTTTAGGTTGAAGATAATTCTGGTCATAACACTGAACATGGAGGCAGACACCCTGTCATGCCCTCCAGTCTTGCTGAGTATAACTTTCCCAACAATTTCAGACAGGAATTTTCCTTGGTTATTCATTCCTTTCCTGTTGAATACAGATCCTATCTTTATCTTAAGATCTAGACCACACCAGGTAAGTGCTTCCCTGGTCTTAGATGTAGTCACTTCCTCTTCTGCTTGAATTTTAGGTAGCTGAAGTACCTTTCTCAGAGTTTTGGGTGAAATCTTGACCTTGGTTCCATGCACTCTTGATTTGATTCTGTAACCTGAGTCATCTACAGAAGCTCCAGTAAGGAATTCAAGAACTTCCTTCTTCCATATTTTGGTTGGTTCTGAAACCAAGTACTCCAATCCAGAATCGGTGACTAGGGTTACCACCGATTTGATTTCTTGATCGCCATCGTCGAACGCGCCACGAACCAGTTCATAGCCTTCATTGACGTTCTCCTCGAGCTTGGGAGCCATTAGGGTTTGTAGAATTAGTCTTTAGAAAAGAGAAATGTCGACACAGTAGTTTGGTCTCGAAACTCTGAAAGCGTGTCGACAAACAAAGACAGAATCCTATTTATACCTTTCTGGTTTGAAGACGAATAGGCGGGATGGATTACTAAAGATGTGTCGACACTGGCAATAAGTGTCGACACTGACTTATAATGTCTCGACACTCATGTGTCGACACAAGTTTAGTCAACAGATTTTATGTGTCGACACTTGGTTATGTGTCGACACCACACTACTCGACATGTAGTCGAGACGTTACTTAGAAAATTCTGAGTAAAACTTAAGTGTCGACACCTCATTGGATGTGTCGACACCAACTCGACATGTGTCGACACTAACATTCTGAAGTGTCGACACCAACTTCCTAGATGTGTCGACACCATTTTCCTGAAGTGTCGACACTTACTATTCTGTGTCGACATAGACTTGTCTATGTGTCGACACCTTTTTACTTAGCTAATTTTTAGTTCTGTAAACTTAGTCTAAGTTTATCATACCTAGTTCAATTTTGAACCTATTGAACTTAGCTTCTTCTAAGGGCTTAGTAAACATATCAGCTATCTGATTATCAGTTTTAACATATTCAAGTGCAATATCATTTCTTTCTACATGCTCCCTAAGAAAGTGATATTTAATCTCAATATGTTTAGTTCTACTATGTGATACAGGATTATTAGCTATTGAAATAGCACTTGTAGAATCACAGAAAAGTGGAATTCTACTTACCTGAAATCCATAGTCTTCTAGCTGATGTTGAATCCACAGAAGTTGAGCACAGTAACTTCCTGCAGCTACATATTCTGACTCAGCTTTGGAGATAGCCACACTAGTCTGCTTTTTGCTGCTCCATGAAATTATTCTTCCACCTAGGAATTGACTGGATCCAGTAGTGCTCTTTCTATCTTCTTTGCATCCTGCAAAGTCTGCATCTGAATAGCCTGTTAGATCAAAATCTCCATTCCTAGGGTACCAGAGGCCTAGATAGGGAGTGCCCTTTAGATATCTCAAGATTCTCTTGACTGCAGTCAAGTGAGACTCTTTAGGGCAGGCTTGATACCTGGCACAAACACATGTAGCATACATAATGTCAGGTCTACTAGCAGTCAAGTATAGTAGGGAGCCAACTATCCCTCTATACAAGGTTTCATCTACAGGTTTCCCTGCATCATCCTTGCTAAGAGACATACTTGACCCCATAGGAGTCTTCATGGTACTGGATGAATCCATACCATATTTTCTTATGAGTTCTAGGGTGAACTTTGACTGACATATGGATAGACCACTTTCAGTCTGTTTAACTTGGAGACCCAAGAAAAACTTCAGTTCTCCCATACTACTCATCTCAAATTGACCTTGTATAAGTTTTGCAAACTTTTTACAAAGGCTGCTTTCAGTAGACCCAAATATAATGTCATCTACATATATTTGGACTAGTATGAGTTTGCCTCTAGATTCCCTAAGGAATAGAGTCTTATCTATTTTCCCCCTTGTGAACTTGTTCTCAATGAGGAAACTAGATAGGGTTTCATACCAAGCTCTAGGAGCTTGCTTTAACCCATACAATGCTTTCCTAAGTCTATAGACATGATGTGGAAGAGTAGGATCAACAAAACCTGAAGGCTGCTCCACATATACTTCTTCCTTTAGATTACCATTTAGGAATGCTGACTTCACATCCATTTGGTATACCTTGAATCCTTGATAGGTTGCATAGGCCAAGAACATCCTTATGGCTTCTAGTCTGGCTACTGGAGCAAAGGTTTGATCAAAATCAATACCTTCTTCTTGCCTATAACCTTTAGCAACCAATCTTGCTTTATTCTTAATGATGACTCCTTGTTCATCTAACTTATTCCTGTAGATCCACTTTGTTCCTATCACATTGTGATCTTTAGGTTTAGGAACCAGGTCCCAAACCTTGCACCTTTTGAACTGATTAAGCTCTTCCTGCATTGCTTCAGTCCACTGTGGATCTTGTATAGCTTCTTCAAATTTCTTTGGTTCTACTTGAGACAGAAAACTTGAATATACTACAGCATTCTGATTTCTGCTCCTTGTCTGAACACCTTGTCTTGGATCTCCAATAATCAGCTCTACTGGATGATCTCTTAGATGCCTGTTGGCTGGAGGCATCCTTACTTCTGGTTGAACTTCTTCAGCATCTTCATCAAGCTGAGTTCCTTATACTTCTTCAGCTCCTGGTACATGTAGTTCTCCCCCTGGACATAAGCCATCTTCTTCTACTTGCTGTCTTGCAGCAGGTACATCTTCTATGGTTAGCTTGTCCATCTTCTTAGTAAGACCTGTGGGGCTGCACACACTACTAGACAACTTATTGTTAATAAGTTTTGTCTCATCAAAAAATACATGCACAGACTCCTCTACAACTTGTGTAGTCAAGTTGTAGACTCTATAAGCCTTACTATTATTGCTGTACCCAACAAACACTCCCTCTTGGGACTTGGCAGCAAACTTAGTTAAGTAAGACTTTCCATTGTTAAGTATGAAGCATTTGCAACCAAAAATCCTGAAATAGGATAGGTTTGGTTTCCTGCCTTTCACAACTTCATAGGGGGTCTTGTTTAACCTTTTAGTGATGGTAGCCCTATTTATCACATGGCATGCAGTGTTAACTGCTTCAGCCCAGAAATACTCTGGCAGTGATGAATCACTTAATAGGGTCCTACCTGCCTCTATCAAGGTCCTATTCTTCCTTTCAGCAATGCCATTTTGCTGAGGTGTTCTAGGTGAAGAAAATTCTTGAAATATCCCAAAGTCTTCACATAGTCTTGTCATGCTATCAGACTGAAATTCAGTGTCATGGTCACTTCTAATTTTGACCACTGTACTGTTTAGTTCATTCTGTATTTGCTTGACAAAGTTATGGAAAACACTAGGTGTTTCAGATTTCTATCTTAAGAAGAACACCCAGGAAAACCTTGAGTAGTCATCTACAACTACAAAGGTGTAGACCTTCCTTCCTAAGCTGTGAACTGGCATTGGACCAAAGATATCCATATGCAAGAGGTATAAGCACCTCACAGCATCTTTGTTTTCAATGCTCCTAAAGGTGGATTTAGTCTGCTTGCCCTTTTGACAAGCTGAGCAAATGCCATCTTTAACACACTTAACTTGAGGACCATTCCTCACTAACTCTTTGCTAAAGAGTTTGCTAATAGTCTTGTAATTAAGATGGGCAAGCCTCTTGTGCCATTTGACACATTGAGAGACTGTCTCATCAGCTACAAGACAAACTGGAGAACTATTGTTCTCAACCATAATGTCTAGACAATAGACATTTCTCTTCCTATAACCTGTCAAAATGATCTCTTCATCACTTGACCTCTTGATATGACAACCATTTTTAACAAATGAGATGTCATACCCTACATCACTTAATTGACTTATACTTATAAGGTTGTGTTTCAACCCTTTAACATAAGCCACATGAGTAATGGTAACTAAGTTTGAGGAAATGTTACCAAACCCTTTGATGATTCCTTTTTCAGAACCACCAAAGGTCACCTTTGGACCATTTTTGATTGGAATGAAATCCTTCAGTAGTCCCCTAGTTCCAGTCATGTGTCTGGAACATCCACTGTCCAAGTACCATGTAGGGGTATGGCCACTTGGACTTACCTGCAAGACAAATTACTTAACCTTAGAACCCAACAGTTTCTTGGGTCCTTGGTAACTGTTAGTTTGCAACTTAACAAAACTACCTACTGGCTTTCCACCAGGTAGCTTGCTACTCCCATTGGCACTTGCATTGTACCAACAGTCCTAGGCAAAGTGGCCAACTTTGCCACAGCACCAGCATTCAAACTTGTTGTACCTTTGCTTAGGTACAGACTTGGCTGTCTTGACTACAGCAGGCTTATTGAATGTTGGGGCTTTGCCCTTGGACTTGGACTGATCCTGAACAGTCCTAGCTGGTTTAATAAAACCCAATCCAGCCTTTCCTTTATGATGAACAAATTCATCAATCAAGGGTAGCACTGATTTAGGTTTTGAAAACCTAGTAACTAGCTCTCTTTCCTTCTGAAGATTGATCTCCAGTCTCTTAATTTGATCATTTTTATAGGTGATAGTTCCCATCTGAATCACAGTAATGTGTTTCAGCCTGGCTACCTCATTGAGCTTTTGATCAAATTTCTTCTCAAAATCTGTTGCAGCTGCCTTGAGATCAGCAATCTCCTTTGCCTGACTTTTGGCTAGGGTCTTGCTTTTCTTATAGGCTTGCAACAGTACTTTATATTCATCTAAGAGCTGATGAATATCTCCCTCAGATTCAGAAACACTTCCATCACTTGATGAAGATGAATCTGACTCTGAACTAGAACTGGAATCTGAACTCTGAGTTGGACTTTGTACCTGACTAGGTCCTGGCTACTCCAGGATTTTGGTACTTTCAGTCAATGCCATCAGTCCTTGGCACTGACACTCTTCTTGTTCATAGATTGATTCCATGATCTGCATAAACTCTTCTTCTTCTTCAGCAAATAGCCCTATGTAGGCTTCAGCATCTGTCTCAGTGTCTGAAGAAGAAATGTCTGAAAGAGTCTTCTCATTCTTTACAACAAAGGACTTCTCCTTCTTTCCTTTGAAGTGAGTCTTATTTTTGTCACTGGATTCTTTTCTTCTCTCAGGACAATCTGCAATAACATGACCCTGTCGATTGCAGCAGTAACACACTATCTTAGACCCAGTTGCCTTGCTAGTCTTTGTCTTTTTCTTGTCCTTCTTTGAAGGCTTCTTCTCCTGATACTGGACTTCTTTCCCTTTGGAAAATGAAGGTCTGGACCTCCACTGTTTCTTCTTCAGGAATTTCTGAAAATGTCTGGTGAATGCAGCAAAGTCTTCATCACTTTCACTGCTTGTAGACTTTGTGCTAACAGACTCATCGGATTCTGATTCAACTACCTCTGGAGGAGGAGTTGATGACTTAGTCCTGCCCTTTCTAGGTACTTCTGACTTGAAGGCAACAGTCCTTTCCCTGTGCTCAGTCCTTGTTGATTTTTCCTCCTCTTTTCTCACTGACAGCTGCATCTCATAAGACAACAACTTGCCAAACAGTGTGGGAGGAGGAATTTCTCCCAAGTTTGTCATTTCTCTGATGGCACAGATCTTGGTGTCCCAATCTTTGGTTAGGGACCTTAAGAACTTATCATTCAATTCATAGTTAGTGAACTCTCTTCCATAGGACATGAGTTCATTAACAATTCTATAGAACTTCTTGTAGCATTCAGTGATGCTATCTCCTCTTCCTTGCCTAAAGCTCTCATACTCTTGATTAAGCAAGGACTTCCTATCTTGCCTAACTTCTTCAGAACCTTCCATATAGACAATGAGAGTATCCCACATCTCTTTTGCTGTTTTACAGTGAATTAAGTTCTGAAAAGTGGCATCATCAATGGCACTCACTATTATGTTTTGTGCCCTCTTGTCCATAGTGGCTAGGACAATTTCATCCTTGGTCATCTCAGAGAAATCCTTTGGAGTCCTCTGATTTGCATCCAAAACTGAAACCTTCATGGGCACATATGGCCCCTCTTTGACTGTGATGTAGATTCTAGGGTTAGAGGCCTCCATAAATAGCCTAACCCTTTCTTTCCAGATCCCAAAGATCTCTTTTCTGCATATGGGCAGTTTCATTGAACCCAATTCCTTGTGATTCTCTGAAGAACCCATGTTTCTTGATTTTCTTGAAACTGTGTTCTGACTTACACTGAATCTGCAAAATTGGATCTCCTCAGACAGTTAGTCCTTTTTGAGGAACCTCCCTCTGATACCACTTGAAAGATATGGTACCTAAACACCTAGAGGGGGGTGAATAGGTGACCTAAACCTTTTTAAAACTTTGTTGGCAGCAAAACAGTTATCTCACAGATTTCTACAGCTAACAGCAATAACAAAATATAAACTGCTAATCCACAGCACAGCACAGCACAGCAGACACACAAATTTATAGTGGTTCCCCAATCTTTGGGTACATCCACTTTCCCCCTTCGCCTATCTAGCAGTGTACTAGATTCGGCCAAACTTCTCCACTATCTCAGAACCCAACTAGGTTCCTACACCTCAGGCCCAAAGCCTTACACTCAGCCACCAAGGCCTACACTCAGCCACCCAGGCCTACACTCAGCCAATCAAGGCCTACACTCAGCCAATTAAGGCCTACACTCAGAGTTCTTCAACTCCTACACTCAGGTAACCAAGCCCTACCCTCAGCCTTTATAATATAGGCTTACAATTCACTCAGATCCAATGGATCCTACAAGTTAAAATTGAATTACAATAACTAACTCTACAACTTAGAAAATAAGAGAGGAGTTGAGAGTTTCTTGAAGAGTTCTTGGAAGAACTTAGCTAGATCCAAACTGACTTAGCTTCCTTCAAAGCTTCTTGAGTAGAACTGAATTAGTCTGAATCTTCTGCAGTTGATCCTTGACCTCTGCTTCTTGAGATCCAGATGATTCTGAATCCTTCTTCTCAGCCTTAGTTCCAAAGACTGAATTCTTGATTGGAGCTCTCTCTCTCCAACTTCTTAGATCTGCAGTTGGACTGCCAGATCTTCTTGTGTTGATACTTTGTGTACCACTTTTCTGATTACTTGAATAATCTGATCAATTACTTCAAATAGCTTTAGCAACAGTTTCTGTAAACTGTGAGTGCCTATTTATAGGCATTCTTCATGGTAACCGGCTGGTCCGGTTCATAACAGACTTCTGACTTCCCTGACAGTTGCTGTAGACCGGCTGGATCGGCAGCTGTCATGTCAACCAGTCACTTCTTGAAATTCTCTAACTGTCAGATAGTGTCGAGACTTTCTGTTCTTAAGTGTCGACACTTATAGACCAAGTGTCGACACATGTTGTGTAAGTGTCGACACAAGTCTACAAGGTGTCGACACAGATTCTTCTTCAAGTGTCGACACTGAAATTAAGTGTCGACACAAGTACTTGATCTTCTGTAACTTGTTGAATTCTTCTAAGTGTCGACACATCTCCTTTGTGTCGACACATCTTCATGTGTTGAAACTGTCAAGTGTCGACACTGCTTCTTGGTGTCGACACAAGTCTTCAATTTTGTTTCTTCAGCTGAGTGTCGACACATTCCCTTAGTGTCGACACTTGTACTTAGAATATTTTGTAAACTTTTCTGTTCTTTGCTAAGTGTCGACACAGCTCCTTGTGTCGACACTTTCTTCAAGTGTAGAGTCTTCAACTTAGTGTCGACACATTGTGCTGGGTGTCGACACTTTCTTCAAGTATTGACTCTTCTGGTTGTGTGTCAACACATTGTGCTGAGTGTCGACACATACTTCAAGTGTTGACTCCTTTGAGTGTGTGTCGACACATTGTGCTGAGTGTCGACACATTCTTCATATGTTGACTCTGCTGATATAGTGTCGACACATTGTGTTGAGTGTCGACACTTGTCCTTAGTCTCTGCAGAATTTTGCTGAGTGTCGACACAACTCCAAGTGTCGACACTTTCTGATGTAGACTCAGCTCTTCTAGGTGTCGACACTTCTGCTAAGTGTCGACACAGCTTTTCTGCATTCTTCTTCACTGAGTGTCGACACAGCTCCAAGTGTCGACACTTTCTGTCTGGTGTCGGCTCTTCTTCTCAGGTGTCGACACAATTACTCCAAGTGTCGACACTGCTTGTCTGGGTGTCGACACAAGCTTTCTCAAGTGTCGACACTTTCCCTCTAGGTGTCGACACATGGACTTAGAAACTTTTAGCTTCAGTCCAGTGAATACCTAACCTGCACAAGTAACTCAAACAAACATCAAATACATTATGATGTATATCATTGAGTTAGGTGTGGCTTCTTCAAATCAGGTACATTTGACCAATGTACCCAACAGTTGGGCATCTTGGGGGTCACTTGACCCTTAGTTAGGGCACTTTGACCCTTTTTGAAGCTAGGGTTGACTTGGGTCAACTTAGACTCTTGGGTTGACCCCAACGGGTCCTTGGTGACCCATTGTCCTCAATTTAGGGTTAGGATGGCATGTGTGGGGTCCAATTGGCTAGGGGAAGGTCAATTGACCATAAGTAGGCTAGTTTGACCCATTTAGGGTTAGGGTTGACTTAGGTCAACTTAACCACTTTGACTGCCCACAGTGGGTCCTTAGTGGCCCTATGGACTACCCAAGGTGGTTTAGGGTATCATGGTTGGGTCATGGGGTCAATTTGGAGCCCTAAAGTCAAACCTTAGGTATAAATGTTGAGGATGAGCTATAGGCAGACCAAGGTGATTTTCACCTTGACCCTTGTTCACTTGGTCCCTTGGGCTTCCTAGGGTTTTGTCATGACTTAGTCATGACCAAAACCACTTTTAGGGGTCTAGTTGGAAATGAGATGTTACAGAAGCAGACTGCGGCACCTGTTGACCAAAGGAACAAGGCGCGGCCTGGGCAGTCAGACCGCTGAGACCGCACAAGCCGCGTGGCCTGAGCGGACAGCAAAGCTTGTCAGCCCATCCTAAGATATCGCGACCTCCAAGAGGGACCTGGAGCAGGCCACGACTAGCGAGCTGGCTGCCTTAGGAAAGATCGTCGATTTCGGGGTTAACATAATCCCCTCATTTTTTAAGTTCAGAAGAGAACTTCGAAAAAGTTGGAGACCCATGAAAATCGTGATCCACCCAAAAGAAAAGGAAGGGGGCAAGGAGAGATAGAACCTGATGTCTCTCCTTAGAAGTTTGCTAATGCCCGTATTTTTCCTGCAAGGTAAAAGTTAGTGTAGGCATGTATGGAAGTTACATCTTGTGTGCACCTGAAGTTGCCTTTGCAAAACGAAGAAGATGTGTCTTCTACTAGGTTCTGTAAAATGAAGGTGAGAGGAAAACATAGAAGCATAATAACTTGTAAGTACCTGATGGAGGCTTGCAAGCACCTGTTATCTTCTGCAAAAAGAAGAGTAAGCGACATTCGTGAAGAGGAAAATAAGTTACAAGTACCGGAAGAGGGACTTGCAAGCGTTTGCTGGTTTTTGCAAAAGAAAAGTCAGAAACAAATATAGGAGTAAAGAAAAAATCGCAAATACCTGAATGCAACTTGCAGGTATCTGCTGGTCTCTGCAAGAAAAGGTTAGAAGCAGACATAATATATGGGAGTAGCTTACAAGTACCTGTGAATAAACTTGTAAGTATTTGTTGATCTCTGTAAAATGAGAGTTAGAAGCAGATATAATATATGGGAGTAGCTTACAAGTACCTTTGAAGAAACTTGCAAGTATCTGTTGATCTTTGTAAAATGAGAGTTAGAAGCAGACATGATATATGAAGGTTGCAAGTACCTGGATAAGACTTGTAGGTGTCTGCTAAACGCTGTAAAGAGAAGAGTGAGCAGCAGACATAATATATGAATGAAGGTTGCAAGTACCTGCGAGTAAACTTGCAAATACATGCTAATCACTGCAAAGGGAAAAGTGAGCAGTAGATATAATATATGAAAGAAGGTTGCAAGTACCTGTGAGGAAACTTGCAAATACCTACTAATCACTACAAAGGGAAAAGTGAGCAGCAGATATAATATATGAAAGAAGGTTGCAAGCACCTGTGAGGAAACTTGCAAATATCTGATAATCACTGCAAAGGGAAAACTGAGCAGCATATATAATATATGAAAGAAGGTTGCAAGTACCTGTGAGGAAACTTGCAAATACCTGCTAATCTCTGTAAATGGAAAAGTGAGCAACAGATATAATATATTCAACTTAAGCTACAAGTACCTGAAGAGGAACTTGTGAATGCTAACTGGTTGATGAGATGAGATGGATATGACCAAATAACAGAGGAATTGTCTCATGAACTCTGCTGATAATCGAATGAAGATCAAGCCCTAATAGTGATCTTCTTGCTATATTAGAGATGATATCTTTAACATGAAGTCCAGATCAATAAGTCGAGCGATGACTGTTGATATGACAGGATAGATATGATCAGATTAGCAGAGAAGAAGTTTGACGAATTTTGCCAATCTTAACCAGATTCCAATAGCAAGGCTTGATGATCAAGAAGAGTCAGATTCTTTGATCAATGATTGATGTCATTAACATTTGATAAGAGTAATGAAGAGCTTATATAAGTAGAGAGCTTGTAAGTCATCATCTGATAGATCTTTGAGCAAGCAATGCATATAAGATGAGAATAAGCAAAATGAATGTTTGTTAATCCTTTTGGTAGATTGGATTTAACCTGTTCAACTATGAAAAAGGCAGTTGATAACAAAGAGATCTATACTCGGAGATGACCAAGAAATACTGGATACTGCCACAGGAGATCACCCATGGGCCTTATGCATTGCTTGCCTGAGAAAGGTCATCACAAGTATAGTCCTACTAAGAGCGGGCTAGTCGCGCATCCTTTAGAAGGGCACAAAATAGAAAAGCACAGAAAATCCTGAGAACGATCGCTAGATACACTGCTCTTATGCCTCGGGTTACAACATCACTGATAAATGAGACTAGTTGCGCCAAGTGGCCTAAAGCATTGCTTGTCTGTGGAAAGATCAGTGGAGTTGTGGGCCCCGCGAAAGCATGGATTGAGAGTACCATAGAGTGTTCGGCCATCACAGTTGTGACATGATTGAAGAGACAAGGCTACGCTTGGTCTCCATTGCTTGTCAAGCAAAGATCATCGTAACTGTAATGTATCCCTAACGGAGCACAGCAGAGCTAACACATGGGCCTTCCTGACGTACACTTTGTGTCAGATACTGGCTAGGATCTGAAGTCCCGTATTCCTCCACATGAGAGTTGGATAGCCCCCACTACACATATGTGAAAACTCCCCTCGATATGTGGTCATTGTAGCCTTACGCCAGAATCCAATCTCGAGGGGGCCTATAACAAGACTCGGCAATATCTCAGTGGTTCAGTGATCTCTTTGGCAAAGAGAAAAATAGAGGAAGAAGCATTACAAGAAGGGAACTGTGTCAGTATGAGATCCCTGATGAAATCTTTATTGAAATGCAAGAATGAACACTTAGAAGTGTTTTGAAGAGAAAATGTTTGAAAGAGTAAGAGTAGAGATAACCCGTCATGGTTGTGAAAAAACTTTGAAGAACTATGAAGTCCTTTGTCGGCTTAGAATAGTCTTCCAAGCGTTCCCTCGTCATCGACATCGAATCATTCAACAGCATTGTTAACAACAAGGATAGGGTGCTCTTCGACTAGGCTCACTCCACTTGAGCTACCCGAAATGTCTGTAACTTCTTTGCCCTTTGAGGTTGCTGGATGAGGGAGATCATCCTTTGGAAGTAGGTCATGCATCTTACCCTGCCTCAGCATCTTTTGCACTAGTTGGCGGAGTGCTCGGCAGTTCTCAGTTAGGTGGCCTGGCTCTTTGTGGAATTCACAATATGGTTCTGAGTCTCTAGATCTTTGATCAGATGGTCGATAGGGCCTTTTGTAGTTAGTCCTATCCCTCATGACTTGGCTTACTTCTTGTAGGGCCTCTTCTAGTTCAGACTCATGCAAGTCATCATCTTGCTGTTGATGGACCGCAGCTATTTGCAAAGATGGAGCTGGTAGCAGTAGCAGTTGATTTTGAGGACGATCTTGATTCGGGAAGGAGTATCAGTGGTTTTGAAATCTTCTTCCCTTCATTGAGTAGGGTGAGAAGACTTTCCGAGGAGACCTCGGAGGTTTCTTGTGAGAAGGATCTTTCTCTGATATTAGCTGGAGACGAAGCCAGGGTTGCTCTTTTCGCCTCAGATGTATGAGTTGGCTAAGGCAATCAACTCTTGGTACTTTTTCAGTGCTCGGACATTGGCTTCAAACTTGAGCATCCCTTCACGAAGACCGTGGATAAGAGCCACTCGGTACATTTCTTGACTAACAATCTCGATGTCCAAGATTTCTCTCTGGAATCGATCAACAAACTGAGACCAAGTCTCGTTCTCATGTTACTTGATCTCAAAGAGGGCTTTTGAACCGCCCTTTCTCTTGCTGGAAGTAGAGAATCTGAGCAAGAACACTCTTCACTGATCAATAAAGGAAGTGATGGAGTGAGGGCGAAGACCATAGAACCAATCTCTCACTTGTCCATCAAAGGTTGTGACAAGGAGCTTGCACTTAGTTGCATCTGAGAGAGTTTTGAGAGAAACGGTTGATTCAAAAGCTTGGAGATGCTTTACTGGATCAGTCTCTCCAGTGTAGATTGGCAACCACGACTCTCTTAAGTTAGCTGGAGTAGGTTCATGATGAACATTCTCTGTAAATGGCAAAGTCTTTTCCTGCTCTCTACAGCATAAGGATAAAAGGCAGCATAAGCTGCAACTGCAAAAGAAGCAGGAGAATAAAAGGGAAAAGTTTCTGCATGAGCAAAGGTAGGAGCTGAAGGGTAAGGATGACTTCCCTGAAAGTTGATAAATCTTGCAGTACTTCCCCGGGCTGCTTCCCGGAAGAAGTTTTGACGAGCTGCAAACTCTTCATCTTGAGGTCGCAAAGGGGTTGTAGGCCCTTGCGGAAAGGTTGTTGTGTAAGGAGGATAGACCAGCGGGCAAGCTAGAGTATAAGCTTGTTAATGCTCCAATATTGGCGTTGGATTGATCGGAGTAGTTGGAGCTGCTGTAGGTTGAGTGTCTAATCGCTGCGTGATCACAGCAAGAATTTGGTTGACCGCTTAGAATTGTTGAGCATTTTCATGGCGCAATTGCCCGAAGGCCTCCCAGAGAGGATTACCTCTAGGACTTGATTGAGCAAGGTTCTCGGCTGAATGATGATCTGACATGGCTAAATGTCGCTATTCACTATCTGTTGGATCTGAAGGCCGCATGTGAACTGTTGATGCGCGAAAATGGCACCGCCTAGTTAATGGGTCGAGGTTACGGGCACCAGTAGCTACCACGGATGTGTTCGGTCTCATGAGCTAGGTGAAGAAGAGGATTGTGGGGTTGATAAGGAGGAGGAAGCTTCTGAGTGCTCGAGAGTGGAGCAAATGCTTGTCCAAGGGTTGCGGTGATAGAGGAGAGGCTTGTTGAGAGCAACCGGGAAGGCTGATGATCAGCAGAGAAGGTTGATGATCAGTAGAGGAGGTTGATTAGGAGCTGTCGAGCAGACGGTTACTTTAACGGTTGTTCTTGCAGGTTGATGCCGAGAGAGTTGAGTTGAGCTGAGAAGAATAAAGGGGGCCTCTAGCAGCGGCAACAGTAGACTTCGCCCGCCGCGGCTTAAATGTCACTCTTGCGACGGGCTTTCCTTTGATTAATATAGAGTTATTACAGCTTGCAATGCACCTTTACAAGAAAGCAAATAAATGGGTACAAAGGGGAAGCTGGCGGCTAAGGAAGGATTGCGAGAAGAGGCCACGCGGACTGAAGAGCTAGGTCGGCAGGCTGCGCGGTTATAAAGAGAGGGGATGCGGACTGAGGAATAGAGTCCGCTCGGGTTGATGACTTGAGCTGGTTGTGGGCTGACTGCGAGCGTGAGCACCTTGGAGATGTCTCAACCTTACCTCAATGGGCACCTGTAGAGAAACATACGGTTTACCTGACAAGGAGCGCGGCCTGTAGGGGCGGACTGTAGAAGCAGTCTGCGACACCTGCCGACCAAAGTAACAAGGCGCGGCCTGGGCAGTCAGATTACTGAGACCGCCCAAGCCGCGTGGCCTGAGCGGACAGAAAAGCCTATCCACCCATCCTAAGATGTCGCGACCTCCAAGAGGAACCTAGAGCAGGCTGCGACTAGCGAGCTGGCTACCTTGGTAAGGATCGCCGATTTCGGGGTTAACAACTGACAGAGATCCAAAGGAAATAGAAGATGTGGATAGGACCTCATCTCCTCCTTCAAATCAAATAACTAATTCAGTTATTAAGGGGGAGCCTGCACCATCTGTCACATCCCAGCCAACCCAAATTCCTGCTTAAGATATTCCAGCTACTGCTTCAGAAATTCCAGTCTCAGTTGCTGCTGCTGCCAACTTACCTTCAGAAGCAATTCCATCTACCTCTGCTGTTGCTGTCTCTTCTTCCTTGCTGCATTCAGACATAGAATTTCCTGCTGCTGAAGACATTCCAGATTCTGATGCTCTGACAGATTCCCAGACTCAAGCTCAGATTCTGTCTACTGAATAAGACATAAATAAGATGACAGAGGAACTTTCTTCCAAAGAAGGTCCTTTCTATATCCCTGAAGATCACCACTCTTCTCCAACAACACAAGCTAAGTCTCCAGCACAATCATCTCCTCCTCAACAAGAAAAATCTCCAGCTCCAGCACAGTCTCCAGAAAATCAAGAATCCTTTCCTCCAACTGATAAATCTCATGTCCATGAAGCTAAGAAATCTCCTGCAAAATATGTGCATGATGATTAAGTAGTTTCAATTCAAGATTTAGATGATGAAGTACCAGTTGAAGCTGCTGATCCACCCCTTCCAAGTCTTCATTTCCAGATTCCAACCATACTACCCACAATTAATAAAGATGAAATCAGCACAGTATAAAGAAGGAAAGCGTTTACTTCTACTGTTATAATTGAAGAAATCCTTCCGTGGACTGTTCCTGATCAGCCTCCTCCAACTACTCAGAAAGAAATCTTCCCTGAAGGTACCATTCTCCACAAAATTGAAGTTATGCTTGCTGCTCAAAGAAAGTACTTTAATGATTCTCTGAAGGTTGTCAATGATAAAGTCAGTGCATTAGAAAAAGAAATAAGTCAAGGATTTTCTGAAATCCAAGACAATACAGATGACTTTAAAAGGCTCCTACAAATAGGTGGCAAATCTATTGATCATACAATTACTAGCATTGGTACTGTTACGGAGCAATCAGTCACCCTTGCTAATAATCAAATTCTCCTAGACAAGAGAGGTGATGAAAGGAACTTTAAAACTTATGGAGAAGTTGGCAAATTTAAAGAAGATGTCATCAGCACCCTCCCTAGAAGTCGGAAAGGGGGAGGATAAAGTGAAGGAACTGCTAGAAAAACAAGTTGTAACTATGAAAAATCAATGGTATGATCAGTTGAAATAGATTCAGACATCTGTTCTTAAAGAAATCAAGAAAACCAAGTTATATAGTTATGATACTTCTATATGGATACACAATTAGTTGTTTCCTGAACATGCTATGGATCTTAATGCTCCTCCTCCTACAAACCTGGATGTTAACATGCCTATATTTTCTCCACCTCCAGAATATTTTGAAGGACCACCTTCAACGTACTTTGAAGGACCTCCTCCAGATTACTATGAAGGACCTCCTCCTGATGTGTACGACAAAGTATGGGAATCTGAACAGACAGAAATGCCTTCTCATCCTCTAGAAGTTCAGAAAGCCAAGAGAAGAAAGTATGGTGATGGAGCTTCTGCTAGTAGATCAACTCCACATCCAGAAGCTAAAGGGAAGAGACCTCAAGAATATACTGAAGTTTGGAGTCTCACTTCCAAGTCTCTTATTCTTGAAACTCTAAAGCTTGTAGTTGATTTTAATGAAAATAGAAGTTTGCACTACAGCTCAGATGAATGGGAGTTATATGATAAGTCTCTTACAAAGAGAAGGATTTATGATAGAATTTATGGCAGAAATAATCTCAAGGCTCCACCTAGACCTCATAAGTATTTCCTAAATCTATTCAGTTATCAAAAGAGACAACAGAAGAAGCAAGAGAGACAAGGAAAGCAACATTCACAGGATCAGTAAATTGAAGATGCTGGAAGTTCATTTTTGAAATTATAGAATTTAATTATCTTGGACAATTTTCTACTTATATGAACTTCTAATTCTGATCTGATTTTTATATATTACTGTATTTCTTCCAATTATCATGATATTAGTATCATTATTTGTTTTTCTCTCGATGTAATTCACCTTAGTGTAGAGGGTTCTGACTTCTACAAATAGGGAGAGATTGTTTTGTATTGCATCCACAATAGCCTAGATTTGTATAAAGTCACCCTTGAACTAAGATGAATTAAGTTTGTATTTGATGCTCTTTTTGTTAAGTGTTTACAGGAATTAATTGCTAAGTGTATACTAATGTCAGTCTACAATGAGTCTCCAAACACAGGACCATATAATGTAATCCCCCATTATGTGATCCATGTTGTTGACTCATGTGTAGCCTCTCTATTGGGACACACTTCCTTTTCAAGCACTAAGGGCAAAAGAAAAGAAGGATGTTGATTTTTATGAAGAATTAAGATTTTCAATTTTTCAGAAAAAGTCTAAGTCTTTTTCTCGAGTACTATTGTTATACTCGAGAAGGACTTAAGAAATTTCTTGAGACTGACTTGTCTCAATTTCGAGTGGCAGAAGTTGTTCTCGAGAAAGCTTCTTGTTGTTCTCGAGAAGGGCGTTTGTTCTCAAGTAATATATGATATTTCTTCTCTGGTTATTTCTTTTTTCAGTCTATACTTTTCTAAGTCTTTTTCTCGAGAAGAATGAAATTATTCTCGAGAAGACTCTCTTTTGTTCTTGGGATGCAGAAGTTACTTCTCGAGACCTATTGTATTTTTTCTTGAGAGCCAGACTTTTGTTCTCAGGATGATTATTTGTTCTCGAGTAACAGAATATTTTTTCTTGATAACAAAACATCATTTTTCTCGAGTACTTTTGTCATTCTCGAGACTGTTGATTTCCACCTTCACATATTTTTCTAAGTAATTTTTCTCGAGACAGCCTTTAGTTCTCAAGTACAAAATATTTCTTCTCGAGAACAATAAACAATTTTTCTCAAGTACTTTTCTTCATTCCCGAGAATGCTGTTTTCTCCCTCCACACTCCATTTCTCTAAGTCTTCTTCTCGAGAACTTTCTTATTGTTCTCGAGTAACAGAATTCATTTGTTCTCGAGTATTATACTTCTTCTCGAGAACACCCGGTCTGTTTTTCTGAAAATTTCTAAGTCTAGACAGACGTGTATTTCAAACATCATTTGCACGTGATTGGTCCACGTGGATGTCGTTAATGATGATTATGACTGTTAGGGTAATCCTATAAAAGGTCTTGTCATTTTCAACCAACCCTAAGAATAAGAAATAAGAAGAATTGCAGCCGCCACAAGAAGTAATTCTAAGTTATCTGAATCCGACATTTCATTCCAAATCGAGAGCCGCTGATCATCGTCTTCATCGCCTAAGAGCTTTCTATCCAGATCGATTCAGAGAAGTTGATTCACAGATCGAGAGTCTTTTCAAACGACAGATCTTCTACTTGATTGTGTGAATCCAGAGAATTTCAGATCTAGAGATATTGTTGATTCTTCTTCAACAATTTCTAATAAAGCCGCAAATATCAAAGAAAGAAGAATAGGCATAAGCATTTCAGATCTGAGATCAAATCACGGTTTGTATTTGTTATTTTATTCTATTCTTGTAGGAGAACTTTCTCCGAGTTGTAGGAGTTGTATTCTCCGAGTTCTTGTAGGAAGTTTTATATTCCGAGTGTAGATTGAAAGAATTAGTGTCTAACCACTTAGAGGGGGGTGAATAGGTGTAATTCCTTTTTCTTTTTAAGGCAGCAAATCTATTCAGTTATTTACTTAACAACAGATAATTCTATAGCTAACACAGCACAGATTCACAGAATTATCACAACACAGATTGCACACAGATTTTTATAGTGGTTCCCCAAGGTCTGGGTACATCCACTTTCCCCCTTCGCCTATCTAGCAGTGTGCTAGATACGGCCTAATCTCTTCTCTTCACCTCAGATCCTCAGATCTTGTAGTAGCTCAGAACCCCAATAGGGCTCATACAACTCAGAGTGAGTCCACACTCCTACAGCTCTGTCATACAGCCCTACCTCAGCCTACACAAGGCCTACAACTCAGAGATATTAATCTCCTACAACTCAGGCTCACAGCCCTACCTCAGCCTTTAACAAGGCCTACCACTCCGAGAAAATATTCTCCTACACTCAGCCTTTATAAACACAGGCTTACAACTCAGATCTATAAAGATCTTACAGAAAATTGATTTAACAAAATGTTTTACCACCACCATGGTAGAGAGAGAATAGATGGATGGCTTCTTGATCAGTTCTTGCAAGAATCTGATGGCAGAGAACAACCTCTCTTAGCTTTCTTCAAAGCTTCTTGAATCTGAACTCAGTAGGGTTGAACTTGTTGGGTACATTGGTCAAATGTACCTGATTTGAAGAAGCCTCACCCATCTCAATGATATACATCATAATGTATTTGATGTATGTTTGAGTTATTTGTGTAGGTTAAGAAAGTACTGGACTGAAGTAAAAAAGTTTCTATGTCCATGTGTCGACACCTGGGATGCAGAGTCGACACCAGTCAGAATGTGTCGACACTTGGAGCTGTGTCGACACTCAGTGAAGAAAAGTGCAGACAGAAAGTGTCGACACTTAAGAAAGCTTGTGTTGATACCCAGACAAGCAGTGTCGACACTTGGAGTCATTGTGTCGACACCTGGGATGCAGAGTCGACACTAGTCAGAATGTGTCGACACTTGGAGCTGTGTCGACACTCAGTAAAGAAAAGTGCAGACAGAAAGTGTCGACACAAGGAGCTGTGTCGACACCCAGTGAAGCAGTGTCTACACCAGAAAGTGTCGACACTTGGAGCTGTGTCGACACTCAGCAAAAGTCTGCAGAGTCTAAGTACCAGTGTCGACACTCAACACAATGTGTCGACACTATGCAGAAGAGTCAGCACTTGAAGTAAGTGTCGACATCCAGCACAATGTGTCGACACTCAATAGAAGAGTCAACATTTGAAGTATGTGTCGACACCCAGAACAATGTGTCGACACACAGCTAAAGACTCAACACTTGAAGAAAGTGTCGACACAAGGAGCTGTGTCGACACTTAGCAAAGAACAGAAAGAACAACAATTTATTCTAAGTACAAGTGTCGACACTATGGGAATGTGTCGACACTCAGCTGGAGTCTCAACAAGAAGAAGGTGTGTCGACACAAGGAGCTGTGTCGACACTCAGCAAGAATCAACATAAAAGACTATATGTCGACACCTAAAAGCAGTGTCGACACTTGATAGATTCAACACAAGAAGTTGTGTCGACACAAAGGAGATGTGTCGACACTTAGAAGAATTCAGTTAAAGATAGAAGATCAAGTACTTGTGTCGACACTTAATTTCAGTGTCGACACCTGAAGAAGAATCTGTGTCGAGACATACAAGGAGTTGTGTCGACACCTTATAGACTTGTGTCGACACTTACACAACATGTGTCGACACTTGGACTATAAGTGTCGACACTTAAAGACAGAAAGTCTCGACACTTACAAACAGTTAGAGATTTTCAAGAAGTGACTGGATGACATGACAGCTGCCGTTCTAGCCGGTCTACAGCAACTGTCAGAGATGTCAGAAGTCAGTTATGAACCGGACCAGCCGGTTACCATGAAGAAGGCCTATAAATAGGCACCCACAGTTTACAGAAACTGTTGTTGTGGTTGTTGAAGTTGTTGATCATATTGTTGAAGTAATCATTAAAGTGGTACTCAAAGTATCAACACAAGAAGATCTTGCATTCCAAGTGCAGATCTAAGAAGTTGGAGAGAGAGGGCTCCTTCCAAGAAATCAGCCTCTGGAACTAGGCTGAGAAGAAGGATTCAGATTCAATTCTGGGTCTTAAGTAGCAGAGGTCAAGGAACAACTGCAGGAGGATTCAGTCTTATTCAGTTCTACTCAAGAAGCTTTGAAGAAAGCTAAGTCAGATTGGATCCAGCTGAGTTCTTCCAAGAACTCATCAAGAATCTCTCAACTCCCCTCTTATCTTTCTGAGTTGTAGAGTTATTATTTGTAATACCTTTTTAACTTGTAGGATCCTTTGGATCTGAGTGATTTGTAAGCCTATAATTATAAAGGCTGAGGGTAGGGCTTGTTAGCCTGAGTGTAGGAGATTATGATCTCTGAGTGTAGGCCTTGGTTGGCTGAGTGTAGGCCTTGATTGGCTGAGTGTAGGCTTTAGGATAAAGCTGAGTTGTAAGGCTTTGGGTCTGAGGTAGGAACCAATTTGGGTTCTAAGACAGTGGAGGAGTTTGGCCGAATCTAGTACACTGCTAGATAGGCGAAGGGGGAAAGTGGATGTACCCATATCTTTGGGAACCACTATAAAACACTGTGTGCTGTGCTGTGCTTGTGCTGTGGATTAGCTGTGTATGTTTTGTTATTGCTGTTTGCTGTGCAAAAGTAGTTAGAAATCTGTGTTATAACAGTTTGGCTGCCAACAAAGTTAGAAAAGGATTAGGTCACCTATTCACCCCCCCCCCCCCTCTAGGTGTTTAGGTACCATATCTTTCAAGTGGTATCAGAGGGAGGTTTCTCAAAACAAGGACTAACAGTCTGAGGAGATCCTGTTTGGGAGATTCAGTGTAAGGGAAAACACAGATTCAAGAAATTCAAGAAAATCAAGAAACATGGGTTCCTATGATAATCACAAGGAATTGGGTTCCATGAAATTACCCATATGCAGGAAGGAGATCTTTGGGATCTGGAAAGAAAGGGTAAGGCTATTTATGGAGGCCTCAGACCCTAGAATCTACATCACAATAAAGGAAGGGCCTTATGTGCCTATGAAGATTTCAGTTCTAGATGCAAATCAGAGAACCCCAAAGGATTTCTCTGAGATGACTAAGGATGAAATTATCCTAGCCACCATGGACAAGAGGGCACAGAACATAATAGTGAGTGCCATTGATGATGCCACTTTTCAGAACTTAATTCACTGTAAGACAGCAAAAGAGATGTGGGATACTCTCATTGTCTATATAGAAGGTTCTGAAGAAGTTAGGCAAGATAGGAAGTCCTTGCTGAATCAGGAGTATGAAATCTTTAGGCAAGGAAAGGGTGATAGCATCACTGAGTGCTATAAGAAATTTTACAGAATAGTTAATGAACTCATGTCTTATGGACGAGAGTTCACTAACTATGAACTAAATAACAAGTTCTTAAGGTCCATAACCAAAGATTAGGACACCAAGATCTGTGCCATAAGAGAAATGGCTAAGTTGGGGGAAATTCCTCCTCCCACACTGTTTGGCAAGCTATTGTCTTATGAAATGCAGTTAACAGTGAGAAAAGAGGAGGAGAAATCAACAAGGACTGAGCACAAAGAAAGAACTGTTGCTTTTAAGACAGAAGTTCCCAGAAAGTGCAGGAATAAGTCTTCATCTCCACCTCCAGAGGTAGTTGAATCAGAGTCTGATGAGTCTGTCAGCACAAAGTCTAAGAGCAGTGAAAGTGATGAAGACTTTGCTGCTTTCACTAGACACTTTCAGAAGTTTTTGAAAAAGAAACAGTGGAGGTCAAGGCCTTCTACATCACAAGGAAAGGAAGACTCTTATCAGAAAAAGAGGTCTTCAAAGAATGACAAGAAAAGGACAAAATCAAGCAAGGCAACTGGTTCAAAGATTGTTTGCTATTGCTGCAATAGACAGGGCCATGTTATTGCAGATTGTCCAGAGAAGAGAAAGGAATCTGGTGACAGGAAAAAGACTCACTTCAAAGGGAAGAAAGAAAAGTCTTTTGTTGCTAAGAAGGAGAAGACTCTATCAGATATATCTTCTTCAGAAACTGAGTCTGAGGCTGAAGCCTACATAGGGCTGTTTGCAGAAGAAGAAGAGGAAGAATTCATGGAGATCTTGGAGTCAATTTATGAACAAGAGGACAGTTATTGCCAAGGGCTAATGGCTTTGACAGAGAGTGCCAAAATCCTGGAACAGCCAGGACCCAGTCAGGTACAAAGTTCAAGTTTAAATTCAGTTTCATATTCTAGTTCAGAATCAGATTCTTCTTCATCAAGTGATGAGAATATATCTGAGTCTGAGGAAGATATTCATTAGCTTATAGATGAATATAAGGTACTGTTGCAAGCCTACAAGAAAAGCAAGACCCTAGCCAAAAGTCAGGCAAAGGAGATTGCTGATTTCAAGGCTGTTGCAATAGATTTTGAGAAGCAATTTGATCAAAAACTAAATGAGGTAGCCAGGCTGAAACACATTACAGTGATTCAGATGGGAACTATCACCTATAAGAATGATCAAATTAAGAAACTGGAGATCAATCTTCAGAAAGAGAGAGCTTGTTGCTAGGTTTTCAAAACCTAAATCAGTGCTACCATTAATTGATGAATTTGTTCATCATAAAGGCAAGGCTGGACTGGGTTTTATTAGACCTGCAGGGACTGAGCAGTCCAACTATAAGTCCAAGGGCAAAGCCCCAACATTCAACAAGCCTGCTGTAGTCAAGACAGCCAAGGCAGTACCTAAGCAAAGGTACAATAAATTTGAATGTTGGTGCTGTGGCAAAGTTGGCCATTTTGCAGTAGATTGTTGGCACAATGTGAGTGCCAAAGTGAGTTCCAAACTACCTGTTGGAAGGCCAGTAGGTAGGTTTGTCAAATTGCAAACTAACAATCACCAAGGACCCAAGAATACTTTGGGTTCTAAGGTTCATTAATTTGTTTTGCAGGTGAATCCAAGTGGCCATACCCCTACATGGTACTTGGATAGTGGATGTTCCAGACATATGACTGGAACAAGGGGACTTCTGAAGGACTATATTCCAATCAAAAATGGTCCTAAAGTGACCTTTGGTGGTTCTGAAAAAGGAATCATCAAAGGGTTTGGTAACATTTCTTCAAACTTAGTTACCATTACTCAAGTGGCTTATGTTAAAGGGTTGAAACACAACCTTATAAGTATAAGTCAGTTAAGTGATGTAGGGTATGACATCTCATTTGTTAAAAATGGTTGTCATATCAAGAGGTCAAGTGATCAAGAGATCATTTTGACAGGATATAGGAAGAGGAATGTCTACTGTCTAGACATTATGATTGAGAACAATGGTTTTCCAGTTTGTCTTGTAGCTGATGAGACAGTCTCTCATTGTGTCAAATGGCACAAGAGGCTAGCCCATCTTAACTACAAGACTATTAGCAAACTCTTTAGCAAAGAGTTAGTGAGGAATGGTCCTCAAGTTAGGTGTGTCAAAGATGGTATTTGCTCAGCTTGTCAAAAGGGCAAGCAGACTAAATCCACCTTTAGAAGCATAGATAACAAAGATGCTGTGAGGTGTTTATACCTCTTGCATATGGATCTCTTTGGTCCAATGCCAGTTCACAGCTTAGGTAGGAAGGTCTATACCTTTGTAGTTGTTGATGACTACTCAAGGTTTTCCTGGGTGTTCTTCTTAAGACAGAAATCTGAAACACCTAGTGTCTTCCTTAGCTTTGTCAAGCAAATTCAGAATGAACTAAACTATACAGTGGTCAAAATTAGAAGTGACCATGGTACTGAATTTCAATCTGATAGCATGACAAAACTGTGTGAAGACCTTGGGATATTTCAAGAATTCTCTTCACCTAGAACACCTCAGCAAAATGGCATTGCTGAGAGGAAGAATAGGACCTTGATAGAGGCTAGTAGAACCCTACTAAGTGATACATCACTGCCAGAGTATTTCTGGGCTGAAGCAGTTAACACTGCATGCCATGTTATAAATAGGGCTACCATCACTAAAAGGCTAAACAAGACCCCCTATGAAGTTGTGAAAGGCAGGAAACCAAACCTATCCTACTTCAGGATCTTTGGTTGCAAATGCTTCATACTTAACAATGGGAAGTCTTTCTTGACTAAGTTTGCTGCCAAGTCCCAAGAGGGAATTTTTGTTGGGTACAGCAATAATAGAAAGGCTTATAGAGTCTACAACTTGACTACACAAGTTGTAGAAGAATCAGTGCATGTAGTTTTTGATGAGACAAAACTTATTAACAATGAGTTGTCTAGCAATGTATGCAGCCCCACAGGTTTGACAAAGGAATTGGACAAGCTTACTATAGAAGAGGTGCCTGCTGTAAGACAGCAAATAGAAGGCAATAGCTGTTGTCCAGGGGGAGAACTACATGTGCCAATTGCTGAAGAAATACAAGGAGTACAGCATGATGCAGATGCTGAGGAGGTTCAACCTGAAGTTAGGATGCCTCCAGCCAATAGGCATCTTAGAGATCATCCAGTAGAGCAGATTATTGGAGATCCAAGATGAGGAGTTCAAACCAGGAGCAGATACATGAATGCAGCAATCTACTCCAGCTTTTTGTCTCAAGTTGAACCTAAGAAATTTGAAGCAGCAATACAAGATCCACAATGGACTGAAGCAATGCAAGAAGAGCTTAATCAGTTCAAGAGGTGCAAGGTTTGGGAACTGGTTCCAAAACCTAAAGACCACAATGTAATAGGAACTAAGTGGATCTACAGAAATAAGATGGATGAACAAGGGGTCATCATAAAAAATAAAGCAAGACTGGTTGCAAAAGGATATAGGCAAGAAGAAGGTATTGATTTTGATCAAACCTTTGCTCCAGTAGCCAGACTGGAAGCCATAAGAATGTTCTTGGCCTATGCAACCTATCAAGGATTCAAGGTATACCAAATGGATGTCAAGTCAGCATTCCTAAATGGTAATTTGAAAGAAGAAGTCTATGTGGAGCAGCCTTCAGGTTTTGTTGATCCAACTCTACCTCATCATGTCTATAGACTTAGGAAAGCTTTATATGGGTTAAAACAGGCTCCTAGAGCTTGGTATGAAACCCTATCTAGTTTCCTCATTGAGAACAAGTTTTCAAGGGGGACAATAGATAAGACTCTATTCCTTAGGGAATCTAGAGGCAAAGTCATACTTCTCCAAATATATGTAGATGACATTATATTTGTGTCTACTGAAAGTAGCCTTTGCAAAAAGTTTGCAAAGCTTATGCAAAGTCAGTTTGAGATGAGTAGTATGGGAGAGCTGAAGTTTTTCTTGGGTCTCCAAGTTAAACAGACTGAAAGTGGTTTATCCATATGTCAGTCCAAGTTCACCCTAGAACTCATAAGGAAATATGGTATGGATTCATCCAGCACCATGAAGACTCCTATGGGGTCAAGTATGTCTCTTAGCAAGGATGATGCAGGAAAACCTGTAGATGAAACCTTGTATAGAGGGATAGTTGGCTCCCTACTATACTTGACTGCTAGTAGACCAGACATCATGTATGCTACATGTGTTTGTGCAAGGTATCAAGCCTGCCCTAAAGAGTCTCATTTGACTGCAGTCAAAAGAATATTGAGATATCTAAAGGGCACTCCCTATCTAGGCCTCTGGTACCCTAGGAATGGAGATTTTGATCTAACAGGTTATTCAGATGCAGACTTTGCAGGATGCAAATAAGATAGAAAAAGCACTACTGGAACCTGTCAATTCCTAGGTGGGAGACTAATTTCATGGAGTAGCAAGAAACAAACCAGTGTGGCTATCTCCACAGCAGAGTCAGAGTATGTGGCTGCAGGAAGTTGCTGTGCTCAACTTCTGTGGATTCAACATCAGCTAGAGGACTATGGATTTCAGGTAAGTAGAACTCCACTTTTCTGTGATTCTACAAGTGCTATTTCAATAGCTAACAACCCTGTATCTCATAGTAGAACAAAACATATTGAAATTAAATATCATTTTCTTAGGGAGCATGTAGAAAGAAATGATATTGTACTTGAATATGTTAAAACAGATGAACAACTAGTTGATATGTATACTAAGCCCCTAGAAGAAGCTAAGTTCAATAGATTCAAAATTGAACTAGGAATGATTAACTTAGACTAAGTTTACAGAATTAAAATTGGCTAAGTAAAAAGGTGTCGACACATAGACAAGTCTATGTCGACACAGAATAGTAGTGTCGACACTTCAGGCAAAAGGTGTCGACACATCTAGGATGTTGGTGTCGACACTTCAGAATGTTAGTGTCGACACATGTCAAGTAGGTGTCGACACATCCAATGTGGTGTCGACACTTATGTTTTACTCAGAATTTTCTAAGTAAAGTCTCGACAACGTGTCGAGATATGTTGTGTCGACACATAAACAAGTGTCGACACATAAAATCTGTAGACTAAACTTGTGTCGACACATGTGTGTCGAGACATTATAAGTCTGTGTCGACACTTATTGTCAGTGTCGACACATCTTAAGCTAGTTGTCCCGCCTGTTCATCTTCAAAATCAGAAAGGTATAAATAGGGTTCTGTCTTTGTTTGTCGACACGCTTTCAAAGTTTCGAGACCAAAACTACTGTGTCGACACCTCTCTTTTCTAAAGACAAATTCTTCAACCCTAATGGCACCCAAGCTTGAGGAGAATGTTAACGAGGGCTATGAGCTAGTGCGCGGCGCGTTCGACGACGCAGATCACGAAATCCAGTCGGCGGTAACCCTAGTCGCCAACTCTGGACTAGAATACTTGGTTTCAGAACCAACAAAGATTTGGAAGAAGGAAGTTCTAGAATTCCTTAATGGAGCTGCTGTAGATGAATCTGGATACAGAATCAAATCCAGAGTTCATGGATCTAAGGTCAAGATTTCACCAAAAAATCTGAGGAAGGTACTTCAGCTACCTACAACAAAAGATGAAGAAGAAGTAAATGCATCAAAGACCAGGGAAGCTCTTACCTGGTGTGGACTTGATCCAAAGATGAAGATAGGATATGTCTTTAACAGGAAAGGCATGAACAGTCAAGGAAAATTCATGTCTGAGATTGTGGGCAAGGTTATTCTCAGTAAGCCTGAAGGGCATGACAGGGTGTCTGCCTCTATGTTTGGAATCATGACAAGGATAATCTTCACTCTGAAAATAGACTGGTCTATGATAGTCTATGAGAAGATTAAGGAGAGCCTGAAGAAGCCCAACCTGGGCAGGATACTTAGTCTCTACCTAGCTGGTACCATACCAGAGGTTATGAGCACTGCTGTTGGAAGTAAGATCAACCACATGAGGAAGATGGATCAAAGGATCATTTCCAGATGGGATAGAGTGTTGTCAAAAGACATGCCAACCCCAGAGAAGACAATTCCTGAGAAGGAGATTCCTCCTAAGAAAAAGAGAAAAACTGCTCCTGTGACACAGGAGTCCTCCAGCAGTTCAGGGAGTGAAGAACATGTTGTCTTCACTCCTGATGACCAAGAGGAAGTAGCTGTAGAGAAGACCCCAGCTGCTCAAGATATAGCTGAGATCCAGGGGGAGCTACCACAGGCTAGCCCCATTAACAGGGATCAGAGCCAGGGGGAGCCTCCAGTAGTAGAAGAACCCTCTACTCTGGACAGTGAGCAAGCCACAGTCATCATCCAAGAGGTACTCACTGACCTAAAAATTTTAGACTATATTATAGGAGATGCTGATTTGTCTGATGATCTTCAGCAAACTCAGCTGAATACTCAAGCACCAGATGCTGTTAGAGACAATACATCTGATGTACAAGAAGTTATTCATGATCCTGTGGTTGAAGAACCAAGAACATCTCCAGCTTCTTCACCACCAGAATACACCATGGAGGATTTATTCCTAAATCTAGATCAAGAAGATTTTGATATAGACAAGGATGCTGCTGCTAAAGATAAGAGTGCTGCTGCTGAGGGGGAGCAAATGACAGTTCTGGAAGAGCCTTTAAGGCCAGAAACTGTGAAGACAACTGATGTGCAAGCTGACAAACCTTCAAGCCCTAAGAAAAGGGTTGAAATAGCCAGCACTTCAGAATCTAAAGAAGATGAGGCTGCAAAGGCTAAGAAGATGAAACTCTATGTCTTCAAGAGGAGAAGTCAGAGTTATAAGAAAGCTTTGCAATCCATTGCCCCACAGCCTATAGTTCAGCAAGCTCCAACTGCTGATTATAGTGCTTTAATGGTTGCCCTACAGATAAAATTGGATGAGCAAAGAAAGGCTATAGAGACTTATGTAGATGAAGGGCACAAGACTTTACAGTTTGATCTGGCACAAGAAATAAAGTCTATAAGGTTTGAGATGAACCTTAAAAAGAAAGAAATGACTGAATGCTTCTCCAAGGGTGGAAATGCTGTGGTGTATCTGGCAACACACCAAGAGAAGATAAAGGCCCAGGTAGATGATATAGCCTTAAAGCAAGGATATGTGCTGGAAAACCAAATCAGAATGAATGACAATCTGACTGAGTCACATAATGCTATACTCACAGAATTGAAGAACAAGGCTGATGAACCTTCTACATCTGCTACTACTGCAAAAGCTGATTTTGATAAAGTCTTTCAACAAGAACTTTCTGCTGTCAAGACTGTCATCCAAGCCTCTCAGAAAGCTATCTCTGAACAACTGCAAAAGCTTAAACCATTTTTCAAAGAGGGAATCAGATACTTGGACAGTCAGATAAGGTTTCAAAAGGATGATGTCAGAGACCATATGGCCAGAGAAGTCATAAAGGGGGAGAGAGTCTTAGTCAAAGCTAGCTCTGACCATGCCAAATGGATATCTAACTCCATCAGAGCTACACTGGGCTATCCTCCACTCTGTGATGATGATAATGTTGCTGAATCAGGGATTCAAACTGCATATCTTGGAGGTGAGCAACCAGAGGTAGCTCAAGTGATTTATCCACCTCCAGATTTTGACATGGTTCAAGCAGATGTCAGCACAATGTATAGCCCAACTGAGGGCAAGGCCAATGTTCATATTGAGAAGGTTGTTCAACCTATTTCTGCAGCTCTGCAAGAGGCTATGAACAAAGAAGAAGAGACAAGGTTGTCTAAAAAGAGGTTTAGGGAACAAGCAGAACAAAAGCCAGATTTTGAACAATGGAGCCCTACCTCTAGGAATATAATTCTAACTGCCTGGAAAGCTGCCAAAGACAACATGAATGATAGGAACAAATGGTTCTCTGAGGCAGAATGGAGAAAACATGAGATCAGGCAGGAGGCAATAGTACAATTCAGAAGGAAGGCTAAGATGGGAAAGCTACCTCCTACTGCTGTGGAGCCTAGTAAGTACTTCCCCAAGCCACATCACTATTTTGAGAGACAGAAAATCAAAGCTGAAGAGCTGAAGAAGCAAGATTTAAAAGGCAAGAAGCCTGTTGTTGCTGAACCTGCTGAAGCCACTGTCAAAGCTCAAGTCCAATCTGGCAAAGGCATTGTTATCAAAGAACCAGACCAGAAATAGATTAGGAATTGACTTGAAGATTGTTGTAATCTTTTGAATAAAAAACATTTTTGTAAACCATTGAAGATGTATTAGAAAAATGTTAGAACAATATATGATAAATATATTTCTTGATTGTTCTGAGAATATGTCTATTTCTTGTTTGTTCTGCAATGTTGAATGTGTATACATGTGTGAAATATTACATGTTTATGTTTTCCCTGCTGAATATAATCTGCTGTATATCATTTTGTAATTTTAATTATGGATGGTGTATATCATTGACTAAGGGTTATGACTTCTCCAAATAGGGGGAGATTGTTGGGTACATTGGTCAAATGTACCTGATTTGAAGAAGCCTCACCCATCTCAATGATATACATCATAATGTATTTGATGTATGTTTGAGTTATTTGTGCAGGTTAAGAAAGTACTGGACTGAAGTAAAAAAGTTTTTAAGTCCATGTGTCGACACCTGGGATGCAGAGTCGACACCAGTCAGAATGTGTCGACACTTGGAGCTGTGTCGACACTTAGTGAAGAAAAGTGCAGACAGAAAGTGTCGACACTTAAGAAAGCTTGTGTCGACACCCAGACAAGCAGTGTCGACACTTGGAGTCATTGTGTCGACACCTGGGATGCAGAGTCGACACCAGTCAGAATGTGTCGACACTTGGAGCTGTGTCGACACTCAGTGAAGAAAAGTACAGACAGAAAGTGTCGACACAAGGAGCTGTGTCGACACCCAGTGAAGCAGTGTCTACACAAGAAAGTGTCGACACTTGGAGCTGTGTCGACACTCAGCAAAAGTCTGCATAGTCTAAGTACCAGTATCGACACTCAACACAATGTGTCGACACTATGCAGAAGAGTCAACACTTGAAGTAAGTGTCGACACCCAGCACAATGTGTCGACACTCAATAGAAGAGTCAACATTTGAAGTATGTGTCGACACCCAGAACAATGTGTCGACACACAGCTAAAGACTTAACACTTGAAGAAAGTGTCGACACAAGGAGCTGTGTCGACACTTAGCAAAGAACAGAAAGAACAACAATTTATTCTAAGTACAAGTGTCGACATTATGGGAATGTGTCGACACTCAGCTGGAGTCTCAACAAGAAGAAGGTGTGTCGACACAAGGAGCTGTGTCGACACTCAGCAAGAATCAACATAAAAGACTATGTGTCGACACCTAGAAGCAGTGTCGACACTTGACAGATTCAACACAAGAAGTTGTGTCGACACAAAGGAGATGTGTCGACACTTAGAAGAATTCAGTTAAAGATAGAAGATCAAGTACTTGTGTCTACACTTAATTTCAGTGTCGACACCTGAAGAAGAATCTGTGTCGAGACATACAAGGAGTTGTGTCGACACCTTGTAGACTTGTGTCGACACTTACACAACATGTGTCGACACTTGGACTATAAGTGTCGACACTTAAAGACAGAAAGTCTCGACACTTACAAACAGTTAGAGATTTTCAAGAAGTGACTGGATGACATGATAGCTGCTGTTCCAGCCGGTCTACAGCAACTGTCAGAGATGTCAGAAGTCAGTTATGAACTGGACCAGCCGGTTACCATGAAGAAGGCCTATAAATAGGCACCCACAGTTTACAGAAACTGTTGTTGTGGTTGTTGAAGTTGTTGATCATATTGTTGAAGTAATCATTAAAGTGGTACTCAAAGTATCAACACAAGAAGATCTTGCATTCCAAGTGCAGATCTAAGAAGTTGGAGAGAGAGGGCTCCTTCCAAGAAATCAGCCTCTGGAACTAGGCTGAGAAGAAGGATTCAGATTCAATTCTGGGTCTTAAGTAGCAGAGGTCAAGGAACAACTGCAGGAGGATTCAGTCTTATTCAGTTCTACTCAAGAAGCTTTGAAGAAAGCTAAGTCAGATTGGATCCAGCTGAGTTCTTCCAAGAACTCATCAAGAATATCTCAACTCCCCTCTTATCTTTCTGAGTTGTAGAGTTATTATTTGTAATACCTTTTTAACTTGTAGGTTCCTTTGGATCTGAGTGATTTGTAAGCCTATAATTATAAAGGCTGAGGGTATGGCTTGTTAGCCTGAGTGTAGGAGATTGTGATCTCTGAGTGTAGGCCTTGGTTGGCTGAGTGTAGGCCTTGATTGGCTGAGTGTAGGCTTTGGGATAAAGCTGAGTTGTAAGGCTTTGGGCCTGAGGTAGGAACCAATTTGGGTTCTGAGACAGTGGAGGAGTTTGGCCGAATCTAGTACACTTCTAGATAGGCGAAGGGGGAAAGTGGATGTACTCATATCTTGGGGAACCACTATAAAACACTGTGTGCTGTGCTGTGCTTGTGCTGTGGATTAGCTGTGTATGTTTTGTTATTGATGTTTGCTGTGCAAAAGTAGTTAGAAATCTGTGTTATAACAGTTTGGCTGCCAACAAAGTTAGAAAAAGATTAGGTCACCTATTCACCCCCCCCCCCCCCCCCCCCACTCTAGGTGTTTAGGTACCATATCTTTCAGAACTCTTGAGAAGGTGATCATTAATCAGCTTCTGACTTGAGATTCAGATCTCAATCTGAATCTTTCTTGGCAGCCTGGTTCAGCAACTGCACTTCAGTAGATGGAGCTCTCTCTCTCTCTCTCTCCAACTTCTTCTTCTTAGATTTTCTGAAGAAAATCTTCTTCTATCTTCTATTATAACTGTTGTGTCTAATGATCTGTTGTTATTCTTGTTCTACTATCTTCTGTTGAAGGAGTGAGCCTTTATATAGCCTTCCTCCATGGTAACCGGCTGATCCGGTTTCTAACAAACTTCTGACAGCTTTGACAGTTGCAGTAGACCGGTTGGTAACGGCAGCTGTCAAGTCATCCAGTCACTTCTTGAAATACTGTCTCTGTCTGAAAGTGTCGAGACTGAACTTCATCATGTGTCGACACAAGTGGACTAAGTATCGACACAAGTGGACTAAATGTCAACACAAGCCTTGGTGATGTCGACACATCTCCTTTGGTGTTGTTAATACTTCTCGACACAGCCTTCTTTAGAATGTGTCGACACTGATTCTGTGTGTCAACACAATTACTTCTTCTCTTTAACTTTGTTGAAGCTCTGCTGTGTGTCAACACAAGTCCTGTTTGTCGATACAATTGATGTCGACAAAGTCTTCTATGTGTCGACACTGCCTCTTGGTGTCGACACAGTTGATGTCGACTAAGTATTTCTGTGTGTCAACACTGCCTCTTGGTGTCGACACAGTTGATGTCGACTAAGTATTTCTATGTGTCGACACTGCCTCTTGGTGTCGACACAGTTGATGTCGACAATGCTTCACTGTGTGTCGATACTGCCTCTGTGTGTCGACACAGTTTCTTCAGGTGTCGACACAGCCTTTCTAAGTGTCGACGCAATTAGTTCCAAGTGTCGACACAGCTTTTCTCCAGTGTCGACACAAGCCTTCATAAGTGTCGACACAGCTTCTCCTGGTGTCGACACATGGACTTAGAAATTTTTTTGCATTCCTACATTTACTTAACCTGCACATATAAAATCAAAACACATCAAATACACCTTGATGCATATCATTGAGTAGGGTGAGGCTTCTTCAAATCTGGTATACATTTTCAATGTACCCAACAATCTCTCCCTATTTGGAGAAGTCATAATCCTTAGTCAATGATATACACCATTCATAACAAATACACATTATGATGTATAAAAATATTATATGACAGGGTAACTTCTTAAACAAAACATATATAAACAATCATCACAGAATAATAACAATGCTACGACAGAATAAGCATTAATCATGTTTTGCTTCAACTTCAAAAGTTTCTTTAATAAAATTTTACATAGATTTTAAACACCAAAGTTTACAATGTTATAAAATCAAGTAAATCTATTCTAAGGCAGCTCTGGCTCCTTGATGACAATTCCTTTGCCTGATTGAACCTTGGCTTGAACTGGAGCATCAGTATCATCAACAGGCTTCTTGCCCTTTAGATTTTTCTTCTTAAGTTCTTCAGCCCTTATTTTTTGTCTTTTAAAGTAGTGAAAGGGCTTAGGGAAATATTTGCTAGGCTCCTGAGCATTAGGAGGTAGCTTCTCAAGTTTTGCCTTTCTTCTATACTGAATAATGGCTTCTTGTCTGGCTTCATGCTTTTGCCATTCTTGTGCAGAGTACCATTTACCCCTATCATGGGTTTTATCCTTTACAGCCTTCCAAGTAGTCAGTATAATGTTCCTATAGGTTGGACTCCACTGCTCAAAATCAGGCTTCAATTCTGCCTGTTCTCTGAATCTCTTCTTAGACAATAGTGCTTCTTGCTCTTTGTTCAAAACTTCCTCTGGCACTGGCATGTCAACTTTCTCAAGGATAATATTTTTATTACCCTCTGGAGGACTATACATACACTGTACTTCTTGATGTATAATCTCAAAATCTGCTGGAGGATAAATTACTTGAGCAACTTCAGGTTGTTCACCTCCAAAATAAGAAGGGTGTATTCCAGACTCAGCCACATTGTCATCATCACAGAGGGGTGGATATCCAAGTGTGGCTCTGATGCTATTAGATATCCATTTAGCATGATCAAATCTAGCTTTGAGTAATACTCTCTCCCCCTTTATGACTTCTTTGGCAACATGATCCCTGAGATCATCTTTTTGAAATCTGATTTGTTCATCCAGAAAATTAACACCATCTTTATAAAAAGATTTTAACTTCAGCAGCTGTGCAGAAATAGTCTTTTGAGAGTCCTAAATAGCTATTTTTACAATAGCTATGCCTTCCTGTAATTGTTTATCAAACTCTGCCTTGGCTTTAGCCTTTTCCTCAGTCTAGGCAGTAGCAAGATTCTTCATTTCTGTAACAATCACATTATGTGATTCTGTCAGATTAACATTCATTCTAATCTGATTCTCTAAGACATATCCTTGCTTTACATCTATATCATCAACTTGAGTCTTCATTTTCTCTTGGTGTGTTGCTAGAAAAACTACAGTATTGCCTCCCTTGTGGAAATGATCAGTCATTTCCTTCTTGTGTTGATTTACTTCAAATCTTATTGACTTTATATCTTGTGCCAAGGAAAATTGTAGATCTTTGTGGGTCTCATCCATATATTTCTCTATTGCAATCATTTGCTCATCTAGCTTTACTTGCAGTGAGATTAATAAGGAGCTGTAATCAACTGTTGGGGCAGATTGTTGAGCAGCAGTTTGTAATGCCTTCTTGTAGCTTTGGCTTCTCCTTTTGAAGACCATTAGCTTCCTCTTATTAGCTTTTGTAGCTTCTTCATCCTCAGATGATGAGGAACTAGCAATATCAACTTTATCTTTAGGATTAGGAGGCAATACCTGTGCTGTCCTAGGTTGCTCCCCCTGAGTCCTTTGCTCCTCCTCAATTCTTATTTGCTCCTCCTCAGTCCTTACATTCTCCCCCTGTGTTCCTACTTGCTCCCCCTCAAGGTCAACTTGCTCTCCCTCAAAAGCAGTTTTATCCCCCTCAAAACCAGCATGCTCCCCCTCAATATTAGCTTGCACTAAATCAGGAAACAGCTCTTCTAAGGTAAACTCTTATTGAGTAGGCACTGGAGAGTCTCTTATCTCTGGAGCATCAGCAACTGCTGATGTATCGTCCATGATTACATTTTGAACTTGACTATGTAGTTGTGTTGGCTGGTTAACATCAATCAAAAATTTAGTTAGTGTCTCATCTTTATCAATGAGAATTGATTAATTCACATCTTGAATTACCTCAAGGATTGTTTGTGTTACAATATCACTCTCCAAGTGTATTGTCTCTTCTTCAATATGAGGCTTGTTGGGTACATTGGTTTAAATGTACCTGATTTGAAGAAGCCTCACCCTACTCAATAATATACATCAAAATGTATTTGATGTGTTTTGATTTTAGTTGTGCAGGTTAAGTATTAGCAGGGAAAGCAGAAAAGATTCTAAGTCCATGTGTCGACACCCAGAGGGAAAGTGTCGACACTTAAGAAGACTTGTGTCGACACCCAGACAAGCAGTGTCGACACTTGGAGTAATTGTGTCGACACCAGGGATGCAAAGTCGACACCAGACAGAAAGTGTCGACACAAGGAGCTATGTCGACACTAAATGAAGAAAAGTTCAGTGAAGCTGTGTCGACACTTTGAAGCAGTGTCGACACCTAGAGGAACTGTGTCTATATCAGAAAGTGTCGACACTTGAAAGTTGTGTCGACACTCAACAAATTTCAGCAGAGTCTAAGTATAAGTGTCGACATCATGAGGAATGTGTCGACACACAATAGAAGACTCAGCACTGGAAGAAAGTGTCGACACAAGAAAGAATGTGTCGACACTCAGCAAAAGACTCAACATATGATGAATGTGTTGACATAAGGAGCTGTGTCGACACTTAGCAAAGATTCAACAAAATTCTAAGTACAAGTGTCGACACAACAGGAGATGTGTCGACACTCAGCTAAAGACTCAACACAAGAAGAATGTGTCGACACTAAGGAGCTGTGTAGACACTCAGCAAGTATCAACACTGAAGGCATGTGTCGACACCAAGAAGAAGTGTCGACACTGAACAAGTTCAACACATGAAGATGTGTCGACACAAAGGAGTTGTGTCGACACTTACAAGAATTCAACAAAGTACTGAAGAACAAGGACTTGTGGCGACACACATTATCAGTGTCGACACATGATGAAGAAGCTGTGTCGAGAAGTGAATTCTACAACACAAGGAGTTGTGTCGACACCTTGAAGGCTAGTGTCAACACTTAGTCAACTTGTGTCGACACTTGGTCCATAAGTGTCGACACTTAAAGACAGACTATCTCGACACTTTCAGACAGTTACAGAAATTTCAAGAACTGACTGGATGACTTGACAGCTGTCATTCCAGCCGGTCTACTGCACCTGTCAGAGTTATCAGAAAGCTGTTAGGAACCGGATCAGCCGGTCACCATGAAGAAGGCCTATATATAGGCTTATACTATCAACAGATAGAGCAGATTGAACACAGATTAACACAAATCAGTTGAAGTGATCTGAAGATCTAAGTAGTTGGAGAGAGAGAGCTTCATCCAAGAAGACAGCCGTTGGAACCAAGTTGTGAAGAAGGGTTCAGACCTAGTTCTGAATCTTAAATTGCAGTGATTGAAGATCAGCTGCAGAGAATCAATCCTATTGAGTTCTACATTCAAGAAGCTTTGAAGAAAAGCCAAGTGTGATTGTTCTCAACAGAGTTCTTCCAAGAACTCAACAAGAACCTTTCAACTCATCTCTCTTTTCTCTGAGTTGTAGGTATAAACTTTGTATTCTAATTTCTTGTAGGATCCTTAGGGATCTGAGTTGTAAGCCTGTAATTATAAAGGTTGAGTGTATGGCCTGAGTGCCTGAGTGTAGGAGATCTAATTCTCTGAGTGTAGGCCTGTTGTGGCTGAGTGTAGGCTTTGTGAAGAAGCTGAGTGTAGGCTTTGTGAAGAAGCTGAGTTGTAGGGCCTTGGGCCTGAGCTGTAGGAACCTAGTTGAGGTTCTGAGTGTAAGATCTGAGGATCTGAGATAGTGGAGGAGTTTGGCTGAATCTAGTACACTACTAGATAGGCGAAGGGGGAAAGTGGATATACCCAAACCTTGGGGAACCACTATAAATTTGTGTGTTCACTGTGTGATTGTTTGATTGATGTGATTACTGATTGACTGCTGTGTAGAATTAGTTATAAATCTATGATATAACCTGCAATCTGCCTAAAAGGTTTTAAAAAGATTAATTCACCTATTCACCCCCCCCCCCCCCTCTAGGTGATTAGGAACAATTTTTTTCAAGTGGTATCAAAGCGAGGTTACTCAAAAAGGGACATAACTGTCTGAGTAGATCTTGTTGGCAGATTAAGTGAAATCAAGAAAATCAAGAAACATGGGTTTAACAGAGAATCATAAGGAACTTGGATCCATGAAGCTACCCATTTGCAGAAAAGAAATTTTTGGCATCTGGAAGGAAAGGGTGAGACTATTTATGGAAGCCTCAGACCCTAGAATATATATCACAGTTAAAGAAGGGTCATATGTGCCTATGAAGGTTTCAGTCCTGGATGCAAATCAGAGAACACCTAAGGACTTCTATGAAATGACAAAAGATGAGATAATTCTAGCCACAATGGACAAGAGGGCTCAGAATATCATTATGAGTGCCATAGATAATGCTACCTTTCAGAATTTAATACACTGTAAGACATCTAAGGAGATGTGGGATACCTTGATAGTGTATATGGAGGGTTCTGAAGAAGTGAGGCAAGACAGAAAGTCTTTGCTAAACCAAGAATATGAAAGTTTTAGGCAAGGTAGGACTGATAGCATAACAGAATGCTATAAGAAATTCTATAGGATTGTGAATGAGCTAATGTCCTATGGAAGAGATTTCAGTAATTATGAGCTAAATGATAAGTTTTTGAGGTCCCTAACAAAGGATTGGGACACCAAGATCTGTGCCATTAGGGAAATGGCCAAGTTAGCAGATATTCCCCCTCCAACTTTGTTTGGAAAACTGATGTCCTATGAAATGCAGTTGATGGTAAGGAAGGAGGAGGAGAAGACTACAAGAAGTGAGCACAAAGAAAGAGCAGTGGCATTCAAAACAGAAGCCACCAAGAAATACAAAAGTAAGTCTCCATCTCCACCTTCAAAAGTTGCAGAGACTGAGTCAGATGAAACAGCAAGTAGAAATTCTGAGAGCAGTGAAAGTGATGAGGACTTTACAGCTTTCACAAGACACTTTCAGAAGTTCTTAAAGAAGAAACAGTGGAGGACAAAGCCATCTACTTCATAGGGTAAAGATGACTATTATCAGAACAAAAAGTCATCAAAGAAAGACAGGAGAAAGCCCTAGTCAAGCAAAGCAACTCTATCAAAAATTGTATGTTATTACTGTAACAGACAAGGACATGTTATTGCAGACTGTCCAGAGAAAAGGAAAGAGTCTAATGATAAGAAGAAGACTCAATTCAAGGGCAAGAAGGAAAGGTCTTTTGTTGCCAAGAAGGACAAAAGCCTGTCAGACATATCTTCATCAGAAACTGAGTCAGAAGCTGAAGCATATATAGGATTGTTTGCTGAAGAAGAGGAAGAAGAGTTCATCCAGATAATGAACTCTTTATATGAGCAAGAGGACACTCAGTGCCAAGGACTGATGGCCTTGACAGTAGGTGACAAAATCCTGGAGCAGCCAGGACCTAGTAAGGTACAAAATTATTCTTTAAGTTCAATTTCTAGTACTAGTTCAGATTCAATTACATCAGCATCAAGTGATGCCAGTGGATCTGAATTTGAAGGGGATGTTCATCAATTGATTGATGAATATAGAGTTCTGTTGCAAGCATATAAGAAAAGCAAATCCTTGGCCAAGAGTCAGTCTAAGGAGATTGCAAGTCTCAAAATGGCTGCAACTGATTTTGATAAACTGATTGATCAAAAGTTGAATGAAATAGCCAGACTGAAGAACATAATTGTTATTCAGATGGGGACTATAACATTCAAGAATGATCAAATCAAGAGTCTGGAGATTAGTCTTCAGAAGGAGAGAGACATTGTTGCTAGGTTTTCTAAACCTAAGTCTGTTCTACCCTTAATTGATGAATTTATTCATCATAAAGGTAAAACTGGATTAGGGTTTACTAAACCTGCTAGGACTGTTCAGTCCAAGTCTAAGGGCAAAGCCCCAGCTCTCAACAAGTCAGCTGTAGATAAAATAGCTAGGGATGTACCTAAGCAAAGGTACAATAGGTTTGAGTGTTGGTGCTGTGGCAAGGTAGGCCACTATACCATAGACTGTTGTCACAATTCTAGTGCCAAAGTGAGTAGCAAACTGCCTGTTGGAAGATCTGCAGGTAGCTTTGTTAAGAGGCAAACTAACCAGCACCAAGGACCCAAGAATTCTTTGGGTTCTAAGGTCAACTAATTTATTTTGCAGGTGAGTCCAAGTGGTCATGCCCCAATATGGTACTTGGACAGTGGATGTTCCAGACACATGACTGGAACTAGGGGATTGTTAAAGGACTTCACACCAATCAAGGATGGTCCTAAAGTCACCTTTGGTGGTTCTGAAAAAGGAATCATCAAGTGTTTTGGTAACATTTCTAGCACCGATATAACAATTACTCAAGTGGCTTATGTTAAAGGTTTGAAACATAACCTTATTAGTATAAGTCAATTTAGTGATTTAGGATATGACATCTCATTTGTCAAAGATGGTTGTCATATCAGGAGGTCAAATGATCAAGAGATCATTTTGACAGGTTACAGAAAAAGAAATGTCTATTGCCTAGACATTATGTGTGAGAACAATGGTTCTCCAGTGTGTCTTGTTGCTGATGAGAAAGTCTCTCATTGTGTCAAATGGCACAAGAGGCTAGCCCATCTCAACTACAAGACAATTGGCCAACTCTATAGCAAAGAGTTAGTGAGGAATGGTCCTCAAGTTAAGTGCATTAAAGATGGGATATGTTCAGCTTGTCAAAAGGGCAAGCAGACTAGATCCAGCTTTAATAGCATTGAAAACAAAGATGTTGTGAGGTGTTTATATCTCTTGCATATGGATCTATTTGGTCCTATGCCAGTTCACAACCTAGGTAGGAAGGTCTATACCTTTGTGGTTGTAGATGACTACTCAAGGTTTTCCTGGGTGTTCTTCCTTAGACAGAAATCTGAAACACCTAGTATCTTCTATAGCTTTGTCAAACAAATTCAGAATGAACTAGACAGTACTGTGGTCAAAATAAGAAGTGACCATGGTACTGAATTCCAGTCTGATAGTATGACAAAACTATGTGAAGAATTTGGGATATTTCAGGAGTTTTATTCACCAAGAACACCTCAGCAAAATGGCATTGCTGAGAGGAAAAATAGAACCTTGATAGAGGCTGGTAGAACCCTTTTAAGTGATACATCTCTCCCTGAATATTTCTGGGCTGAGGCGGTGAATACTGCATGTCATGTAATTAATATGGCTACCATTACTAAAAGTCACAACAAGACCCCCTATGAGATTGTGAAAGGCAGAAAACCAAACCTATCCTATTTCAGGATCTTTGGTTGTAAGTGTTTTATACTTAACAATGGTAAGTCTTACTTGACTAAGTTTGTTGCCAAGTCTCAAGAGAGGATTTTTGTTAGGTACAGCAACAATAGTAAGGCTTATAGAGTCTACAACTTGTCTACTCAAGTTGTAGAAGAGTCTGTACATGTAGTATTTGATGAAGCTAGACTTATTAACCATGAGTTGTCTAGAAGTATTTGCAGCTCCTCGGGTATAACTAAGAAGATGGACAAGCTGACTATTAAAGAAGGACCTACTGCAAGTCAGCATGTAGATGATAGTGGCTGTTGTCCAGGGGGAATACTACATGTACCTAATGCAGAAGAAGACCAAGGAGTGCAGTAAGTAGAAGAAGCTGAAGGAGTTCAACCTGAAGACAGGATGCCTCCAGCTAATAGACATCTAAGAGATCATCCAGCAGATCAAATCATTGGTGATCTAATACAAGGGGTGTAACATCACATGTTACTTCTGGACCCCTCAACTTAGATTGGGTTAGGCATGGGGTGAGATTTAAGGAGATCAACTAGGTCTGACCCTAGGTAGTGGGTGGTAGCCATGTGGGGTCCACTATAAGACCTTAGTCAAACTAGGTCAAACAAGCCTAAGTGGGGACCCTAACCACACCATGACCCCACCACATTGCCCTAACCCTAAAGACAATCTAAGTGGACCATAGGGTGTGTCACTGGGTCAACATTTTGACCCCAATTGACCAAAGTCAACCTTGGGCTTAATTTGGTCAAACCCACACTCATAGGCCTAATTAACCTAAGTGGGGCACCCCCTTGACCCAAACCAAGTTGGGTGGTGCCACTAGACCCATTTCCACCAAGTGGGGTCAGTCCACCCACCATGGTTGACCAAGTCAACTCCCCAAGTCAACAAGTCAACAAATTGACCTAAAGGAGTGAAATGAAGACCAAACCATCCTCCATTGGACCAAGCCCACCAAAATTGGCCCATGGCCAGCCCAATTGAACAAGACCAGTCCTACCCCTCTAAATCAGGAGAGAGAACACATGCAAGGGGGTAGAATTGGGATTTTGAGAGAAGGAGGAGAGAGAAATGGGGATGAAGGGGAATGGTGGCAACATGGCCACCCCTTCAGCTGCAACTCTCTGCCCATCACATGCTAGCTGGCCCCCTCTGATATTCCAGAGAATTTTTGGTAGCATGCTGGCCACATGGCACCCATGGTGACACAACCAAAGCTCAAACCGAGCTCACATTGGGCTTATCTCCCCATACACCCCCTCTCAGCCCCAAATAACCCCTCCATTAGCTTCAGAAGGTATAAAGGAGTGGAATTCGATATCTGGATCAAAGATTTTGGTGGAGAATCGGGTTCGGGAGCAAGCTCGCCGGAGAGGAAAATTTCCATGGCCAACCGCCGCCAAACCCGCCGCCAAGCCCCAATCGAGGTCCGTTTCACCTCACCTCTACCCGTACTAGTTTCCTAGATCTATTAGGCGAGACATCGGGCTCAAATGAGCCAGATCCAAGGTGAGCTTTTTCATGGATTTTGGAATTTTGATGGAGTGCAAGTTCGCCGGAAACCGCCGCCTCCGGCCACCATTTCGCCGCCAAACGTTGGCCACCACCTCAACGGAGGTGGTGGTGGTGGTAGCCGGCCGTGGAGGCTAAGGGGTGGCCGGGAAATGAGGTTTGAAGTTGCTCCAGGTCGGGACAATCTCGGCCCTTGGCTGGAGGAAGAAGATGAACAGATGTCATCCATCCTGCTTTAAGATTCGTGCTACATCAAAATTCAATTTTCTGTCCCTGTTTTTGCTGTCATTTGCAAGCTAATTGTAGGCTTCTTAGAGGCATTTCCAGAACTTAGTCTCTCAATGCAAATTGTATCTGCTGGTCTTATCTGTAATTCGCCACCTTAAATATGTGATTTGGAGTAGTGTACAGTCCTGTAGGACATTTCTCCTAGGACTGGTCCTAGAGTAGGGCAGAAACTAAATTGGATGCCCAGGTCACAATATTAGTCACCATGGCCCCAAATTTTGAGCACATGCATGATTAGGGCATACCTAGCTTCTGCCAAAATGTAGGAATTTTTAGAGAATATTTGCCTATAGTTTTTGCTAAAATATCAAAATTCAAATAAATGAAATATAGGGAGTTCTACTCCTCCCCATGGCCCCAAATTTTGGTGGTAGGTCAGTGGGGACATCCTTGGTGCATGATAAAATTTTCAGCACATTGGGTTCACTGCATGTTGGATAATCCACTTGCATGTGCTAGCCTATGTTAAGCCTTGGTGTGCAAATAGCAAAAATGCAAATTGGTGTATTTAGCCCAATGGTGACATGCAAAGGTCATGGAATTATTTACAGTGGTTCATTAGGGTAAATTTCATCCCTAAAATTAATAATGGAATTTTTGGAATCAAAATTCCATTTATTGAATTTATTTTAAATATAGCTACTTTGGAAATAAAATTGGAAAATAGGATTTCTTCAAGTACAAATCCAAACAATTTTGCCAAGGCATAGATAATGTCACATTTGACTTAGGAAAAATATGATTTCTCTATTTTGAAGAACTTTTGGAATAGATATCCTAAATTCCCCATTTTACCATTATCTTGTTAATTCTTGAAATGATGGATATATACCTCTGAAAAATTTGGCATTTATTCTACTACTATAAAATGTTATTACTAGTTTTGCATAAATTTCTCAAAATTATTGGATGCATTGTTTGTTGTTAAATTAATACAATGGCATTTTGGTAAATATATTATAATGGAATTTATAGGCCATTTCACAATAAGTGTTGATGATACTCTGCCAATAGTCATAAATTAGTGTCCTAAAAGTTTTGTAATTTTCTTGGAATTTTTGAGTACATAATGCCTATACTTCATTTGGAAAATGGAATTTGTGTGGAATTGATATTAAATAGAAAATGAGAATAAATAATTTAAGGAAAATTATGAAACTCTGTAGGTAGCAATATTTTGTCAATATACATCTCAGAAAAAATTTCCTAGGTCAGTGGATACTTAATCATACTACTTCATGTGTAAAATGACCTAGTGTTTAAATTAAAAGATTTAATTAAAGGACTAATTGGCCCAGAAAAATTATGAGAATTCTTAGGGTAGTTCTCTTAGTCCATAACACCTTAGGATAAATATTTAGAGGCAAGATGCCTTAAGGTTTGGAAGATCACATTTTTAGGGTAATCATAGGTCATGGTCTGCATATAACACAAATAGGTCTTGCCTTAGGGGTTACCAGGGGATTGATTATCGGATGAAATAAAAGAGTTCAACATGAGTAACCCTGGTGGGTAGAGTTGTCTTAGTGAGGGATCAAAAGTGCAAGTCTTAGTTAGCAACTAGAGTGGGAGTCGGCGGAAGACCGTCGGCTTCCCGGTAACGCCTTAAGTCACTAGGTTGTACTAAAGCAATAAGGAGAGCTGGGGAGATACATGGGTAGCCATCAACTAAAATAAATATCCTTGCGAAAGGGAACGCTGGGCGTAATCCCAACACAGTTCCTAGTGCCCCTTGAGAGCCCTTCACAGGGAATACCGGGGGCAGTCCTGGGATTAACCTTAAATCTCTAAGTATAATAAACCGTAGACAAGAGTAGTTTAATAGGTTAGGACATTGTTGTACCTGCTCGCCCGTGTGGGGTTGGAGAGATTCATGATATATGCTCACCCGTCTAGGGTTGGAGGGAGTTGGCATAAAGGCACTAATGTGCGTTCTCACCCGGGTTTGGGTTTGAGGGATTCAGAACGGGTTTTGGTCCTGCGAGCGGGAGGCTCGGTATGAATTACTTGCATGTGCATAAATATCATGGCGGGGCATGCGGTACTGGCCGTTTGTCACACCGATGGCAGTACGGTGCACCAGGCGGTTGTGAGAGTTAGAGGGGCCAGTGGGTTGTTTTACACTGCGGTCTGGAGGACGATCCCCGATAACGCACATCCGACCCAACAAGACTGGCGGGTTTGTCAGCAAAGTACGTACGCGAGACTCTAGAGTGCACCTTGGACGTGTACAGAGGCGTATGAGAGGGGTCTAAGGCTTGGTAGTGTGCATACCGGTCTAGAAGCGGAGACGCCCGCTCCGCTGCTGCCGTAGCCACAGCGGTGGTACCCGAGAGTGATGCTAGCTCTAAAAAGTGGGAACTAAAGGTCTGTGATCACAGAGTCATTGTGTGTGAGTTGCACTTGCCTGCGCATAAAATTGCATCATATCATTCATTCATATTAGGTCATACGCTTCATAGATCCTTATCATATAAATTAGTATGGGCTCTTTTATATGATAAGTTAAATTTCTTGGAAATCCTAACTTATATATTTGTATGGGCATTTATATAAGTTAGGGTACATTTGTGATGATAGCATAGTGGTAGTTTAGCTTATTTACTTGTTCATACTACTGTTTCTTTACTTTCCTTTACTGCACTGCTCTTACTTATTACTTGTACCATACTTAGAATTGCTAGAATAGGATTACATTACTTATTACAACTCTAGTTAGATATTGTCACCTGCTTCCACTTTGTTACCCCTTATTGTCCTCCGGTTCGTCCTCCCGCTCGGTGCCTAGGAGCTGCGGGGCGAGGTGCGGAGGAAACGACTTAGACTTTTTGACTAATGGTCGGTGACCAACTATTTTTAGGAGCCCGTGGAGATGGAGCACCAGCACGTCGAGGAGGCAGGACATGAGGAGCAGATACCGCTTCAGCAGGCTACTACCACTACTGTGCGTCCTCAGGTGGGACGAGAGCGATGTTCTAGCATAGCTTCCGCATTTATGATTTTGTGAGAGAGAGATTTGATGTACTGGGCATAAGCCCTTTTTACTCTTTCATTTGTACTCTGTAGTGGACTATTGTGATGTACTATTCATTTCTTTTACATGATTGTACTGTGGCTTGTGGACTGATAGTTTTACATATACAGTTTACTTCTTCTCATATTGGCCTACAGGTTAATGATCGTACTAGCCAGCAGAATCGGCGTGTTGCGGTGTCGACTAACCCGTGAGTTAGTGCCACCGTAAGATGGCGGTTCTGGGCATAAGATCCGGTAGCCCTCCTTGGTAAGGGGAGGGGGGGTCTTACAAACTGGTATCACTTGAACAACGATCATATGAGAAAGAAGTCCACAACATGGGACCACCCCCGCCCGAGCATTAGTTTGCGGACAAACTATGCAGCGGAAGCAGTGGTGTGCCCATGTGTAAAGTCACATAAATGGTCCACAAAGTACAATGTGTTAGGCCAATTTTGCTTTAACCTTACTTTTATGCAACCTCCACAGGTCGCAGCGCCGCAAAATGTGGCCCCTCCCCCTCTAGCTGCCACTCCATTCTTACAGATGGAGTTGGGGCAGACCTTGACGGCGATTCTGGATGCCTTCAGAGCCCAGCAAGTCCCGGCTCCACAGCCAAATCCGGGGTCAAGCTGGCTGAGTGCATTCAAGAGCCTGTCCCCACCGACGTACCGCGGGACAGAGGATGCGGTGAAGACGGAAGAATGGCTGGAGGCCATACACGAGATCTTAGCGGGCATCAGCTGCCCAGTCGGCCAGGCAGTACCCCTAGCCACCTCTGTGCTAGAGGCTCATGCAAAGAGATGGTGGAAATCAGTCCGGGAGTCTACTTATGCGGACTTTGAGCTGTCAGAGATATCTTGGGAGGAGTTTGGCGATGTGTTTTTGGAGCACTTCGTCTCTGCTACGGACAGAGATGCTTTGGAGGAGAGGTTTTTGAACCTCAAGCAGGGGACTAGATCAGTGATAGAGTACCAGAGAGAGTTCTCCCACTTGGCCAGGTTCGCGGGGATTCAGGACACCGACGATAGGAGGTATGCGAAGAGGTTCTACCGGGGCCTCAGGGATGATTTGAGGGAGGCTCTGTTATTCATTTCTCATGGCACATCCAGGCAGATCATCGAGATGGCGAAGAAGCTGGAGGCTGACCAGCTGATGGTGCGAGTCGGAGGGAAGAGACTATTTGATGGATCGACATCAGGTGAGAGCAGTAGGGGCTCTCAGAGAGGCAGGACCATCGGATACAGGAGGGGTGGGGGACGTCGTCGTCCCAACTTCAGGCAGGAGCAGGGGCCTCCTCCAGCATTGGCTCCCCCACCTCTACAGATGCATGATCCGAGGAGACAGGATGACCGAGGCCACCGACAAGTGGTTTGTTACGGATGCCGCCAGCCCGGGCACATCAGGTCGGAGTGCCCGCACCGATTCCATCCCCCTCCTCCTCCTCCACCTCCAGTGGCCCCAGTACAGCAGGGCCGAGGATGGGGCCGAGGATGAGGCCGAGGCTGGGGATATCATGGCAGGAGACGCGAGCAGGAGCAGATATACGCCTTGGACCTCACAGAGCCGAGGAATCCCGAGGAGGTTATCACAGGTACTTGAAGTTAATTATGGATTTTCTTGGATTTTCAATGATATATATATATAGTACCTGGAACTATAGGATAACAATTAACTTTCACATAAACAAACCTCAGGCATAGTTATGATCAGCGGCAAGCCCGCTCATACTCTCTTCGACACGGGTGCTTCGCACTCGTTCGTATCTGAGGCCTTCATTGACGGACTCGAAGGCGTGGAGAGGTTTCCTGGACTAGAGATGAGGGTGCGTCTACCCGATGGGTCGGAGCTGCGGACCACTGCACATTGTGATATGGAGGCCGAGATTGGCGGCAAGGCATTTGAGGCACCGGCGACTATTCTGAAGCTGAAGGACTTTGACTTGATCTTGGGCATGGCCTGGTTGCATCGGAACCATGCCCAGATAGATTGTCCGTCCAGGAGGATCACGCTAAGGCATGGCGACTCTCATGTTATCGTTGAAGGTATCCAGCCTATCTGCCACCTACTATTATCATCTGTATAGGCTGTGAAGGCCCATGAGCAGGGTGAAGAAGTTTATCTTATCTGCTTCGAGATGGTGGGAACAGGAGCGACTATCTCAGAGATTCCGGTGGTCCGGGATTTCTCCGACGTATTCCCGGAGAAATTGCCCGGGCTACCACCTGCTAGAGACTTGGATTTCAGGATTCAGCTAGTACCGGGAGCGAAGCCGGTGTCCCGGGCACCCTACAGGATGGCTCCCAGGGAGTTGGCAGAGTTCAGGACTCAACTACAGGAGCTAGTCGAGTCAGGATTTGTGCGGCCCAGCTCATCGCCATGGGGAGCGCCAGTTCTCTTTGTGAAGAAGAAGGACGGATCACTGCGATTATGTATAGATTACCGGGAACTGAACCGGTTGACGGTCCGCAACACCTATCCTCTGCCTCAGATAGATGAGTTATTTGACCAGCTACAGGGAGCATTCTGGTTCTCCAAGTTAGATTTGCGATCCGGCTACTATCAGCTCCGTATCAGGGAAGAGGACATACCGAAGACGGCTTTCAGTTCGCGCTATGGATTATACGAATTCACGGTGATGCCTTTTGGACTCACGAATGCTCCTGCTGCATTCATGAGTCTAATGAACCGTGTTTTCGAGCCTTTCTTAGACCGCTTCGTGATTGTATTCATCGACGACATCCTTATTTATTCTCGGACTCAGGAGGAGCATACGGAGCACTTGGCACAGGTCTTGCAGAGGCTGAAGGAGACCCAGATGTACGCAAAATTTTCAAAGTGCCAGTTCTGGTTGCAGGAGGTGGCATTCCTAGGGCACACGATCAGTGGGGCTGGGTTAGCAGTGGACCCGGCCAAGATAGAGACAGTGAGGGATTGGCCACGGCCGAAGACCGCATCTGACATCCGCAGTTTCTTGGGACTAGCAGGCTATTACCGCAAGTTCATGGAGGGGTTCTCGAGGATAGCACTCCCCCTCACGTCCTTGAAGAAGAAGGACACAGATTTTGTTTGGTCAGAGCGGTGTGAGACGGCTTTTCAGGAGCTGAAGGACCGACACATCTCATCCCCCATTCTTGCGCTTCCATCCGGGAGCGAAGGATTCCAGATCTACACGGACGCCTCTTATCAGGGGATGGGTGCAATCCTGATGCAGCATGGACACGTTATTGCTTATGCTTCGAGACAGTTGAAGAAGCATGAGCATAACTATCCAGTACATGACCTAGAGCTCGGGGTTGTGGTTTTCGCCCTAAAGATATGGAGGCATTACTTATACGGGATTCATTGTGACATCTTTTCGGATCACAAGAATCTCAAGTATATCGATACGCAGAAGGACCTAAACCTGAGACAGAGGAGGTGGCTGGAGTTCCTCTGTGATTATGATTACAAGATCCACTATCATCCGGGAAAAGCGAACACGGTTGCGGATGCCTTGAGCAGGAGGGCCGGCACTTCTGGATCGGAGCCCCGATTGATGTCTATAGAGCTGCTACAGATGATGGAGGACATGCACATTACCATGGTGTCCGAGACTGAGCCAGTTGTATATAGAGAGTATTTGAGCTCAGTGATCAGTGGCGATGATATACAGGAGCGCATCCGAGCACATCAGAGGCTGGATGCTGCGTTACAGCCGATTTTCTGTGCCCTAGAGAGGGGCAAGGTCGAGGACTACACATTACAGGATGATCTTCTTCGGTTCCGGGGGCGCATCTACATACCAGTAGGGGGCAGTATCCGGGATGACATACTCCGAGAGGCACATTGCTCGAGATATTCTGTAACGCCCCGAAACTCAAGGGAGCGAAGGGGGACGTTTTGGGTCAGTTTTGGTTTCTGGCTGAAGGCACACGGCCTGGGACACGGGCGTGTCCCAGGGCGTGTCAAGCGTGTGTCGACACTTAGCCGCGAAGTCGTCGAGTTGTACTCGACGATTCGTCGAGAATGGGCACACAGCCTGCGACACGGGCGTGTCGCAGGGCGTGTCGACCCGTGTCGACACTTAGCCGTGAAGTCGTCGAGTTATACTCGACGATTCGTCGAGAATGGGCACACGGCCTGCGACACGGGCGTGTCGCAGGGCGTGTCGACCCGTGTCGACACTTAGCCGTGAAGTCGTCGAGTTATACTCGACGATTTGTTGAGAATGGGCACACGGCCTACGACACGGGCGTGTCGCAGGGCGTGTCGACCCGTGTCGACGGTCGTCCCGGGGAGTCGTCGAGATTCACTCGACAATCGTCGAGACAAGGCACACGGCCTAGGACACGGGCGTGTCCAAGGCCGTGTCATCAAGTCGTCGATCTTCCCTCGACGAAATATCCCGTGTACACGGCCTGGGGTCCAGGCGTGTCAATATGACACGGGCAAGGACGCGGGCGTGTCCTAGAACCCGTGCAGTGCTCGGGTTGAAAATGGGGGAAAATCATGGGGTACACGGCCGGCTACACGGCCGTGTCACGTGGAACACGGGCGTGTCATCTCGAACACGGGCGTGTTCGATACCCGTGTGAGGTTCCAGGAGATTCGATTTTGACGGCGAATGCGGCACACGGCCCTGGACACGGGCGTGTGCCAGGCCGTGTTCGGTCCAGATTGGGCATTTCAGCCCCGAATCAAAGCCGTTCGTTTTCTTAGGTTGAGATCCAACGGCTGGGGATGGTTCCTGAGAGGATATACCCGGGTTTGACTTAGAAAATCCATCACTTTCTTACCCTTTTCATCTCTCCAAACCCTTGGAGAAAGAAGAGAGCCATTGGAAGAAGAAGAGCTAGATCCGCCATTGGAGGAGCTTCGGAGCTCCGAATCGCAAGCCGACTCCGGATCCACGGAGGCAACGCAAGTGCGGTGATTTCTATCCGATTACTTTTCGATGGCGCCAAAGAGGAACTTAAGGGTAACAATCCTCATCTTGAGCTTGAATCGCTCCTTTTCTTAGCATAGGAAGCCCGCTTTCGCGAGTTTGCGGAGAGTTGGAGGCGTTCCTTCGGGTAGATATGTAAAGTCCCGTTGTTTAGAGTCCGTATGCGAGAACTGAAAGATATGGTACCTAAACACCTAGAGGGGGGTGAATAGGTGACCTAATCCTTTTCTAACTTGGTTGGCAGCCAATCAGTTATATTACAGATTTCTAACTAGTTTATCTCAGCAATCAGCAATAATCAAACATACACAGCTAATCCACAGCACATTCACAGCACAGTACACAGTGATTTATAGTGGTTCCCCAAGATATGGGTACATCCACTTTCCCCCCCTTCGCCTATCTAGCAGTGTACTAGAATCGGCCAAACTTCTGCACTGTCTCAGAACCCAAATTGGTTCCTACCTCAGGCCCAAAGCCTTACAACTCAGCTTTCTCCCAAAGCCTACACTCAGCCAACTAAGGCCTACACTCAGAGATCACAATCTCCTACACTCAGGCAAACACGCCCTACCCTCAGCCTTTATAAATATAGGCTTACAATCACTCAGATCCAATGGATCCTACAAGTTAAAAATGTAATACAAACAATAACTCTACAACTCAGAATTAAAGGAGGGGAGTTGAGAGATTCTTGATGAGTTCTTGGAAGAACTCAGCTGGATTCACCCTGACTTAGCTTTCTTCAAAGCTTCTTGAGTAGAACTGAATAAGGCTGAATCCTCTGCAGTTGTTCCTTGACCTCTGCTACTTAAGATCCAGACTGAATCTGAATCCTTCTTCTCAGCCTAGTTCCAAAGGCTGATTTCTTAGAAGGAGCCCTCTCTCTCCAACTTCTTAGATCTGCAGTTGGACTGCAAGATCTTCTTGTGTTGATACTCTGTGTACCACTTTTCTGATTACTTGAATAATCTGTACTACTTGTTAATCACTTGATCAACTCTTTCGACAACTTCAACAACCATCATTTCTGTAAACTGTGGGTGCCTATTTATAGGCATTCTTCATGGTAACCGGCTGGTCCGGTTCATAACTAACTTCTGACATCTCTGACAGTTGCTGTAGAACGGCTGGAACGGCAGCTGTCATGTCAACCAGTCACTTCTTGAAAATCTCTATCTGTCTGATAGTGTCGAGACTTTCTGTCTTTAAGTGTCGACACTAATAGACCAAGTGTCGACACATGCTTTGTAAGTGTCGACACAAGTCTACAAGGTGTCGACACATATCCTTATATGTCTCGACACAGATTCTTCTACATGTGTCGACACTGAAATTGAGTGTCGACACAAGTACTTGTTCTTCTAGCTTTTGCTGAATTCTTCTATGTGTCGACACATCTCCTTTGTGTCGACACATCTTCTTGTGTTGAATCTGTCAAGTGTCGACACTGCTTCTAGGTGTCGACACATATCCTTTTATGTTGAATCTTGCTGAGTGTCGACACAGCACCTTGTGTCGACACACCTTCTTGTGTTGAGACTACAGCTGAGTGTCGACACATTCCCTTAGTGTCGACACTTATACTTAGAATAATTTGATGTTCTTTCTGTTCTTTGCTAAGTGTTGACACAGCTCCTTGTGTCGACACTTTCTTCAAGTGTTGAGTCTTTAGCTAAGTGTCGACACATTGTGCTGAGTGTCGACACTTACTTCAAATGCTGACTCTTCTGCATAGTGTCGACACAATGTGTTGAGTGTCGACACTTGTACTTAGACTCTGCAGACTTTTGCTGAGTGTCGACACAGCTCCAAGTGTCGACACTTTCTAGTGTAGACACTGCTTCACTGAGTGTCGACACAGCTCCAAGTGTCGACACTTTCTGTCTGGTGTCGACTCTGCTTCCCAGGTGTCGACACAATGACTCCAAGTGTCGACACTGCTTGTCTGGGTGTCGACACAAGCTTTCTTAAGTGTCGACACTTTCCCTCTGGGTGTCGACACATGGACTTAGAAACTTTTTGCTTCAGTCCAGTGATTTCTTAACCTGCACAAATAACTCAAACATACATCAAACACATTATGATGTATATCATTGAGTTGGGTGAGGCTTCTTCAAATCAGGTACATTTGACCAATGTACCCAACAATCTCCCCCTATTTGGAGAAGTCATAACCCTTAGTCAATGATATACACCATTCATAATTAAGAATTACAAAAAGATGTACAGCAGATTATATAAACAGGGTAACATAAACATGTAATAATTCACAGATGTATACACATTCAGCATTGCAGAGCAAATAAGAAATAGATACTTCTCAGAACAACCATGAAATATATTTATCATATATTGTTCTAACAATGTTCCTTATACATTTTCAAAGGTTTACAAAAATGTATTTCATTTAACAGATTACAACAAGCTTCAAGTTTAATTCCTAATCTATTTCTGATCAGGTTCTTTGATAATTATTCCCTTTCCAGCTTGAACTTGAGCTTTGACAGGGGCTTCAGCAGGTTCAGCAACAGCAGGCTTCTTTCCTTTTAAGTCCTTCTTTTTCAGCTCTTCTGCTTTGATTTTCTGCCTTTCAAAGTAGTGGTATGGCTTGGGGAAGTACTTGCTAGGCTCCACAGCAGTAGGAGGTAGCTTTCCCATCTTAGCCTTCCTTCTGAATTGTACTATAGCCTCCTGCCTAATCTCATGCTTTCTTCATTCTGCCTCAGAGAACCATTTGTTCCTTTCATGAGCATTGTCCTTTGCAGCTTTCCAGGCAGTAAGAATTATATTTCTAGAGGTAGGGCTCCATTGTTCAAAATCTGGCTTTTGTTCAACTTGTTCCCTAAACCTCTTCTTTGACAACCTTGTCTCTTCCTCTTTGTTTATAGCCTCCTGCAGAGCTTCAGAAATAGGTTGAATAACCTTCTCAATATGAACTTTGGCCTTTCCCTCAGTTGGGCTACACATAGTGCTGACATCTGCTTGAACCATATCAAAATCTGGAGGTGGATATATTACTTGAGCTACTTCTGCTTGCTCACCTCCAGGATAGGCATTTTGAATTCCTGATTCAGCCACATTATCATCATCACAAAGTGGAGGATAGCTCAGTGTAGCTCTGATGGAGTTAGATATCCATTTGGCATGGTCAGAGCTAGCTTTGACTAATATTCTCTCCCCCTTTATGACTTCTCTGGCCATATGGTCTCTTACATCATCCTTTTGAAACCTTATCTGGCTGTCCAAATATCTGATCCCCTCTTTGAAGAATGGCTTGAGCTTAGTGAGCTGTTCAGAGATGGCCTTCTGGGAATCTTGAATTGCAGTCTTGACAGCAGTAAGCTCAGCTTGGAATACTTTGTCAAAGTCAGCCTTAACTGCAGCAGCAGATGTAGAAGGGGCTTCAGCCTTGTTCTTTAACTCAGTAATGATAACATTATGAGACTCAGTCAGATTGTCATTCAGTCTGATTTGGTTTTCCAGCACATATCCTTGCTTCAGTGCTATATCATCTACTTGTGCCTTTATTTTCTCTTGGTATGTAGCCAGATATGCCACAGCATTTCCACCCTTTGAAAAACATTCATTCATCTCCTTTTTATTAAGGTTCATCTCAAACCTTATTGACTTTATATCTTGGGCCAAGTCAAACTGCAAAGTCTTCTGCCCTTCATCAACATAAGTCTCTATAGCCTTCCTTTGTTCATTCATTTTTATTTGCAGTGCAATCAGTAAAGCACTATAGTCAACAGTTGGAGCTTGTTGGACTATAGGCTGTGGGGCAATGGATTGCAAGGCTTTCTTATAACTCTTGCTTCTCCTCTTGAAGACAAAGAGTTTCTTCTTCTTTGCCCTAGCACTCTCCTCATCCTCAGAGGCAGAAGTGCTGGCAATATCAACCCTGTCCTTAGGGCTTTGAGGCTTCTCAGTTTGCACAGCAGGTGCTTGCTCAGTTTCCAGCCTAATAGGCTCTTCCATAACTTCCATGTGCTCTCCCTCAGCAGCAGCACTCTTATCTTCAGCAGCAGTCTTATCCATATCAAAATCTTCTTGATCTAGATTGAGGAATAAATCCTCCATTGTATATTCAGGTGGAGACTGTGCAGGAGAAGTGCTTGGTTCTTCCACCACTTGAACTACAGCAGATGTGTCTTCTACAACATCTGGAACTTAAGTAGACAGCTGAGTTTGCTGAAGATCATCAGTCAAATTAGCATCTTCTATAATATAGTCTAAAGTTTTTAGGTCAGTGAGTACCTCTTGTATGATGACTGTGGCTTGCTCACTGTCCAGAGTAGAGGGTTCTTCTCCTACTGGAGGCTCCCCCTGGCTCTGATCCCTATGGATGGGACTAGCCTGGGGTAGCTCCCCCTGGATCTCAGCCATGTCTTCAGCAGCTGGGGTCTTGTCAGTAGGCACTTCTTCTTGATCATCAGGAGTGAAGACAACCTGTTCTTCACTATCAGAATCACTAGTGGACTCTTGTACCACTTGTACAGTCTTTCTCTTCTTCTTTGGAGGAATTTCTTTTTCAGGTATTGGCTTTTCTGGGGTTGCCACTTCCTTGGACAATACCCTGTCCCATCTGGAAAATATTCTTTGATCCATCTTTCTCATGTGATTGATCTTACTTCCAGCAGCATTGCTCATTACCTCTGGTATTGTACCAGCTAGGTAGAGACTTAGTATTCTGCCCAGGTTGGGCTTCTTCAAGCTCTCCTTGATTTTCTCATACACTACTTGAGACCAATCTGTTTTCAGGGTAAAGATGATTCTAGTCATAATTTCAAACATGGAGGCAGACACCCTGTCATGCCCTCCAGTCTTGCTGAGAATAACCTTGCCTACAATCTCAGACAGGAATTTCCCTTGACTGTTCATGCCTTTCCTGTTAAAGACTGATCCTATCTTCATCTTTGGATCCAGTCCACACCAGATAAGAGCTTCCCTGGTCTTGGAAGCAGTTACTTCCTCTTCATCTTGAGTTTTAGGTAGCTGGAGTACCTTCCTCAGATTCTTTGGTGAAACTTTGACCTTAGTCCCATGAACTCTGGATTTGATCATGTATCCAGATTCATCTACAGCAGCTCCATGCAGGAATTCAAGAACTTCCTTTTTCCAAATCTTAGTTGGTTCTGAAACTAAGTATTCCAATCCTGAATCGGCGACTAGGGTTACTACCGCCTTGAGTTCTTGATCAGCTTCATCGAACGCACCTCGCACTAGCTCATAGCCCTCGTTCACGTTCTCCTCAAGCTTTGGAGCCATTAGGGTTTGGAGAATTTGTCTTAAGAAGAGAGAAATGTCGACACAGGAGTTTTGGTCTCGAAACTTTGAAAGCGTGTCGACAAACAAAGACAGAACCCTATTTATACCTGTCTAATTTTGAGGATGAACAGGCGGGACAGCTAGCTTAGTATGTGTCGACACTGGCAATAAGTGTCGACACTGACTTACATTGTGTCGACACATATGTGTCGACACAAGTTTAGTCAACAGATTTTATGTGTCGACACTTGGTTATGTGTCGACACAACATAACTCGACACATTGTCGAGACTTTACTTAGAAAAATTCTGAGTAAAACTTAAGTGTCGACATCATATTGGATGTGTCGACACCTACTTGTCATGTGTCGACACTAACATTCTGAAGTGTCGACACCAACATCCTAGATGTGTCGACACTTTTTTCCTGGAGTGTCGACACCTTTATACTTAGCCAATTTTCAATTCTGTAAACTTAGTCTAAGTTTATCATTCCTAGTTCAATTTTGAATCTATTGAACTTAGCTTCTTCTAGTGGCTTAGTAAACATATCAGCTATTTGTTCATCTGTTTTAACATATTCAAGTACAATATCATTTCTTTCTACATGTTCCCTAAGAAAGTGATATTTAATTTCAATATGTTTTGTCCTACTATGAGATACATGGTTATTAGCTATTGAAATAGCACTAGTAGAATCACAGAAAAGTGGAGTTCTACTTACCTGAAATCCATAGTCCTCTAGCTGATGTTGAATCCATAGAAGTCGAGCACAGCAACTTCCTGCAGCTACATATTCTGACTCAGCTGTGGAGATAGCCACACTGGTTTGCTTCTTGCTGCTCCATGAAATTAGTCTCCCACCTAGGAATTGACAGGTTCCAGTAGTACTCTTTCTATCCTCTTTGCATCCTGCAAAGTCTGCATCTGAATAACCTGTTAGATCAAAATCTCCATTCCTAGGGTACCAGAGGCCTAGATAGGGAGTGCCCTTTAGATATCTCAAAATTCTCTTGACTGCAGTCAAGTGAGACTCTTTAGGGCAGGCTTGATACCTTGCACAAACACATGTAGCATACATGATGTCTGGTCTACTAGCAGTCAAGTATAATAGGGAGCCAACTATCCCTCTATACAAGGTTTCATCTACAGGTTTCCCTGCATCATCCTTGCTAAGAGACATACTTGACCCCATAGGAGTCTTCATGGTACTGGATGAATCCATACCATACTTCCTTATGAGTTCTAGGGTGAACTTTGACTGACAAATGGACAAACCACTCTCAGTCTGTTTAACTTGGAGTCCCAAGAAAAACTTTAGCTCTCCCATACTACTCATTTCAAACTGACTTTGTATAAGCTTTGCAAACTTTCTGCAAAGGCTACTTTCAGTAGACCCAAATATAATGTCATCTACATATATTTGGACAAGAATGACTTTGCCTCTAGATTCCCTAAGGAATAGAGTCTTATCTATTTTCCCCCTTGAAAACTTGTTCTCAATGAGGAAACTAGATAGGGTTTCATACCAAGCTCTAGGAGCCTGTTTTAACCCATATAAAGCTTTCCTAAGTCTATAGACATAATGAGGTAGAGTTGGATCAACAAAATCTGAAGGCTGCTCCACAAAGACTTCTTCTTTCAAATTACCATTTAGAAATGCTGACTTGACATCCATCTGGTAAACCTTGAACCCTTGATAGGTTGTATAGGCCAAGAACAGCCTTATGGCTTCCAGTCTGGCTACTGGAGCAAAAGTTTGATCAAAATCAATACCTTCTTCTTGCCTATATCCTTTTGCAACCAGTCTTGCTTTATTCTTTATGATGACCCCTTGTTCATCCATCTTATTTCTATAAATCCACTTAGTTCCTATCACATTGTGGTCTTTAGGTTTTGGAACCAGTTCCCAAACCTTGCACCTCTTGAACTGATTAAGCTCTTCTTGCATAGCTTCAGTCCATTGTGGATCCATTATTGCTTCTTCAAATCTTTTAGGTTCAACTTGAGACAAAAAGCTGGAATAGATTGCAGCATCCTGATTTCTGCTCCTAGTTTGAACTCCTTGTCTTGGATCTCCAATAATCAGCTCTACTGGATGATCTCTAAGATGCCTGTGGGCTGGAGGCATCCTCACTTCAGGTTGAACCACTTCAGCATCTGCATCATGCTGTAATCCTTGGATTTCTTCAGCAATTGGCACATGTAGTTCTCCCCCTGGACAGCAGCTACTCTCCTCTCCTTGCTGTCTTGCAGCAGGTACTTCTTCTATAGTAAGCTTGTCCAATTCCTTTGTCAAACCTGTGGGGCTGCATACATTGCTAGACAACTCATTGTTAATAAGTTTTGTCTCATCAAAAACTACATGCACTGATTCTTCTACAACTTGTGTAGTCAAGTTGTAGACTCTATAAGCCTTACTATTATTGCTGTACCCAACAAAGATTCCCTCTTGAGACTTGGCAGCAAACTTAGTTAAGTAAGACTTCCCATTGTTAAGTATGAAACATTTGCAACCAAAGATCCTGAAATAGGATAGGTTTGGTTTCCTGCCTTTCACAACTTCATAGGGGGTCTTGTTAAGCCTTTTAGTGATGGTAGCCTTATTTATAATATGGCATGCAGTGTTAACTGCTTCAGCCCAGAAATATTCTGGTAGTGATGTATCACTTAATAGGGTCCTACCAGCCTCTATCAAGGTTCTATTCTTCCTCTCAGCAATGTCATTCTGCTGAGGTGTTCTTGGTGAAGAGAATTCTTGAAATATCCCAAAGTCTTCACATAGTTTTGTCATGCTTTCAGACTGAAACTCAGTACCATGGTCACTTCTAATTTTGACCACAGTACTATTTAGTTCATTCTGAATTTGCTTGACAAAGCTGTAGAAGACACTAGGTGTTTCAGATTTCTGTCTTAAGAAGAACACCCAGGAAAACCTTGAGTAGTCATCAACAACTACAAAGGTATAGACCTTCCTACCTAAGCTGTGAACTGGCATTGGACCAAATAGATCCATATGCAAGAGGTATAAACACCTCACAGCATCTTTGTTATCTATGCTTCTAAAGGTGGATTTAGTCTGCTTGCCCTTTTGACAAGCTGAGCAAATACCATCTTTGACACACTTAACTTGAGGACCGTTCCTCACTAACTCTTTACTAAAGAGTTTGCTAATAGTCTTGTAGTTAAGATGAGCTAGCCTCTTGTGCCATTTGACATAATGAGAGACTGTTTCATCAGCTACAAGACAAACTGGAGAACCATTGTTCTCAATCATAATGTCTAGACAGTAGACATTCCTCTTCCTATATCCTGTCAAAATGATCTCTTGATCACTTGACCTCTTGATATGACAACCATTTTTAACAAATGAGATGTCATACCCTACATCACTTAACTGACTTATACTTATTAGGTTGTGTTTCAACCCTTTAACATAAGCCACTTGAGTAATGGTAACAACGTTTGAAGAAATGTTACCAAACCCTTTGATGATTCCTTTTTCAGAACCACCAAAGGTCACTTTAGGACCATTTTTGATTGGAATTGTAACACCCCCTATCCGTCGCATAGCATATAGCAGTAGGTCCGGTCGGGGCCCGACGCCATATACCACAGACAGACCAGGTGGTTACTTATGGAAACCATCCAACCAATCTCAACGTCCTACACAGAGCATTCTAGCGGAAGCAGTTTATATAAGTTGTAAACAAGAACCCAGCAACAAGCATGAATGCCCACTAATACAACAAGTAGGAATGTATACAAAATACCCAGAATCGGCCTTAAGGCCTTACAAAATGTTTCACTTGTCTGTTACATGATTTACCAACCTCGGCACGCAGGCCGGCCATACATGAATAAAATAGAAAACATTTCCACTTGGGCCTTCGAGGGCCAGCTTCGCAAAAAGGGCTTTAGCCCGCTATTGACCGCTTGGTCCAGCTGCACCTGCAAGCAACAATCCACCGCACGGTGGCAAAACAAGGCAACGGTCAGCAATGCTGACCAAATTATAACGATCCCGCCCCCAACTCGGGGCGGCGATGCTCCTTCCCTGCATTTCATTAGCATAAGCGAGCAATTTATAACCATAGCCATTTCATCACAGGCGTTGGCTCGCACGGCCACACGCCCCGTGCACTCAGGGCACATTCTCGGTGAACCGGTCGATGTCACGTCAATTAAAGACATTAACATTCCGGACTCACCACCGCCACTTAGACGGCCATTCCTATGAGCAATTCGTCTTCCTGGCATTGGTCACGTCAATTTAAGCCATTGACCGCCGAAGACTCACATCTATGCCAACGGCGAGTGCCATGTAACTTTAGGTCTCTCTAACCCGAACGACATAGAGCGGGTACGGCTCCATCTAACCCGTGCTCACATCGCAATGGCAATTTAAGCCATTTGCGCGGGTCAAACTTTCACCGAGTCCCATTCTACCGCAAGACACATAACCCCGTTATGTTCAAGTTGGCTCTCAGGCCACCAAATTGGCAAGACCTCGTGTCCGCCCAGTTTTCCGGGTGCACCTTTGGGTTAGTCCCCAAGGCTCCCTGCTGCAATCTACCGTGTAGAAAACCCGAAAAACACACAATAGCACGGAGTCTTCTCCGGCCTTAAGCAATGCAACATCACCGATCCGAACTAACATGTCCGGGTAGGCTTCAACCAAAATGCCTATGTCCGTTCTCGCATACGGACTCTAAACAACAGGGACTTCACATATCTACCCGAAGGAACGCCTCCAACTCTCCGCAAACTCGCGAGAGCGGGCTTCCTATGCAAAGAAAGAGAGTGACTCATGCTCAAGATGAGGATCGTTACCCTTGCGGTCCTCTTTGGTGCCATCGAAAAGTAATCGGATGGAAATCACCGCACTTGCGTTGCCTCCGTGGATCCGGAGTCGGCTTGCGATTCGGAGCTCCGAAGCTCCTCCAATGGCGGATCTAGCTCCTCTTCTTCTTGCCTTAGCTCTCCTTTCTCCAAGGATTTAGAAAGAGGATAAGTGGAAAAAGTGAGGGTTTTCTAAGTCAAAACCCGGGTATATCCCTTCAGGAACAACCCCCAGCCGTTGGATCTTCAGTCAAAGAAATGAACGGCTTCGATTCGGGGCTGAAATGCCCAATCTGGACCGAACACGGCTTGGCACACGCCCGTGTCCAGGGCCGTGTGCCTCATTCGCCGTCAAAATCGAATCACCTGGAACCTCACACGGGTATCGAACACGCCCGTGTTCGAGCTGACACGCCCGTGTTCCACCTGACACGGCCGTGTAGCTGGCCGTGTACCCCATGATTTTCTCCCGTTTTCAACCCGAGCACTGCACGGGTTCTAGGACACGCCCGTGTCCTTGCCCGTGTCACCTTGACACGCCTGGGCTCCAGGCCGTGTACATGGTCTTGACACTTCGCGGCTAAGTGTCGACACGGGTCGACACGCCCTGCGACACGCTCGTGTCGCAGGCCGTGTGCCATGTCTCGACACACTGTCGACACCAAAGTGTCGACTTCGCGGTACGAGTGTCGACACGGGTTGACACGCCCTGCGACACGCCCGTGTCGCAGGTCGTGTGCCGTGTCTCGACACAACGTCGAAGCACTGTGTCGACTTCACGGCTAAGTGTCGACACGGGTCGACACGCCCTGCGACACGCCCGTGTCGCAGGCCGTGTGCCCAGTCTCGACACAATGTCGAGACCAAAGTGTCGACTTCGCACCTTAGTGTCGATACAGGCTTGACACGCCCTGGGACACGCCCGTGTCCCAGGCCGTGTGCTTGCAGCCAGAACTCAAATTGGCCCAAAACATTCCCCTTTACTCCTTTGAGTTTCGGGGCGTTACAACTCTACCCCTCTTAAAAGAATTTCGACCACGAAATTACATAAAGGGAAAAACATGTACAAAACAAAATTTGTACCTGAGCGGAACAACTCCGGATATTCGTCAAGCATCGTCTGCTCTCGCTCCCAAGAGAGCTCCTCACGACCGCAATTGTCCCACCGGACTTTGACCATCCTGATCTCTTTATTGCGTAGCCGCTTGACCTCCGAGTCCTCAATCCGCACGGGCTTGACTTTTGTCGTTAGCCCACTATCCACCGGCACTTGATCGACCGCGATCACTTGCGTAGGCTCTTGCACCGCCTTCCGAAGCACTGAAATATGGAATACATCATGTAAACCACTTAGCTCCACTGAAAGCTTCAGCCGATAGGCCGCTTCTCCTACTCGCTCCAGAACCTCGAACGGTCCAAGGTACCTCGGGCTTAGCTTTTTCAATCGCCGCACCCGCGAGACACCCTTGAACGGCTTGATCTTCAAGTATACATAATCGCCCACAGCGAACTCCACGTTCCTGTGCTTGGCATTATAGTACTTTGCTTGCCGGTCCTGAGCGATAAGCAATCTCTCCCGAATGGTTCTCACCAAAGAAGTAGCATCATCCACTTCCGATCGCTTATACAACTTTGACTCGCCCGTTTCTAACCAAGACAACGGCGTGCGACATCTTCTACCATAAAGGGCCTCGAAAGGCGCCATCTGAATACTTGCTTGGTAGCTGTTGTTGTATGCGAACTCCACCAAATAAAGGTGGTCCTCCCATTGCTTTCCAAAGTCCAAGACACACATGCGAAGCATGTCTTCCATGGTTCTATTGACCCTCTCGGTCTGCCCATCCGTTTGCGGATGGAAGGCTGTGCTAAACTTCAGCTTTGTTCCCAACATTTGCTGCACCAGCCTCCAATCATTGGACGTGAACCGCCCATCTCGGTCACTCACGATGCTGCGGGGCACACCATGAAGCCGCACTATATTATCCACATAAAGCTTTGCCAACTTCTCCACCGGATCATCCTTCTTATGCGGAATAAAATGCGACACCTTTGTTAATCGATCGACCACCACCCAAATGGCGTCGTTCCCTTTTTGCGACCTTGGCAAACCATGCACAAAGTCCATAGAGATGTCGTCGAATTTCCACTCCGGAATAGGCAAGGACTTAAGAAATCCTCCCGGCTTTTGGCACTCCGCCTTCACTAAGGCGCAAGTTTGGCACTTCGCTGCGTATAGCGCCACATCCTTCTTTAAGCCCGGCCACCAAAACAGCTTCTTTACATCACGGTACATCTTCGTGCTCCCCGGGTGAATCGAGTTCTTGGTATGGTGTGCCTCGTACAACAACTCCACCCATAAATTGCCCACACTTGGGACGCACAAACGACCGTCTTTCCACAGCAATCCGTCCTCCACAACGAATTGGGAATTTGACCCATCCAGAGCCTCTATCATGAACTGCTTCATATGAGCATCCATATCCAAAGCCTGCCGAATCCGATCAGCCAGGTCATATTGGACTTCAGTCCAATTCAGCACTGCTTCAGCACTAGATTGTCTATCCACACAAACAATCTCCAACGCCTCCAGCTCCTGCACCAACCGCTCATCATGCACTGATAGCCAATTCGCTTGAGCTGGGGCTCGGCGACTCAACGCGTCCGCAACCGCATTCCCTTTGCCAGGCACGTAGTGGATCTTGAATGTATAGTCCCCCAGGAACTCCATCCACCTACGCTGTCGCATATTCAGATCTTTCTGATCAATCAAATACTTTAGGCTCTTGTGATCGGTGTAGATATCAATCTTCACACCGTATAAATAGTGTCTCCACAGCTTCAAGGTAAAAATCACGGCCGCTAACTCCAAGTCGTGGACCGGATAATTCCTCTCGTGCACTTTTAGCTGTCTCGAGCCATAAGCTATCACGCTGCCGTGCTGCAATTGCACGCAACCCAAACTGCTGCCTGAAGCATCGATATATATCTCATAGCCTTCGGTTCCAACCGGCGAACTCAGCACAGGCGCCGTGGTCAACCGACACTTTAACTCCTCAAAAGCTCGCGCGCACTCCGGCGTCCAAACGAACTTATGATCCTTCCTCGTCAAAGTAGTGAGAGGTAACGCTAACCGCGAGAAGTTCTCTACAAAGCGCCTATAATAGCCGGCAAGCCCCAAAAAGCTCCGGACTTCTGCTACCGTAGCAAGCTCAGGCCACTCCCGTATCGCAACAATCTTCGCCGGATCCACAGCAATACCCTCTCCACTCACTATATGCCCGAGGAACGCCACTGAGGATAGCCAAAACTCGCACTTCGAGAACTTGGCATACAACTGATTTCTCCTGAGTGTCTCCAACACCAAATGGAGATGCTTGAAGTGATCCTCCTCACTTTGCGAGTACACCAAAATATCGTCGATGAAGACGATCACGAAATGGTCCAAGTACTCCCTGAACGTCCTGTTCATCAAATCCATGAACACTGACGGCGCATTAGTCAGCCCAAACGGCATGACCGTAAACTCATAATGCCCGTATCTCGTACTAAATGCTGTCTTCGGGATATCACTCTCCCTTATCCGCAGCTGATAGTACCCAGACTTGAGATCTAACTTCGAGTACACCGTCGACCCGACTAACTGATCGAAGAGATCATCAATCCGGGGGATCGGGTACTTGTTCTTCTCAGTCAGCTTGTTTAGCTCCCGATAATCAATACATAACCTCAAGCTTCCGTCCTTCTTCTTAATAAAGAGGACCGGTGCGCTCCAAGGCGAAGAACTCGGGCGCACATACCCTTGCTCCAACAACTCTTGCAGTTGACTTTCAGCTCCGCCATTTCCTTAGGCGCTAGCCGATACGGAGATCGTGACATAGGCTTTGCACCTGGCACTAGCTCGATCGTAAAATCTATCTCCCGTTGAGGCGGGGCTCCAGGAAGATCTGCGGGGAACACATCAGGGTATTCCGATACCACTGAAATACAATCCATCGCGGGCTTCGGCTTTGCAACCTCCACTAGTGTAAAGAACAGTTCTGCTCCAGCACGAACCGCCTTCACCACCTGAAGAGCAGACATCAACGTCTTGCTCGACCCCTTTAAGCCCGTAAAAGTCGTCTCACGACTTGCTCCCAGCTTTACTTCCTTGCTACCGCAATCTATATGGGCCTGCTGCTCCGAGAGCCAGTCCATTCCAAATATGACGTCGAACTCCACCAACGGAAGTAAGGACGCCCGCAGGTCAAACTCCTGCTCTCCAATACGAATCTTAACATCGCAGATCCTATCCGCTCGCATCGAACACCCATTTGGCAACAACACATCCAACTTATCCTTCGCCATCGAAGAAGGGACTCCGATGCGTAATATAAATCCTTCGGACAAGAAGGAGTGTGAAGCTCCCGTATCAAAGAGTGCTCGTGCCGAATTTTCACAAATCAACACAAATCCTAAACAAGTAGTGGTAAGGTAGCATGTGCATAACAAGCATATAAAGGAATTGACTTGCTATAAATTAAACCGTACCTGTCACCACGTCAGCTTGTTTAATGGCCTCCTGTTGGCCAAGATTGTAGACCCTTGGTTGGGCCGGAGCATATTGGGATGCGGTCGACTCCACCGCCTTTCCCTTTTCTTCATAAGTGGCTCCCGGCCTCCTCTCGGACTTAGGACGTCCGCTCCAACAATCACGGGTGAAATGCCCCGTCTTTCCACATGTAAAACACGCACCCGGGGTCCGACTCGTAGTCGCCCCAGAAGCGCCAGAAGGAGCTGGACCCGAAGTCCTATGCTTCTTGAAAGACTTCCGATAGCCTGACTTTGAAGCAGTCGGCACTTTAAACTCAGATTTTCTATCAACCAAGCCTTTCTTCGCTTGCACACTCTTCATGTCCTTCTCCAAGGACCGGGCAGTATTGACCAAGGTTAAGAAACCCTGCGTCATCGGCCCCGACAGTAATAATCTCAGCTCATCCCTCAGGCCTTCATAAAAACGATTAGTCTTGCGCTCCTTATCCATGATGGTGGAGCTAGCATAACGACTCAACCGCGTAAACTCATGGAGATATTCATCCACGCTCCTCTCACCCTGCACCAACTTCAGGAATTCATTCTCCATTGAAATCCTCTGAGTAGAAGGGAGGTATCTTGCCAAGAACAATCCCGAGAACTCTTCCATCGGAACGTCTATCAGTTGTCTACCTTGCAGATGATGCAGCTCCAAACCTTCCCACCACATCCTCGCTTCACCGTCCAGCAGGAACGTAGCAATGGTGGTCATCTGCCACTCCTCCGTCTCCGTCGCTGTCATGACTCTCTTCACCCTAGAGAGCCAGTCTTCAGCCTGAGATGGGGTTCCCAACCCCGAGAATAACGGAGGGTTAAAGCTCATTACATGCTTCAACTGCCTCTCAGTTGCCCTCCTTGGCACTATTGGTTCCACAACCACTTGCTCCACCCTCCTCAGCTCAGCCTCTTGAAGAGGTACTTGCTCCATCACAGGAGCGGGCTGCTGCGCTTGCCTCCCAGGCTGCGCATTTATCACGGCCAACACCGCTTCAGCCACCAGTCGAATATTCTCAGCCGATAGAGGTGTTGCAGGAGCAACATCCGGTGCACTACTTGCCTCAGAAACTCGGCGTTCTGACGGCCCAACACCACTTCGGGTCACCTATAGTGGTACAAAACACCGTTAAGCGACCAAATAAATTGCAAACAGCAATTATAGGAACACACACGTTCCTCAAACACGAGTATTTTCATTCCTAAGTGGACATTCATGGGTTCTTTTTACTGTTATAACGATGACGCACACAATGTGCTCACCACCCCTTAAAAAGAATTCGCCCACGAATTCAATTCAAGCCCGACCAAAACCAGTAGTCTGATACCAAATTGTAACACCCCCTATCCGTCGCATAGCATATAGCAGTAGGTCCGGCCGGGGCCCGACGCCATATACCACAGACAGACCAGGTGGTTACTTATGGAAACCATCCAACCAATCTCAACGTCCTACACAGAGCATTCTAGCGGAAGCAGTTTATATAAGTTGTAAACAAGAACCCAGCAACAAGCATGAATGTCCACTAATACAACAAGTAGGAATGTATACAAAATACCCAGAATCGGCCTTAAGGCCTTACAAAATGTTTCACTTGTATGTTACATGATTTACCAACCTCGGCACGCAGGCCGGCCATACATGAATAAAATAGAAAACATTTCCACTTGGGCCTTCGAGGGCCAGCTTCGCAAAAAGGGCTTTAGCCCGCTATTGACCGCTTGGTCCAGCTGCACCTGCAAGCAACAATCCACCGCACGGTGGCAAAACAAGGCAACGGTCAGCAATGCTGACCAAATTATAACGATCCCGCCCCCAACTCGGGGCGGCGATGCTCCTTCCCTGCATTTCATTAGCATAAGCGAGCAATTTATAACCATAGCCATTTCATCACAGGCGTTGGCTCGCACGGCCACACGCCCCGTGCACTCAGGGCACATTCTCGGTGAACCGGTCGATGTCACGTCAATTAAAGCCATTAACATTCCGGACTCACCACCGCCACTTAGACGGCCATTCCTATGAGCAATTCGTCTTCCTGGCATTGGTCACGTCAATTTAAGCCATTGACCGCCGAAGACTCACATCTATGCCAACGGCGAGTGCCATGTAACTTTAGGTCTCTCTAACTCGAACGACATAGAGCGGGTACGGCTCCATCTAACCCGTGCTCACATCGCAACGGCAATTTAAGCCATTTGCGCGGGTCAAACCTTCACCGAGTCCCATTCTACCGCAAGACACATAACCCCGTTATGTTCAAGTTGGCTCTCAGGCCACCAAGTTGGCAAGACCTCGTGTCCGCCCAGTTTTCCGGGTGCACCTTTGGGTTAGTCCCCAAGGCTCCATGCTGCAATCTACCGCGTAGAAAACCCGAAAAACACCCAATAGCACGGAGTCTTCTCCGGCCTTAAGCAATGCAACATCACCGATCCGAACTAACATGTTCGGGTAGGCTTCAACCAAAATGCCTATGTTCATTCTCGCATACGGACTCTAAACAACGGGGACTTCACATATCTACCCGAAGGAACGCCTCCAACTCTCCGCAAACTCGCGAGAGCGGGCTTCCTATGCAAAGAAAGAGAGCGACTCATGCTCAAGATGAGGATCGTTACCCTTGCGGTCCTCTTTGGCGCCATCGAAAAGTAATCGGATGGAAATCACCGCACTTGCGTTGCCTCCGTGGATCCGGAGTCGGCTTGCGATTCGGAGCTCCGAAGCTCCTCCAATGGCGGATCTAGCTCCTCTTCTTCTTGCCTTAGCTCTCCTTTCTCCAAGGATTTAGAAAGAGGATAAGTGGAAAAAGTGAGGGTTTTCTAAGTCAAAACCTGGGTATATCCCTTCAGGAACAACCCCCAGCCGTTGGATCTTCAGTCAAAGAAATGAACGGCTTCGATTCGGGGCTGAAATGCCCAATCTGGACCGAACACGGCTTGGCACACGCCCGTGTCCAGGGCCGTGTGACTCATTCGCCGTCAAAATCGAATCACCTGGAACCTCACACGGGTATCGAACACGCCCGTGTTCGAGCTGACACGCCCGTGTTCCACCTGACACGGCCGTGTAGCTGGCCGTGTACCCCATGATTTTCTCCAGTTTTCAACCCGAGCACTACACGGGTTCTAGGACACGCCCGTGTCCTTGCCTGTGTCACCTTGACACGCCTGGGCTCCAGGCTGTGTACATGGTCTCGACACTTCGCGGCTAAGTGTCGACACGGGTCGACACGCCCTGCGACACGCCCGTGTCGCAGGCCGTGTGCCATGTCTCGACACACTGTCGACACCAAAGTGTCGACTTCGCGGGACGAGTGTCGACACGGGTTGACACGCCCTGCGACACTCCCGTGTCGCAGGCCGTGTGCCGTGTCTCGACACAACGTCGAAGCACTGTGTCGACTTCACGGCTAAGTGTCGACACGGGTCGACACGCCCTGCGACACGCCCGTGTCGCAGGCCGTGTGCCCAGTCTCGACACAATGTCGAGACTAAAGTGTCGACTTCGCTCCTTAGTGTCGACACAGGCTTGACACGCCCTGGGACACGCCCGTGTCCCAGGCCGTGTGCCTGCAGCCAGAACTCAAATTGGCCCAAAACATTCCCCTTTACTCCTTTGAGTTTCGGGGCGTTACAGGAATGTAGTCCTTTAGTAGTCCCCTTGTTCCAGTCATATGTCTGGAACATCCACTATCCAAGTACCATGTTGGGGTATGGTCACTTGGACTCATCTGCAAAACAAATTAATGAACCTTAGAACCCAAAGTATTCTTGGGTCCTTGGTGATTGTTAGTTTGCAATTTGACAAACCTACCTACTGGCCTCCTAACAGGTAGTTTGGAACTCACTTTGGCACTCTCATTGTGCCAACAGTCTACTGCAAAATGGCCAACTTTGCCACAGCACCAACATTCAAATTTATTGTACCTTTGCTTAGGTACTGCCTTGGCTGTCTTGAATGCAGCAGGCTTGTTGAATGTTGGGGCTTTGCCCTTGGACTTATACATGGACTGCTCAGTCCCTGCAGGTCTAACAAAACCCAGTCCAGCTTTACCCTTGTGATGAACAAATTCATCAATTATGGGTAACACTGACTTAGGTTTAGAAAACCTAGCAACCAAGTCCTTCTCCTTCTGAAGATTGTTCTCCAGACACTTAATTTGATCATTCTTAAAAGTGATAGTTCCCATCTGAATCACAGTGATATGTTTCAGCCTGGCTACCTCATTCAGTTTTTGATCAAATTGCTTCTCAAAATCTGTTGCAACAGCCTTAAGATCAGCAATCTCCTTTGCCTGACTTTTGGCTAGGGTCTTGCATTTCTTGTAGGCTTGCAACAGCACCTTATATTCATCTATAAGCTGATGAATATCTTCCTCAGACTCAGATAAATTCTCATCACTTGATGAAGAAGAATCTGATTCTGAACTAGAACAAGAATCTGAGTTTAAACTTGAACTTTGTACCTGACTGGGTCCTGGCTGCTCCAGGATTTTGGCACTGTCTGTCAAAGCCATTAGCCCTTGGCAATGACTGTCCTCTTGTTCATAAATTGAATCCAAGATCTGCATGAATTCTTCCTCTTCTTCTTCAGCAAACAGACCTATGTAGGCTTCAGCCTCAAACTCAGTTTCTGAAGAAGATATATCTGATAGAGTCTTTTCCTTCTTAGCAACAAAAGACTTTTCTTTCTTCCCTTTGAAGTGAGTCTTTTTCCTGTCACCAGAATCCTTTCTCTTCTCTGGACAATCTGCAATAACATGGCCCTGTCTATTGCAGCAATAGCAAATAATCTTTGAACCAGTTGCATTGCTTGATTTTGTCCTTTTCTTGTCATTCTTTGAAGACCTCTTTTTCTAATAAGAGTTTTCCTTTCCTTGTGATGTAGAAGGCCTTGACCTCCACTGTTTCTTTTTCAAAAACTTCTGAAAGTGTCTGGTGAAAGCAGCAAAGTCTTCATCACTTTCACTGCTCTTGGACTTTGTGCTGACAGACTCATCAGACTCTGATTCAACTACCTCTGGAGGTGGAGTTGAAGACCTATTCCTGCACTTTCTGGGAACTTCTGTCTTGAAAGCAACAGTTCTTTCTTTGTGCTCAGTCCTTGTTGATTTCTCCTCCTCTTTTCTCACTGTTAACTGCATTTCATAAGACAATAGCTTGCCAAATAGTGTGGGAGGAGGAATTTCCCCCAACTTAGCCATTTCTCTTATGGCACAGATCTTGGTGTCCCAATCTTTGGTTAGGGACCTTAAGAACTTGTCATTTAGTTCATAGTTAGTGAACTCTCTTCCATAAGACATGAGTTCATTAACTATTCTGTAAAATTTCTTATAGCACTCAGTGATGCTATCACCCTTTCCTTGCCTAAAGCTTTCATATTCCTGATTTAGCAAGTACTTCCTATCTTGCCTAACTTCTTCAGAACCTTCCATATAGACAATGAGAGTGTCCCACATCTCTTTTGTTGTTTTACAGTGAATTAAGTTCTGAAAAGTGGCATCATCAATGGCACTCACTATTATGTTTTGTGCCCTCTTGTCCATGGTGGCCAGGACAATTTCATCCTTAGTCATCTCAGAGAAATCCTTTGGAGTCCTCTGATTTGCATCCAATACTGAAATCTTCATTGGCACATAAGACCCTTCCTTTTCTGTGATGTATATTCTAGGGTCAGAGGCTTCCATAAATAGCCTTACCCTCTCTTTCCAGATCCCAAAGATCTCTTTCCTGCATATGGGTAATTTCATGGAACCCAATTCCTTATGATTCTCATAAGAACCCATGTTTCTTGATGTTCTTGAATTTCTTGAATCTGTGAATTGTCTTACACTGAATCTGCCAAACAGGATCTCCTCAGACTGTTAGTCCTTGTTTTGAGGAACCTGGCTCTGATACCACTTGAAAGATATGGTACCTAAACACCTAGAGGGGGGGATGAATAGGTGACCTAATCCTTTTCTAACTTTGTTGGCAGCCAATCAGTTATATTACAGATTTCTAACTAGTTTATCTCAGCAATCAGCAATAATCAAACATACACAGCTAATCCACAGCACATTCACAGCACAGTACACAGTGATTTATAGTGGTTCCTCAAGATATGGGTACATCCACTTTCCCCCATTCGCCTATCTAGCAGTGTACTAGAATCGGCCAAACTTCTCCACTGTCTCAGAACCCAAATTGGTTTCTACCTCAGGACCAAAGCCTTACAACTCAGCTTTCTCCCAAAGCCTACACTCAGCCAATCAAGGCCTACACTCAGCCAACTAAGGCCTACACTCAGAGATCACAATCTCCCACACTCAGGCAAACACGCCCTACCCTCAGCCTTTATAAATATAGGCTTACAATCACTCAGATCCAATGGATCCTACAAGTTAAAAATGTAATACAAACAATAACTCTACAACTCAGAATTAAAGGAGGGGAGTTGAGAGATACTTGATAAGTTCTTGGAAGAACTCAGCTGGATTCACCCTGACTTAGCTTTCTTCAAAGCTTCTTGAGTAGAACTGAATAAGGCTGAATCCTCTGCAGTTGTTCCTTGACCTCTGCTACTTAAGATCCAGACTGAATCTGAATCTTTCTTCTCAGCCTAGTTCCAAAGGCTGATTTCTTGGAAGGAGCCCTCTCTCTCCAACTTCTTAGATCTGCAGTTGGACTGCAAGATCTTCTTGTGTTGATACTCTGTGTACCACTTTTCTGATTACTTGAATAATCTGTACTACTTGTTAATCACTTGATCAACTCTTTCAACAACTTCAACAACCATCATTTCTGTAAACTGTGGGTGCCTATTTATAGGCATTCTTCATGGTAACCGGCTGGTCCGGTTCATAACTGACTTCTGACATCTCTGACAGTTGCTGTAGACCGGCTGGAATGGCAGCTGTCATGTCAACCAGTCACTTCTTGAAAATCTCTATCTGTCTGATAGTGTCGAGACTTTCTGTCTTTAAGTGTCGACACTTATAGACCAAGTGTCGACACATGCTTTGTAAGTGTCGACACAAGTCTACAAGGTGTCGACACATATCCTTGTATGTCTCGACACAGATTCTTCTACATGTGTCGACACTGAAATTGAGTGTCGACACAAGTACTTGTTCTTCTAGCTTTTGCTGAATTCTTCTATGTGTCGACACATCTCCTTTGTGTCGACACATCTTCTTGTGTTGAATCTGTCAAGTGTCGACACTGCTTCTAGGTGTCGACACATATCCTTTTATGTTGAATCATGCTGAGTGTCGACACAGCACCTTGTGTCGATACACCTTCTTGTGTTGAGACTACAGCTGAGTGTCGACACATTCCCTTAGTGTCGACACTTATACTTAGAATAATTTGATGTTCTTTCTGTTCTTTGCTAAGTGTTGACACAGCTCCTTGTGTCGACACTTTCTTCAAGTGTTGAGTCTTTAGCTAAGTGTCGACACATTGTGCTGAGTGTCGACACTTACTTCAAATGCTGACTCTTCTGCATAGTGTCGACACATTATGTTGAGTGTCGACACTTGTACTTAGACTCTGCAGACTTTTGCTGAGTGTCGACACAGCTCCAAGTGTCGACACTTTCTAGTGTAGACACTGCTTCACTGAGTGTCGACACAGCTCCAAGTGTCGACACTTTCTGTCTGGTGTCGACTCTGCTTCCCAGGTGTCGACACAATGACTCCAAGTGTCGACACTGCTTGTCTGGGTGTCGACACAAGCTTTCTTAAGTGTCGACACTTTCCCTCTGGGTGTCGACACATGGACTTAGAAACTTTTTGCTTCAGTCCAGTGATTTCTTAACCTGCACAAATAACTCAAACATACATCAAACACATTATGATGTATATCATTGAGTTGGGTGAGGCTTCTTCAAATCAGGTACATTTGACCAATGTATCCAACAAGAACGGACGTAGGCATTTTGTGTGAAGCCTACCCGGACATGTTAGTCTGGATCGGCGATGTTGCATTGCATAAGGCCGGAGAAGACTCCGTGCTATGGTTTGTTTTTCGGGTTTTCTATGCGGTAGATTGCAGCAGGGAGCCTTGGGGACTAACCCAAAGGTGCACCCGAAAAACTGGGCGGATACGAGATCTTGCCAACTTGGTGGCCTGAGAGCCAACTTGAACATAACGAGGTTATGTGACTTGTGTTAGAATGGGACTCGGTGGAAGTTTGACCCGCGCAAATGGCTTAAATTTTCGTTGCGATGTGAGCACGGGTTAGATGGAACCGTACCCGCTTTATGTCGTTCGGTTAGAGAGACCTAAGGTTACGTGGCACTCGCCATTGGCATCGATGTGAGTCTTCGGCGGTCAATGGCTTAAATTGACGTGACCAATGCCAGGAAGACGAATTGCTCATAGGAATGGCCGTCTAAGTGTCGGTGGTGAGTACGGAATGTTAATGGCTTTAATTGACGTGACATCGACCGGTTCACCGAGAATGTGCCCTGAGTGCACGGGACGTGTGGCCGTGCGAGCCAACGTCTGTGATGTAATGGCTATGTTTATATGCATTGCTCACTTATGCTAATGAAATGCAGGGAAGGAGCATCGCCGCCCCGAGTTGGGGGCGGGATCGTTATAATTTGGTCAGCATTGCTGACCGTTGCCTTGTTTTTTCCACCGTGCGGTGGTGTGTTGCTTGCAGGTGCAGCTGGACCAAGCGGTCAATAACGGGCTAAAGCCCTTTTTGCGAAGCTGGCCCTCGAAGGCCCAAGTGGAAATGTTTTCTGTTTTATTCATGTATGGCCGGCCTGCGTGCCGAGGTTTGTAAATCATGTATTATTCAAGTGAAACATTCTGTAAGTCCTTAAGGCCGATTTTGGGTATTTTATATACATTCCTAATTTTGTAATAGTGGACATTCGTGCTCTAATGCTGGGTTCTTGTTTACAACTTATAAACTGCTTCCGCTAGAATGCTCTGTGTAGGACGTTGAGATTGGTTGGATGGTTTCCATACGTAACCACCCGGTCTGTCTGTGGTATATGGCGTCGGGCCCCGGCCGGACCTACTACTATATGCTATGCGACGGATAGGGGGTGTTACAATTTGGTATCAGACTACTGGTTTTGGTCGGACTTAAACTGAATTTGTGGGCGAATTCTTTTTAAGGGGTGGTGAGCACATCGTGTGCGTCATCGTAATAACAGTGAAAAGAACCCATCAATGTCCACTTATGAATGAAAATACTCGTGTTTGAGGAACCTGCGTGTTCCTATAATTGCTGTTTGCAATTTATTTGGTCGCTTAACGGTGTTTTGTACCACTATAGGTGACCAGAAGTGGTGTTGGCCGTCAGAACGCCGAGTTTCTGAGGCTAGTAGTGCACCGGATGTTGCTCCTACAACACCTCTGTCGGCTGAAAATATACGATTGGCTGCTGAAGCGGTGTTGGCCGTGATCAATGCGCAGCCTGGAAGGCAAGCGCAGCAGCCCGCTCCTGTGATGGAGCAAGTACCTCTGCAAGAGGATGAGCCGAGGAGGATGGAGCAAGTGGTTACGGAACCAATAGTGCCAAGGAGGGCAACTGAGAGGCAGTTGAAGCATGTAATGAGCTTTAACCCTCCGTTATTCTCGGGGTTGGGAACCCCATCTCAGGCTGAAGACTGGCTCTCTAGGGTGAAGAGAGTCATGACAGCGACGGAGACGGAGGAGTGGCAGATGACCACCATTGCTACGTTCCTGCTGGACGGTGAAGCGAGGATGTGGTGGGAAGGTTTGGAGCTACATCATCTGAGAGGTAGACAACTGATAGACGTTCCGATGGAAGAGTTCTCGGGATTGTTCTTGGCAAGATACCTCCCTTCTACTCAGAGGATTTCAATGGAGAATGAATTCCTGAAGTTGGTGCAGGGTGAGAGGAGCGTGGATGAATATCTCCATGAGTTTACGCGTTTGAGTCGTTATGCTAGCTCCACCATCATGGATGAGGAGCGCAAGACTAATCGCTTCTACGAAGGTCTGAGGGATGTGTTGAGACTTTTACTGTCGGGGCCAATGACGCAGGGTTTCTTAACCTTGGTCAATACTGCCCGGTCCTTGGAAAAGGACATGAAGAATGTGCAAGCGAAGAAAAGCTTGAGTGAAAAGAAATCTGAGTTCAGAGTGCCGACTACTTCAAAGTCCGGCTATCGGAAGTCTTTCAAGAAGCATAGGACTTCGGGTCCAGCTCCTTCTGGCACTTCCGGGGTGACTACGAGTCGGACCCCGGGTGTGTGCTTTACGTGTGGAAAGACGGGGCATTTCGCCCGTGATTGTTGGAGCGGACGTCCTAAGTCCGAGAGGAGGCCGGGAGCCACTTATGAAGAAAAGGGAAAGGCGGTGGAGTCGACCGCATCCCACTATGCTCCGGCCCAACCAAGGGTCTACAATCTTGGCCAACAGGAGGCCATTAAACAAGCTGACGTGGTGACAGGTACGGTTTAATTTATAGCAAGTCAATTCCTTGATATGCTTGTTATGTATATGTTACCTTACCACTGCTTGTTTAGGATTTGTATTGATTTGTGAAAATCCGGCACGAGCACTCTTCGATACGGGAGCTTCACACTCCTTCTTGTCCGAAGGATTTATATCACGCATCAGAGTCCCTTCTTCGATGGCAATGGATAAGTTGGATGTGTTGTTGCCCAATGGGTGTTCGATGCGAGCGGTTAGGATCTGCGATGTTAAGATTCGTATTGGGGATCAGGATTTCGACCTGCGGGCATCTTTACTTCCGTTAGTGGAGTTCGACGTCATATTTGGCATGGACTGGCTCTCGGAGCAGCAGGCCCATATAGATTGTGGTAGCAAGGAAGTAAAGCTGGGAGCGAGTCGTGAGACGACTTTTACGGGCTTAAAGGGGTCGAGCAAGACGTTGATGTCTGCTCTTCAGGTGGTGAAGTCGGTTCGTGCCGGAGCAGAACTGTTCTTTACACTAGTGGAGGTTGCAAAGCCGAAGCCCACTTTGGATTGTATTTCAGTGGTATCGGAATACCCTGATGTGTTCCCCGCAGATCTTCCTGGAGCCCCGCCTCAACGGGAGATAGATTTTACGATCGAGCTAATGCCAGGTGCAAAGCCTGTGTCACGATCTCCGTATCGGCTAGCGCCTAAGGAAATGGCGGAGATGAAAGTTCAACTGCAAGAGTTGTTGGAGCAAGGGTATGTGCGCCCGAGTTCTTCGCCTTGGAGCGCACCGGTCCTCTTTGTTAAGAAGAAGGACGGAAGCTTGAGGTTATGTATTGATTATCGGGAGCTAAACAAGCTGACTGAGAAGAACAAGTACCCGATCCCCCGGATTGATGATCTCTTTGATCAGTTAGTCGGGTCGACGATGTACTCGAAGTTAGATCTCAAGTCTAGGTACTATCAGCTGCGGATAAGGGAGAGTGATATCCCGAAGACAGCGTTTAGTACGAGATACGAGCATTATGAGTTTACGGTCATGCCGTTTGGGCTGACCAATGCGCCGTCAGTATTCATGGATTTGATGAACAGGACGTTTAGGGAGTACTTGGACCATTTCGTGATCGTCTTCATCGACGATATTTTGGTGTACTCGCAAAGTGAGGAGGATCACTTCAAGCATCTCCATTTAGTGTTGGAGACACTCAGGAGAAACCAGTTGTATGCCAAGTTCTCGAAGTGCGAGTTTTGGCTATCCTCAGTGGCGTTCCTCGGGCATATAGTGAGTGGAGAGGGTATTGTTGTGGATCCGGCGAAGATTGTTGCGATACGGGAGTGGCCTGAGCTTGCTATGGTAGCAGAAGTCCGGAGCTTTTTGGGGCTTGCCGGCTATTATAGGCGCTTCGTAGAGAACTTCTCGCGGATAGCGTTACCTCTCACTACTTTGACGAGGAAGGAGCACAAGTTCGTTTGGACGCCGGAGTGCGCGCGAGCTTTTGAGGAGTTGAAGTGTCGGTTGACCACGGCGCCTGTGCTGAGTTCGCCGGTTGGAACCGAAGGCTATGAGATATATAGCGATGCTTCGGGCAGCGGTTTGGGTTGCGTGTTATTGCAGCACGGCAGCGTGATAGCTTATGGCTCGAGACAGCTAAAAGTGCACGAGAGGAATTATCCGGTCCATGACTTGGAGTTAGCGGCCGTGATTTTTGCCTTGAAGCTGTGGAGACACTATTTGTACGGTGTGAAGATTGATATCTACACTGATCACAAGAGCCTAAAGTACCTGATTGATCAGAAAGATCTGAATATGCGGCAGCGTAGGTAGATGGAGTTCCTGGGGGACTATACATTCAAGATCCACTACGTGCCTGGCAAAGGGAATACGGTTGCGGACGCGTTGAGTCGCCGAGCCCCAGCTCAAGCCAATTGGCTAACGGTGCATGATGAGCGGTTGGTGCGGGAGTTGGAGGCGTTGGAGATTGTTTGTGTGGATAAGCAATCAAGTGCTGAAGCAGTTCTGAATTGGACTGAAGTCCAATATGACCTGGCTGATCGGATTCGGCAGGCTTTGGATATGGATGCTCATATGAAGCAGTTCATGATAGAGGCTCTGGATGGGTCAAATTCCCAATTCGTCGTGGAGGACGGATTGCTTTGGAAAGACGGTCGTCTGTGCGTCCCAAGTGTGGGCAATTTACGGGTGGAGTTGTTGTACGAGGCGCACCATACCAAGTACTCGATTCACCCGGGGAGCACGAAGATGTACCGTGATGTAAAGAAACTGTTTTGGTGGCCGGGCTTAAAGAAGGATGTGGCGCTATACGTAGCAAAGTGCCAAACTTGCGCCTTGGTAAAGGCGGAGTGCCAAAAGCCGGGAGGATTTCTTAAGTCCTTGCCTATTCCGGAGTGCAAATTCGACGACATCTCTATGGACTTTGTGCATGGTTTGCCAAGGTCGCAAAAGGGGAACGACGCCATTTGGGTGGTGGTCGATCGATTAACGAAGGTGTCGCATTTTATTCCGCATAGGAAGGATGATCCGGTGGAGAAGCTGGCAAAGCTATATGTGGAGAACATAGTACGGCTTCATGGTTTGCCCCGCAGCATCGTGAGTGACCGGGATGGGCGGTTCACGTCCAATGATTGGAGGCTGGTGCAGCAAATATTGGGAACAAAGCTGAAGTTTAGCACAGCCTTCCATCCACAAACGGATGGGCAGACCAAGAGAGTCAATAGAACCATGGAAGACATGCTTCGCATGTGTCTTGGACTTTGGAAAGCAATGGGAAGACCACCTTTATTTGGTGGAGTTCGCATACAACAATAGCTACCAAGCAAGTATTCAGATGGCGCCCTTCGAGGCCCTTTATGGTAGGAAATGTCGCACGCCGTTGTCTTGGTTAGAAATGGGTGAGTCAAAGTTGTATAAGCGATCGGAAGTGGAGGATGCTACTTCCTTGGTAAGAACCATTCGGGAGAGGTTGCTTATCGCTCAGGACCGGCAAGCAAAGTACTATAATGCCAAGCACAGGAACGTGGAGTTCGCTGTGGGCGATTATGTATACTTAAAGATCAAGCCGTTCAAGGGTGTCTCGCGGGTGCGGCGATTGAAAAAGCTAAGCCCGAGGTACCTTGGACCGTTCGAGGTTCTGGAGCGAGTTGGAGAAGCGGCCTATAGATTGAAGATTTCAGTGGAGCTAAGTGGTTTACACGATGTATTCCATATTTCGGTACTTCGGAAGGCGGTGCAAGAGCCTACGCAAGTGATCGCGGTCGATCAAGTGCCGGTGGAAAGTGGGCTAACGACAAAGGTCAAGCCCGTGCGGATTGAGGACTCGGAGGTCAAGCGGCTACGCAATAAAGAGATCAGGATGGTCAAGGTCCGATGGGACAATTGCGGTCGTGAGGAGCTCTCTTGGGAACGAGAGCAGACTATGCTTGACGAGTATCCGGAGTTGTTCCGCTCAGGTACAAATTTTAGTTTTGTACATGTCTTTCCTTTATATAATTTCGTGGACGAAATTCTTTTAAGAGGGGGAGAGTTGTAACGCCCCGAAACTCAAGGGAGCGAAGGGGGACGTTTTGGGCCAGTTTTGGTTTCTGGCTGAAGTCACACGGCCTGGGACACGGGCGTGTCCCAGGGCGTGTCAAGCGTGTGTCGACACTTAGGCGTGTCGACCCGTGTCGACACTTAGCCGTGAAGTCGTCGAGTTATACTCGACGATTCGTCGAGAATGGGCACATGGCCTGCGACACGGGCGTGTCGCAGGGCGTGTCGACCCGTGTCGACACTTAGCCGTGAAGTCGTCGAGTTATACTCGACGATTCATCGAGAATGGGCACACGGCCTGCGACACGGGCGTGTCGCAGGGCGTGTCGACCCGTGTCGACGGTCGTCCCGGGGAGTCGTCGAGATTCACTCGACGATCGTCGAGACAAGGCACACGGCCTAGGACACGGGCGTGTCCAAGGCCGTGTCATCAAGTCGTCGATCTTCCCTCGACAAAATGTCCTGTGTACACGGCCTGGGGTCCAGGCGTGTCAATATGACACGGGCAAGGACACGGGCAAGGACACGGGCGTGTCCTAGAACCCGTGCAGTGCTCGGGTTGAAAATGGGGGAAAATCATGGGGTACACGGCCGGCTACACGGTCGTGTCACGTGGAACACGGGCGTGTCAGCTCGAACACGGGCGTGTTCGATACCCGTGTGAGGTTCCAGGAGATTCGATTTTGACGGCGAATGCGGCACACAGCCCTGGACACGGGCGTGTGTCAGGCCGTGTTCGGTCCAGATTGGGCATTTCAGCCCCGAATCAAAGCCGTTCGTTTTCTTAGGTTGAGATCCAACGGCTGGGGATGGTTTCTGAGAGGATATACCCGGGTTTGACTTAGAAAATCCATCACTTTCTTACCCTTTTCATCTCTCCAAACCCTTGGAGAAAGAAGAGAGCCATTGGAAGAAGAAGAGCTAGATCCGCCATTGGAGGAGCTTCGGAGCTCCGAATCGCAAGCCGACTCCGGATCCACGGAGGCAACGCAAGTGCGGTGATTTCTATCCGATTACTTTTCAATGGCGCCAAAGAGGAACTCAAGGGTAACGATCCTCATCTTGAGCTTGAATCGCTCCTTTTCTTAGCATAGGAAGCCCGCTTTCGCGAGTTTGCGGAGAGTTGGAGGCGTTCCTTCGGGTAGATATGTAAAGTCCCCGTTGTTTAGAGTCCGTATGCGAGAACGGACGTAGGCATTTTGTGTGAAGCCTACCCGGACATGTTAGTCTGGATCGGCGATGTTGCATTGCATAAGGCCGGAGAAGACTCCGTGCTATGGTTTGTTTTTCGGGTTTTCTACGCGGTAGATTGCAGCAGGGAGCCTTGGGGACTAACCCAAAGGTGCACCCGGAAAACTGGGCAGATACGAGATCTTGCCAACTTGGTGGCCTGAGAGCCAACTTGAACATAACGAGGTTATGTGACTTGTGTTAGAATGGGACTCGGTGGAAGTTCGACCCGCGCAAATGGCTTAAATTGTCGTTGCGATGTGAGCACGGGTTAGATGGAACCGTACCCGCTTTATGTCGTTCGGTTATAGAGACCTAAGGTTACGTGGCACTCGCCGTTGGCATAGATGTGAGTCTTCGGCGGTCAATGGCTTAAATTGACGTGACCAATGCCAGGAAGACGAATTGCTCATAGGAATGGCCGTCTAAGTGTCGGTGGTGAGTACGGAATGTTAATGGCTTTAATTGACGTGACATCGACCGGTTCACCGAGAATGTGCCCTGAGTGCACGGGATGTGTGGCCGTGCGAGTCAACGTCTGTGATGTAATGGCTATGTTTATATGCATTGCTCGCTTATGCTAATGAAATGCAGGGAAGGAGCATCGCCGCCCCGAGTTGGGGGCGGGATCGTTATAATTTGGTCAGCATTGCTGACCGTTGCCTTATTTTTTCCACCGTGCGGTGGTGTGTTGCTTGCAGGTGTAGCTGGACCAAGCGGTCAATAGCGGGCTAAAGCCCTTTCTGCGAAGCTGGCCCTCGAAGGCCCAAGTGGAAATGTTTTCTGTTTTATTCATGTATGGCCGGCCTGCGTGCCGAGGTTTGTAAATCATGTATTATTCAAGTGAAACATTCTGTAAGGCCTTAAGGCCGATTTTGGGTATTTTGTATACATTCCTAATTTTGTAATAGTGGACATTCGTACTCTAATGCTGGGTTCTTGTTTACAACTTATAAACTGCTTCCGCTAGAATGCTCTGTGTAGGACGTTGAGATTGGTTGGATGGTTTCCATACATAACCACCCGGTCTGTCTGTGGTATATGGCGTCGGGCCCCGGCCGGACCTACTGCTATATGCTATGCGACGGATAGGGGGTGTTACATATTCAGTGCACCCCCGGCATCACCAAGATGTGGGCAGATTTGCGGAGGTCTATGTATTGGCCCTGGATGAAGAGGGAGATCACAGATTTTGTGACCCATTGCGAGACCTGCCAGCGTGTGAAGGCAGAATGCAAGAGCCCGGGAGGTTTACTACAGCCACTGCCAGTTACAGAGTGGAAGTTCGAGGACATTGCTATGGACTTTGTACACGGATTGCCTCGCTCCCACTCTGGGCATGATTCTATATGGGTTATAGTGGATACATTGACCAAGGTAGCGCGGTTTATTCCAGTTCGGAAGGATGCCCCAGTTGCAGTTCTGGTGAGATTATTTGTGGAGCAGTACGTCAGATATCATGGCATCCCCAGGACTATTGTTTCGGATCGTGATGGTCGGTTCACCTCGAGCGAGTGGAGGGCCGTACATGCTTACTTGGGATCTCGGCTTACTTTTAGTACCGCCTTCCACCCGCAGACCAACGGACAGACCGAGCGGACCATCCGGACCATGGAGGACCTGCTCAGATTATGCATATTGGATACGGGGAAGCCTTGGGAGAGGCTGCTGCCATTGATCGAGTTCTCGTATAATAACAGCCACCAGGCTAGCATCAGGATGGCTCCGTACGAGGCTCTTTTTAGGAGGAGATGCCGGACACCTCTATCATGGGTTCAGGATGTGGATATCAGGGCTCTGGGATCTGATTATATAGAGGATACTGAGGCGCAGATTCGATTGATCAGGGATCGGCTACTGGAGGCCCAGAGCAGGCAGGCAAAGTATTATGATGCTCGGCACCGGAAGGTGGAGTTCCAGGTTGGAGACAGGGTATTCTTGAAGATACGTCCAGTACACGGTGTTTCTCGGGTGCGGAGGCACAAGAAGCTCAGTCCACGATACATGGGGCCCTACCTGATCCTGGAGCGGATCGGCCCCTTGGCTTACCGACTGCAGCTGCCACCGGAGTTGGGTGCATTACATGATGTCTTTCATGTCTCTTCCTTACGAAGAGCTCTCCTTCGGCCGGAGCAGCACATTACTACTACAGCCGGACCGGTAGAGCCTGACAGATCAGTGAGATTGGAGCCAATCCGGATTGACGATACACCCATCCGAGTGTTGCGGAAGAAGAAGGTCCCTCTTGTAAAGGTGCTGTGGTCCAACCATGGACGGGAGGAGCACACTTGGGAGCCGAGGGATCTGATGCTGGAGCAACACCCGGAGCTATTCGCATCAGGTACATTTAAGTTATGTCTTTAAATTTCTTGATGATTCTTGCAAATAGAACCCCGTAGACCCGAACTTAAATTTCGGGGACGAAATTATTTTCTTGTTTATTGGAATTTGTAACATCCCATGTTACTTCTGCAAGTCTTAGTTAGCAACTGGAGTGGGAGTCGGCGGAAGACCGTCGGCTTCCCGGTAACGCCTTAAGTCACTAGGTTGTACTAAAGCAATAAGGAGAGCTGGGGAGATATATGAGTAGCCATCAACTAAAATAAATATCCTTGTGAAAGGGAACGCTGGGCGTAATCCCAACACAGTTCCTAGTGCCCCTTGAGAGCCCTTCACAGGGAATACCGGGGGCAGTCCTGGGATTAACCTTAAATCTCTAAGTATAATAAACCGTAGACAAGAGTAGTTTAATAGGTTAGGACATTGTTGTACCTGCTCGCCCGTGTGGGGTTGGAGAGATTCATGATATATGCTCACCCGTCTAGGGTTGGAGGGAGTTGGCATAAAGGCACTAATGTGCGTTCTCACCCGGGTTTGGGTTTGAGGGATTTAGGACGGGTTTTGGTCCTGCGAGCGGGAGGCTCGGTATGAATTACTTGCATGTGCATAAATATCGTGGCGGGGCATGCGGTACTGGCCGTTCGTCACACCGATGGCAGTACGGTGCACCAGGCGGTTGTGAGAGTTAGAGGGGCCAGTGGGTTGTTTTACACTGCGGTCTGGAGGACGATCCCCGATAACGCACATCCGACCCAACAAGACTGACGAGTTTGTCAGCAAAGTACGTACGCGAGACTCTAGAGTGCACCTTGGATGTGTACAGAGGCGTATGAGAGGGGTCTAAGGCTTGGTAGTGTGCATACCGGTCTAGAAGCGGAGACGCCCGCTCCGCTGCTGCCGTAGCCACAGCGGTGGTACCCGAGAGTGATGCTAGCTCTCAAAAAGTGGGAACTAAAGCTCTGTGATCACAGAGTCGTTGTGTGTGAGTTGCACTTGCCTGCGCATAAAATTGCATCATATCATTCATTCATATTAGATCATACGCTTCATAGATCCTTATCATATAAATTAGTATGGGCTCTTTTATATGATAAGTTAAATTTCCTGGAAATCCTAACTTATATATTTGTATGGGCATTTATATAAGTTAGGGTATGTTTGTGATGATAGCATAGTGGTAGTTTAGCTTATTTACTGTTCATACTACTGTTTCTTTACTTTCCTTTACTGCACTGCTCTTACTTATTACTTGTACCGTACTTAGAATTGCTAGAATAGGATTACATTACTTATTACAACTCTAGTTAGATATTGTCACCTGCTTCCACTTTGTTACCTCTTGTTGTCCTCCGCTTCGTCCTCCCGCTCGGTGCCTAGGAGCTGCGGGGCGAGGTGCGGAGGAAACGACTTAGTCTTTTTGACTAATGGTCGGTGACCAACTATTTTTAGGAGCCCGTGGAGATGGAGCACCAGCACGTCGAGGAGGCAGGACATGAGGAGCAGATACCACTTCAGCAGGCTACTACCACTACTGTGCGTTCTCAGGTGGGACGAGAGCGATGTTCTAGCATAGCTTCCGCATTTATGATTTTGTGAGAGAGAGATTTGATGTACTGGGCATAAGCCCTTTTTACTCTTTCATTTGTACTCTGTAGTAGACTATTGTGATGTACTATTCATTTCTTTTACATGATTGTACTGTGGCTTGTGGACTGATAGTTTTACATATACAGTTTACTTCTTCTTCTCATATTGGCCTACAGGTTAATGATCGTACTAGCCGGCAGAATCGGCGTGTTGCGGTGTCGACTAACCCGTGAGTTAGTGCCACCGTAAGACGGCGGTTCTGGGCATAAGATCCGGTAGCCCTCCTTGGTAAGGGGAGGGGGGGTCTTACAAGGGGTACAAACAAGGAGCAGAAATCTGAGTGCAGTGCTCTACTCCAGTTTTCTATCCCAAGTAGAGCCAAAGAAGTTTGAAGAAGCCATCCTAGACCCTCATTGGGTTGAGGCAATGCAAGAAGAGCTAAATCAGTTCAAGAGATGCAAAGTCTGGGAGATTGTTCCTAAACCAAAAGACCACAACATAATTGGAACCAAGTGGATCTTTAGGAACAAGATGGATGAACATGGAGTGATTATCAAGAACAAAGCTAGATTGGTTGCTAAGGGATATAGGCAGGAAGAAGGTATTGACTTCGATCAAACCTTTGCTCCAGTAGCCAGACTGGAAGCCATAAGAATGTTTCTGGCCTATGCAATCTATCAAGGTTTTAAAGTATACCAAATGGATGTTAAGTCAGCCTTTTTGAATGGTAATCTAAAAGAAGAGGTCTATGTGGAACAGCCATCAGGTTTTGTTGATTCAACTCAACCTAATTATGTCTATAGACTTAGGAAGGCATTGTATGGGTTAAAACAAGCCCCTAGGGCTTGGTATGAAACCCGGTCTAGTTTCCTCATTGAGAATAAATTCACAAGGGGGAAAATAGACAAGACTCTATTCCTTAGGGAATCCAGAGGCATGATCATACTAGTCCAAATATATGTAGATGACATAATATTTGGGTCTACTGAAAATGGTCTTTGCAGAAAGTTTGCAAAACTAATGCAAGGAAAATTTGAGATGTGCAGTATGGGGGAACTTAAGTTCTTCTTGGGCCTCCAAGTTAGACAGACTGAGAATGGTTTATCCATATGCCAGTTTAAGTTCACCCTAGAACTAATAAGGAAGTATGGTATGGATTCATCCACTACCATGAAGACTCCTTTGGGGTCAAGTATGTCTCTTAGCAAAGATGGTGCAGGGAAACCTGTAGATGAGACTTTGTATAGAGGGATAGTTGGCTCCCTATTGTATTTGACTGCAAGTAGACCAGATATCATGTATGATACATGTGTCTGTGCTAGGTACCAAGCATGCCCTAAAGAGTCTCATTTGACAGCAGTCAAAAGGATTCTGAGATATCTAAAGGGCACTCCTTATCTAGGCCTTTGGTACCCTAGGAATGGAGACTTTGAACTAACAGGTTATTCAGATGCAGATTTTGCAGGCTGCAAAGAAGATAGAAAAAGTACAACTGGAACCTGTCAATTCCTAGGTGGAAGACTGATATCTTGGAGTAGCTAGAAGCAAACAAGTGTGGCTATCTCCATAGCAGAATCAGAATATGTGGTTGCAGGAAGTTGCTGTGCTCAACTTCTATGGATACAACATCAGCTTGAGGATTATGGTATTCAAGTAAGTAGAACACCACTGTTTTGTGATTCTACAAGTGCTATATCAATTGCAAATAATCCTGTTTCCCATAGTAGAACTAAACACATTGAAATAAAATATTATTTTCTAAGGGAACATGTAGAAAAAGAAGATATTTCACTTGAATATGTTAATACAGATAATCAACTAGCTGACATGTATACTAAGCCCCTAGAAGAAACCAAATTCAATAAGTTCGAAATTGAATTAGGTATGATAAACTTAGAATAAGTTTATAGAAATGGCTAACTAAAATAGTGTCGACACACAGAGTTGTCTGTGTCAAGACAGAAAATTGGTGTCGACACTTCAGAGAAAAGGTGTCGACACATCTAGGAAGTTAGTGTCGACACTTCAGAAAATTAGTGTCGACACATACAGGGTCAGTGTCGACACAACCAAGGTGGTGTCGACACTTAGAATTTATGCAGACTTAGACAAGTTAAGTCTCGACAAAGTGTCGAGCTAAGTGGTGTCGACACATATACAAGTGTCGACACATATATTCTATCAATTATACTGTGTCGACACATAGGTGTCGAGACATTGTAAGTCTGTGCCGACACTTTTCAACAGTGTCGACACAATTTAAGTTAGTTAACCCGCCCTTTCATCTTCAATCCTAGAAAGGTATAAATAGGATTTCGTCATTGTCTGTTGACACGCTCACCAAAGTTTCGAGACCAAACTTGTGTGTCGACACCTCTCTTCTCTCCATTCAAATTCTTCAAACCCTAATGGCGCCAAAGCTCGAGGAGAACGTAAATGAAGTCTATGAACTGGTGTGGCATGCGTTTGATGATGCAGACCCGGAGATCAAGAATGTGGTAACCCTAGTCGCAAACTCAGGGTTAGATTTTCTTGTTTCAGAGCCAACGAAGATATGGAAGAAAGAAGTATTAGAATTTCTGAATGGAGCAACCCTAGAAGAATCAGGATTCAAGATAAAGTCCAGGGTTCATGGAGAAAAGGTGAAGGTCTCATCTAAGAGTTTGAGAAAAGTACTTCAATTACCAAGGACTAAGGAAGAAGAGCATGTTTCTGCTTCTACAACTAGGGAAGCATTAACTTGGTGTGGTCTGGATTCCAATATGAAAATTGGATCAGTATTCAATAGAAAGGGGATGAACAGTCAGGGAAAATTTCTCTCAGAAATTGTTGGCAAGGTGATCTTGAGTAAGCCTGGAGGGCATGACAGGGTATCAGCCCATATGTTCAATCTTATGACAAGGATTATCTTCACCCTGCAAACTGATTGGTCTGTTGTTGTCTTTGATAAGATTAAAGAGAGTATGAAGAAGCCCAATTTGGGTAGGATATTAAGTCTTTACTTAGCTGGTAGTCTACCAGAAGTTATGAGTCAAGTTGCAGGCTCTAAAATCAATCATATGAGGAAAATGGACATGAGACTCTTCTCAAGATGGGATAGGGTCTTGACCAAGGAATTGCCAACACTAGAGAAAATAACTCCCCAGAAGAAGAAGAAGAAGAAGAAGAAGACAGCCCCAGTGGCTCAGGATTCATCTAGCAGCTCTGAGGAGCATGTTATCTTCACTCCTGATGAAGAAGACACTGGATATGCTGGGAAGTCTCCAGCTCAACAAGAAGTTGTAGAGAGGCAGGGGGAGCTACCTCAAGCTAGCCCCATTCATCAGGATTCTATCCAGGGGGAGCCACTAGTGGTGGAGGAGCCAACTCCACTAGAGAGTGAGCAAGCAACCCACACTATCCTTGAGGTAATCTCAGAAATCAATCAATTAGATTTCCTTATTGAGAGTGAAGTTATAATTGACAACTTATCTGATGTTAATCAGCAACCTCAGTTTGATAGTCAACCCCCAGATATTATCATGGTGGACACATCTGTTGCAGCTCAAGTTGTATCTGATCAAGTTGTTGATGAGCCAAGAGAATCTCCATCACTACCTCAACAAGAATTTACTATGGAAGATCTCTTCCTTAATCTGGATCAAGCAGACTTTGAGAAGGAAAGTGCTGCTGCTGAGGGGGAGAATGCTCAAGTTGAGGGGGAGCAAGTGGAAATTCTAGAAGAACCTACAAGGAAAGATCCTGAGAAGCCAAAGGAAGTTGAGCAGCTACCTAGGGAAAGGGTAGAAATAGCAAGCACATCAGCATCTGAAGATGAAGAGGCTACAAGAGCAAATAAAAGGAAATTTCAAGTATTTAAAAGAAGGAGCCAGACTTATAAGAAAGCTCTGCAAACCATAGCACCACAGCCTGCACTACAGCCAGCACCAACTGTAGATTACAGTGCTCTGATGGTTGTTATGCAAATTAAGCTTGATGAGCAAAGGAAAGCACTTGAAACATATATGGATGAGGGGCATAAGTCTTTACAGTTTGATCTAGCCCAAGACATTAAGTCAATAAGATTTGAAATGAATCTAAATAAGAAAGAAATGACTGACTGCTTCCACAAGGGAGGGAATGCAGTGGTATACTTGGCTACACATCAAGAGAAGTTAAAAGCTCAACTGGATGACCTTGCACTGAAGCAAGGATATGTTCTAGAGAATCAGATCAGGATGAATGATAATTTGACAGAATCCCACAATACAATTATCACTGAGATGAAGAATATAGCTGCTGGACAAACAACATCTAATGTTACTGCTAAGGCAGAATTTGATAAAGCTTTACAAGAGGGCATCACTGATGTTACTTCTGCTATAGAAAACTCTCAGAAGCTGATCCTTGAAAAACTCCAAAGGTTGAAACATTTTTACAAGGATGGAGTCAATTATCTCAATGCCCAAATCAGATTTCAGAAGGATGATCTCAGAGATCACATAGAAAGAGAAGTCATAAAGGGGGAGAGGGTGTTAGTTAAAGCAGGCTCTGACCATGCAAAATGAATTTCCAATTCCATCAGAGCCACTCTTGGTTATCCTCCTTTATGTGATGATGACAATGTAGTAGAATCTGGGATTAATCCTGCCTATCTTGGAGGTGAGCAAGCTGAAGTAGCTCAGGTGATCTATCCTCCACCAGATTTTGATATGATTTATGCAGATATACAATCAATGTATAGCCCTCCTGAGGGAATGGATAAGGTTATTATAGAGAAAGTGGTTCAGCCAGTACCATAAGCTATACTAAAAGAACAAGAAGCTTTGCTGCTCAAAGAACAAGAGACTATGTTGTCTAAGAAGAGGTTCAGAGAGCAAGCTGAACAAAGACCAGATTTTGAACAGTGGAGCCCCACTTCAAGAAACATTATCTTAACTACATGGAAGGCTGCCAAAGATAATATTCAAGACAGAAACAAATGGTATTCTGAACTAGAATGGAGAAAACATGAAAATAGGCAAGAAGCCATAGTGCAATATAGAAGGAAGTCAAAGATGGGAAAGCTACCTCCTACTGCCCAGGAGCCTAGCAAGTACTTTCCCAAGTCATATCATTACTTTGAGAGGCAAAAGATTAAAGCTGAAGAGCTAAAGAAGAAGGAGTTGAAAGGGAAAAAGCCTGCTGATACTGAAAATGCTGAAGCCCCTGTACAAGCCAAGATACAGTCTGGAAAGGGAATAGTGATCAAGGATGCTGAGCAAAAATAGAATAGAATTTTCTTCAGTTTACAATTGTAATCTTTTGATTTTAAACACTTTGTAAACTTTTGTAAAATGAATATGACAAAGTTGTTAGAACAATGTGCTGTGTGTTAAATCTATTCCATAATTGTTCTGAGATGATATCTATGTATACATGTTTGTTTAATACATGTTTATGTTTTCCCTGATTGTATAATTCTGTTTACATCATACTGTGATTTTGTTATGTATGGTGTATATCATTGACTAAGGGTTATGACTTCTCCAAATAGGGGTAGATTGTTGGGTATATTGGTTTAAATGTACCTGATTTGAAGAAGCCTCACCCTACTCAATGATATACATCAAAATGTATTTGATGTGTTTTGAGTTTAGTTGTGCAGGTTAAGTATTAGCAGGGAAAGCAGAAAAGATTCTAAGTCCATGTGTCGACACCCAGAGAAAAAGTGTCGACACTTAAGAAGACTTGTGTCGACACCCAGACAAGCAGTGTCGACACTTGGAGTAATTGTGTTGACACCAGGGATGCAGAGTCGACACCAGACAGAAAGTGTCGACACAAGGAGCTGTATCGACACTCAATGAAGAAAAGTTGAGTGAAGCTGTGTCGACACTTTGAAGCAGTGTCGACACCTAGAGGAACTGTTCTACATCAGAAAGTGTCGACACTTGAAAGCTGTGTCGACACTCAGCAAATTTCAGCAGAGTCTAAGTATAAGTGTCGACATCATGAGGAATGAGTCGACACACAACAGAAGACTCAGCACTTGAAGAAAGTGTCGACACAAGAAAGAATGTGTCGACACTCAGCAAAAGACTCAACATACGATGAATGTGTCGACACAAGGAGCTGTGTCGACACTTAGCAAAGATTCAACAAAATTCTAAGTATAAGTGTCGACACAATAGGAGATGTGTCAACACTCAGCTAAAGACTCAACACAAGAAGAATGTGTCGACACTAAGGAGCCGTGTCGACTCTCAGCAAGTATCAACACTGAAGGCATATGTCGACACCAAGAAGAAGTGTCGACACTGAACAAGTTCAACACATGAAGATGTGTCGACACAAAGGAGTTGTGTCGACACTTACAAGAATTCAACAAAGTACTGAAGAACAAGGACATGTGTCGACACACATTATCAATGTCGACACATGATGAAGAAGCTGTGTCGAGAAGTGAATTCTACAACACAAGGAGTTGTGTCGACACCTTGAAGGCTAGTGTCGACACTTAGTCAACTTGTGTCGACACTTGATCTATAAGTGTTGACACTTAAAGACAGACTATCTCGACACTTTCAGACAGTTACAGAAATTTCAAGAACTGACTGGATGACTTGACAGCTGCCATTCCAACCGGTCTACTGCACCTGTCAGAGTTGTCAGAAAGCTGTTAGGAACCGGATCAGCCGGTCACCATGAAGAATGCCTATATATAGGCTTATACTATCAACAGATAGATATGATTGAACACAGATTAACACAAATCAGTTGAAGTGATTTGAAGATCTAAGTAGTTGGAGAGAGAGAGCTCCATCCAAGAAGACAGCCGTTGGAACCAAGCTGTGAAGAAGGGTTCAGACCTAGTTCTGAATCTTAAGTTGCAGTGATTGAAGATCAGGTGCAGAGAATCAATCCTATTGAGTTCTACATTCAAGACGCTTTGAAGAAAAGCCAAGTGTGATTGTTCTCAGCAGAGTTCTTCCAAGAACTCATCAAGAACCTTTCAACTCATCTCTCTTTTCTCTGAGTTGTAGGTATAAACTTTGTATTCTAATTTCTTGTAGGATCCTTAGAGATCTGAGTTGTAAGCCTGTAATTATAAAGGCTGAGTGTAGGGCCTGAGTGCCTGAGTGTAGGAGATATAATTCTCTGAGTGTAGGCCTGTTGTGGCTGAGTGTAGGCTTTGTGAAGAAGCTGAGTGTAGGCTTTGTGAAGAAGCTGAGTTGTAGGGCCTTGGGCCTGAGCTGTAGGAACCTAGTTGAGGTTCTGAGTGTAAGATCTGAGGATCTGAGATAGTGGAGGAGTTTGGCTGAATCTAGTACACTACTAGATAGACAAAGGGGGAAAGTGGATGTACCCAAACCTTGGGGAACCACTATAAATTTGTGTGTTCACTTTGTGATTGTTTAATTACTGTGATTACTGATTGACTGATGTGTAGAATTAGTTATAAATCTGTGATATAACCTGCAATCTACCTAAAAGGTTTTAAAAAGATTAAGTCACCTATTCACCCCCCCCCCCCCTCTAGGTGATTAGGTACAATTTCTTTCAAGGCTCCCCCTGCAATTGTGCACCATCTGTAGGGTCTTGTGCAGGAGTATCTTGTACTGGAGATTTTTCAGAAACCTCTTGTGTCTCCTCATCAGACATGTCCTTAGTTAGGACCCTATCCCATCTGGATATGATCCTGATGTCCATTCTCCTCATATGATTAATTTTAGAACTAGCAGCTTGTTCCATAACTTCAGGTATTGTTCCAGCTAAATACAAGCTCACAATTCTTCCCAGATTTGGCTTCTTCATACTTTCCTTAATCTTTTCAAATATGACAGCTGACCAATCAGTGTTTAGTCTATAGATGATCCTTGTCATTAAGCTGAATATATGGGCTGATATCCTATCATGCCCCGCTAGCTTACACAGAATCACTTTTCCCACAACTTCATACAGAAACTTCCCTTGCATATTCATGCCTTTCCTGTTCAAAGCTGAGCCAATCTTCATGGTAGAATTCAGTCCACACCATTGAAGTTCTTCCCTTAGTTTAGATGCAGGTACATCTTCTTCCTCTTGTAATCTTGGCAGGTGAAGAACTTTCCTTAAACTCTTTTGGGTGATTTTTACCTTTACACCATGGACTGGGGATCTAATTTTGAGTCCAGTTTGATCTAGGGTAGCGGCACCAAAGAATTCTAGTATTTCCTTCTTCCAAATCTTTGTTGGTTCAGAAACTAGAAACTCCAACCCATTCTCAGCAATTAAGGTTACAACAGCTTTAATTTCAGGTTCTGCATGGTCAAAGGCGTTGCGTACCAGCTCATATCCTTTATTGACATTGTCTTAAAACTTGGGCGCCATTAGGGTTGAGAGAAATCTTGAATTTAGATGAGAGAATTTGTCGACACAAAGTTTTGGTCTCGAAACTATGGAGAGCGTGTCGACAGACAATGTTGTTGACCTATTTATACCTTTCTAAAAATGAAGGTGAAAAGGCATGTCATAATCCTCTTAATGTATCGACACTGTTGAAAAGTGTCGGCACAGACTTCTAATGTCTCGACATAAGTGTTGACTTCTATGTGTCGACACTTATACATTTGCGCTCGACGATTAGTCGATACTCCACTCGACGAAATCTGTGTTGAACCTAAGTGTCGACACCATCTTTGGATTTGTCGACACCACTCCTGGATGTGTCGATACTCTTTCTCTGAAGTGTCGACACCAATTTTCTAGATGTGTCGACATCATTTCCCTGGAATGTCGACACCACTTCTATGTGTCGACACAGACAACTCCTTATGTCGACACAATTTTACTTAGCCAATTTTGTTAAACTAATCTATGTTCAATATTTCTAATTCAATTTTAAACTTATTGAATTTAGTTTCATCTAGAGGCTTAGTAAACATATCTGCAATTTGATAATCTGTTTTGACAAATTCTATTGTGATGTCCTTTTTCTCTACATGTTCTCTAAGAAAATGGTATCTAATTTCTATATGCTTGGTCCTACTATGTGAAACAGGATTATTAGCAATAGAAATAGCACTTGTAGAATCACAAAGCAAAGGTGTTCTACTTACCTGAATACCATAGTCCTCTAGCTGGTGCTGAACGCACAACAGCTGTGCACAGTAACTTCCTGCTGCCACATATTCAGACTCAGCTGTGGAAATTGCCACACTACTCTGCTTCTTACTGCTCCATGACACCAATCTTCCTCCTAGAAATTGACAGGTGTCTGTAGTACTTTTTCTATCTTCTTTGCAACCTGTAAAGTCTGCATCTGAATAGCCTGTCAGTAGAAAATCTCCATTTCTAGGGTACCAAAGGCCTAGATTAGGTGTGCCCTTAAGATATCTCAAAATTCTTTTGACTGCAGTCAGATGAGATTATTTAGGGCAGGATTAGTACCTAGCACAGACACATGTAGCATACATGATATCTGGTCTACTAGCAGTCAGATACAAAAGGGAGCCAAGTATCCCTCTATACAAAGTTTCATCTACAGGTTTCCCTGCATCATCTTTGCTTAGAGATACACTTGTCCCCATTGTAGTTCTCATGGTAGTGGATGATTCCATACCATACTTCTTAATAAACTCCATGGTGAACTTGGACTGGGATATGGACAAGCCATCTTCAGTCTGTCTTACTTGGAGACCCAAGAAGAACTTAAGTTCCCTCATACTACTCATTTCAAATTTTCCTTGCATACGTTTTGCAAACTTTCTACAAATATTACTTTCAGTAGACCCAAATATTATGTCATCAACATATATTTGGACTAGTATTATTTTTCCTTTGGATTCCCTAAGAAATAGAGTCTTGTCTATTTTCCCCCTTGAGAATTTGTTCTCAATGAGGAAATTAGACAGGGTTTCATACCAAGCCCTTGAGGCTTGTTTCAACCCATACAAGGCTTTCCTAAGTCTATAGACATAAGAAGGATAGAGTGGATCAACAAAACCTGAGGTCTGCTCTACATATACTTCCTCTTTTAAGTCTCCATTTAGGAATGCTGATTTTACATCCATCTGGAACACTTTGAAACCTTGATATGCTGCATATGCTAGGAATAGTCTGATAGCTTCCAACCTAGCAACTGAAGCAAATGTTTGATCAAAGTCAATACCCTCTTCCTGCCTGTATCATTTTGCAACAAGTCTTGCTTTGTTCTTCATAATGATCCCACTCTCATCTAGTTTGTTCCTAAAGATCCACTTTGTTCCAATGATATTGTGGTCTTTTGGTTTAGGAACTAACTTCCAGACCTTGTACCTTCTGAACTGATTCAGCTCCTCTTGCATGGCATCAATCTAATGTGGGTCTAGAACAGCTTCTTCAAATTTCTTAGGTTCTACTTATGATAAGAAGCTAGAGCAAAGAACTGTGTTCAGATTCTTGCTCCTTGTTTGTACTCCTTGTCTTGGATCACAAATTATCTGATTTGCTGGATGATACTTTAAGTGTCTATTAGCTGGAGGTAGTCTATCTTCAGGTTGAACACCTCCAGCCTCTTCATTATGCTGCACCTCTTGGTCTTCATCAGCATCTGGAGAGTCTTGTACTCCCCCTAGACAGCAGCCACCATTTTCCACTTCCTCTTCTGTAATGGTAAGCTTGTCCATTCTCTCATTTATACCTGTAGAACTGCAAGCACTACTTAGCAACTCACAGTTAATCAGTCTTGTTTCATCAAAGACAACATGTACAGACTCTTCTACAACTTGAGTAATCAAGTTGTAGACCCTATAAGCCTTACTATTGTTGTTGTACCCAACAAATATCTCATCTTGGGATTTGGCAGCAAACTTAGTTAGATAAGACTTGTCATTGTTAAGGACATAACACTTACAACCAAAGATCCTAAAATAGGATAAGTTTGGTTTTCTGCCCTTCATAATCTCATAGGGAGTCTTTTTGTGGCTCTTGGTGATAGTAGCCCTATTGATCACATGACATGCAGTGTTTACTGCCTCATCCCAGAAATATTCTGTGAGAGAAGTGTCACTCAATAGAGTTCTACCAGCCTCAATCAGTGTTCTATTCTTCCTTTCTGCAATAACATTTTGCTGTGGTGTTCTAGGTGAGAAAAATTCTTGAAAAATCCCAAATTCTTCACACAATCTTATCATACTCTCAGATTGAAATTCAGTGTCATGGTCACTTCTGATTTTGACCACAGTACTGTCCATCTCATTCTGAATTTGTTTGATAAAACTATATAAAACACTTGGGGTTTCAGATTTTTGTCTCAGAAAGAACACCCATGAATATCTAGAATAGTCATCTACCACCACAAAAGTGTAGACCTTTCTACCTAGACTATGAACTGGCATAGGACTAAATAGATCCATATGCAAGAGGTATAGACACCTCACTGAATCCTTGTTTTCAAGGCGATGAAAGGAGGATTTGGTCTGCTTGCCTTTTTGACAAGCTAAGCATATCCCATCCTTTATACACTTAACTTGAGGACCATTCCTCACTAACTCTCTGCTAAAGAGTTGGCCAATAGTCTTGTAGTTAAGATGGGCCAGCCTCTTGTGCCATTTAACATAATGAGAGGCTCTCTCATCAGCTACAAGACAAATAGGAGAAACATTGTTCTCACACTCAAAGTTAAGACAGTACACATTTCTCTTTCTATATCCTGTCAATATGACCTTTTGATCACTTGACCTTTTGATATGACATCCATTCTTAATAAATGAAATGTCATATCCTAAATCACTCAACTGACTTATGCTTATAAGGTTGTGTTTCAAACCCTTCACACAGGCCACATGAGAGATAGTAATCTATTTATTAGAAATGTTACCAAATTCTTTGATGATTCCTTTTTCAGAACCACCAAAGGTTACTTTAGGCCCATTCATAATAGGTGAGTAGTCCTTCAGCAATCCCCTTGTTCCAGTCATGTGCCTGGAACATCCACTGTCTAAGTACCATATAGGGGCATGGCAACTTGGACTCACCTGCAACACAGATTACTTAACCTTAGAACCCAAATAACTTTTGGGTCCTTGGTGCAAGTTAGTCTAAACTTTAACAAATCTGCCTACAGCTTTTCTGACAAGCAGACTGCTACTCTCCTTGACACTATATTGTGCCAACAATCTAAGGCAAGGTGGCCTATCTTGCTACAGCACCAGCACTCAAACTTATTATACCTTTGTTTAGGTACAACCTTAGCTGAATTATTTATAGCAGGTTTCTTGTTTTGTGCTGGGGCTTTGCCTTTCTTATTAGACTTAGCAGCCCATGCTGTTTTCTTAAACCCTAACCCAGCCTTACCCTTTTGAGATACAAACTCATCAATCAAGGGTAATACAGATTTTGGTTTAGAAAAACTAGCCACAATCTCCTTTTCTTTTTGAAGTCTATTCTCCAGACTTTTAATCTGATCATTCTTAAATGTGATAGTACCCATCTAAATAACAGTAATGTTTTTCAGTCTGGCTATCTTATTCAACTTCTGATCCAGCAACTTCTCTGAATCATATGCAGCCATCTTAAGATCTGCAATTTCCTTAGCCAGATTTTTGGCCAGGTTTTTGCTTTTCTTTAGTGCCTGCAACAAGTCCCCATATTCATCTATCAGCTAATGAATATCACCTTCAGACTCAGACCCATCCACATCACTTGATGTAGATGTTGCTGACTCTGACTCAGTACTACAATCTGAATTTCTAGAAAGACATTGTACCTTACTAGGACCAGGCTAATCCTGGCACTTGTCTTCTTCTGACACAGCCATCAGTCCCTTGCACTGATGGTCTTCTTGTTCATAGATAGAGTTCAGCACTTGTAGAAACTCTTCTTCTTCATCTACTGCATATAGACCAATATATGCCTCGGCTTCAGATTCTGACTCTGAAGAAGATTGGTCTATCAAGCTTTTCTCCTTCTTATCAACAAAGGATTTCTCCTTCTTGCTCTGGTGTTGAATATTCTTTTTATCAATAGACTCTTTTCTTTTATCTGGACACTCAGCCACAACATGTCCAGGCCTATTATAGCAGTAGCAAACTATCTTTGTTGTTGTAGATTTTCTTGGCTTAGACCTGCTCCTGTCCTTCCTGGATGACTTCCTCTTTTGATAATAGTAATCCTTAGGCTGAGATGTGGAAGGCTTAGACTTTCACTTCTTCTTCTTCAGGAATCTCTAAGACTGCCTTGTGAAGGTAGCAAAGTCTTCATCTGAGTCACTGCTGTCTGAACTTTGGTTGTCTGAATTATCTGAAGCAATTTCAGCAACTATCTTAGGAGGTGATGGAGACATCCTCCTATTCTTCCTAGTGGCTTCAACCTTGAAGGCCACATACTTTTCTTTATGCTCCCCTTTTGCACTTTTCTCTTCCTCTTTCCTAGTCATCAGCTGCATCTCATATGACAGCAATTTTCCAAATAAAGTTGGAGGTGAGATATCTGCAAGTTTGGCCACTTTCCTAATGGCACAAATCTTAGTATCACAATCCTTTGTCAAGGATCTTATGAATTTATCATTCAGTTCATATGTACTGAAGATTCTTCCATAGGACATCAACTCATTTACTATTCTATAGAACTTTTTATAACACTCTGTTATACTGTCAGATTTTCCTTGTCTGAAACTCTTATATTCCTGGTTCAGCATAGACTTTCTATCTTGTCTGACTTCTTCAGAACCCTCCATGTAGACTATCAAAGTATCCCACATTTCCTTGGAGGTCTTGTAGTGTATTAGATTCTGGAAAGTTGCATCATCAATGGCACTTACTATGATATTCTGGGCTCTTTTATCCATAGTTGCCAAGATGATCTCATCCTTGGTCATCTCTGAATAATCCTTGGGAATTCTTTGGTTTGCAACTAGAACTGAAATCTTCATTGGAATATAAGGACCTTCCTTTACTGTAATGTAGATCCTTGGATCAGAAACCTCCATAAACAGTCTGACTCTTTCTTTTCAGATGCCAAATATCTCCTTTCTGTATATGGGTTATTTCATAGAATCTAGTTCCTTATGATTTTCTCCAGAACCCATTTTCTTGATCTTGAATCCGCCTTAAGGATCTAACTCAGACTGTTGAGTCCTTCTTTGAGTAACCTGGCTCTGATACCACTTGAAAGAATTAGTGCCTAACCACCTAGAGGGGGGGTGAATAAGTGTAATTCCTTTTTCTTTTTAAGGCAGCAAATCTATTCAGTTATTTACTTAACAACAGATAATTCTATAGCTAACACAGCACAGATTCACAGAATTACCACAACACAGATTGCACACAGATTTTTATAGTGGTTCCCCAAGGTCTGGGTACATCCACTTTCCCCCTTCGTCTATCTAGCAGTGTGCGAGATTCGGCCTAACTTCTTCTCTTCACCTCAGATCCTCAGATCTTTCAGTAGCTCAGAACCCTAACAGGGCTCCTACAACTCAGAGTGAGTCCACACTCCTATAGCTCTGGCACACAACCCTACCTCAGCCTACACAAGGCCTACAACTCAGAGATATCAATCTCCTACAACTCAGGCTCACAGCCCTACCTCAGCCTTCAACAAGGCCTAACACTCAGAGAAAAAATTCTCCTACACTCAGCCTTTATAAACACAGGCTTACAACTCAGATCTATAAAGATCTTACAGAAAATTGATTTAACAAAATGTTTTACCACCACCCTGGTAGAGAGAGAATGGATGGATGGCTTCTTGATCAGTTCTTGGAAGAATATGATGGCAGAGAACAACCTCTCTTAGCTTTCTTCAAAGCTTCTTGAATCTGAACTCAGTAGGGTTGAACTCTTGAGAAGTTGATCTTCAATCAGCTTCTGACTTGAGATTCAGATCTCAATCTGAATCTTTCTTGGTAGTCTGGTTCAGCAACTGCACTTCAGTAGATGGAGCTCTATCTCTCCAACTTATTTTTCTTAGATTTTTTGAGGAAAATCTTCTTCTATCTTCTATTATAATTGTTATGTCTAATGATCTATTGTTGTTCTTGTTCTACTATCTTCTGTTGAAGGAGTAAGCCTTTATATAACCTTCCTCCATGGTAACCGGCTGATCCGGTTTCTAACAAACTTCTGACAGCTTTGACAGTTGCAGTAGACCGGTTGGTAACGGTAGTTGTCAAGTCATCCAGTCACTTCTTGAAATACTGTCTCTGTCTGAAAGTGTCGAGACTGAACTTCATCATGTGTCGAACACAAGTAGACTAAGTGTCGACACAAGTGGACTAAGTGTCGACACAAGCCTTGGTGATGTCGACACATCTCCTTTGTTGTTGTTAATACTTCTCGACACAGCCTTCTGTAGAATATGTCGACACTGATTCTGTGTGTCGACACAATTACTTCTTCTCTTTAACTTTGTTGAAGCTCTGCTGTGTGTCGACACAGGTCCTGTATGTCGACACAGTTGATGTTGACAAAGTCTTCTGTGTGTCGACACTGTCTCTTGGTGTCGACACAGTTGATGTCGACTAAGTATTTATGTGTGTCGACACTGCCTCTTGGTGTCGACACAGTTGATGTCGACTAAGTATTTCTGTGTGTCGACACTGCCTCTTGGTGTCGACACAGTTGATGTCGACAATGCTTCACTGTGTGTCGACACTGCCTTTGTATATCGACACAGTTTCTTCAGGTGTCGACACAGCCTTTCTAAGTGTCGACACAATTAGTTCCAAGTGTCGACACAGCTTTTCTCCAGTGTCGACACAAGCCTTCATAAGTGTCGACACAGCTTCTCCTGGTGTCAACACATGGACTTATAAATTTTTCTGCATTCCTGCATTTACTTAACATGCACATATAAACTCAAAACACATCAAATACACCTTGATGCATATCATTGAGTAGGGTGAGGCTTCTTCAAATCTGGTACACATTTTCAATGTACCCAACATAGATCCAGTTTTGGGATTGAGTTCTAAGAACGTTGTTCCGAGGTGTAGGATTGTTTTCGATCCGAGATTAGTGGAGTAGCCGAGTCTAGTGCTTTACTAGATCGGTGAGTGGAAAGTGGATGTACCCAAGGTTGGGGAACCACTATAATTTTTGTTGTTGTCTGTGATTGCATGGTTAAATTTTATGTGCATAGATCGTTAAATTTTTTTTTCGTAAAATATGCACAACTCACCTATTCACCCCCCTCTAGGTGATTTAGGCAAGACAACTAAACATTTTCATTTAGCTACCATGTGCTTCAGCCCGCTATTTCCCGCTTGGCTCTGTGACACTTGCATGAAATCATCCCACCCCAAAGGTGGCAAATAAAACAACAGTCAACATTAACTGATCAAATTATAACAACCATACCCCTCACTCGGGGTTGCAGTGCTCCTTCCCTGCAGGCATTTAACATGTATATATATAATGTCAAAAAGAACATGCAACTTAAGCACCATTCACCACGGATGTTGGCACTACCAGCCACACACCACATGCACTCAGGACACATTATCGGTGTACCGAAAATACCCAGTGTCTCACCTCTGTTCTCATCAACGGTTAGCCTAATTTGAGCATTCACTAGTCCTTATGGCCCGAAGCCAAAAACTCACCTTATGCTATGGCAAAGTCATGCTGAGATTCAAGCCACTGACTCACTCCAAGCCGAACGTCATAAGGTTGGGTATAGTTCAGCTTTTTCCTGTTGCTCAAATAGTCGGGCGCAACAAGCCATGACGTCGTTCAGCCTCCCCTTTCCCATTCACAATGGTACATAACTCCAATATGTACCAAGTCTAGTACTCACGGTAACCTAAGTTGGGCCCCTTAGGCTCTCAACTCAACACAATGGCCCCCAGGTCTTCAAGAGACAGGCCTCACAAAACAATGTCCCATATGTCTCCACGAGATAGGCCTCACCAAACAATAGCCCCTAGGTATCCACGATACAGGCCTTACAAAACCATTTCTCTCTGGGGGTTACTGCCGGTGGAAGCACTACGACTGTGTGGTAGGGGATAGACTACTGATTCTTCCCCTCCAAACGGGTCTTTTCCTAGAGGCCCACTCCAGTACTCTCTCTACAGTCACCTGCACAACCCGCAACTTTGAAATTTACACGCTTACCATGGAGTCTTCTCCGGCATACAAAACAATCATCATCAATCCAAACCAACCTGTCTGGATGGCCTTCATATAGCATGCATATACCATACATCGACTATGGATTCTATATGCAAAGACAACGGGGATATATACAACCAATCTACCCATCAGGAGAACTGCATCCACGTGCTTGTGGAGCGTCTACACTCACATGCTAAAACAAATGACTTCACATGTCCAAGAAGAAGGATTTATACCCTTGACGTTCGTTTCAGCGTCATGGGAGAGAATCTAGTCGGATGGAAATGACTGCAACGGCTTTGCCTCCGAAGATCCGAACTCGGCTCTCGAATCGGAGCTCCAAAATCCCAACGACGTCGAGATCTCCTTCGTTCGACTATCCTCGTCTCTTATCCGACCACCTAGCAGAAATTATCCCCAAATGAAAACGAATTGAAAAGGTAACTTTCTAGGCTTTAAACCGAGCTACCGCCGCGCGGTACCTCAATCAACGGCTTTATTCGCACGCCCACCTCCCACGACCTCCAATCACAGGCCGACACGTGGCCACACCATTAAATCCATGCTACTACCGTGCGGTAACTACTACCGCTACGCGGTATCAACGCGCCGGTTTCGATGCAGCAACCGCCATGCAATACACACTACCATCGCGCGATAATTCACTGAGTGCCACCCCAATTAAAATGGCCACGCTAACGCCAGCGGTATTGCTACCGTCGAGCGGTATCTCACCAAAGGCTCTGCGCTAATAACGCTAAGCTACTGCCATGCGATAACACACTGTCATCGTGCGGTAGCTCACAGAATCGCACTCTGGCTTGGGGAAACTTTGGACGTTACAGAATTAACCTAACAAATTAATTATAAGTGATTTTACTACCTAAGGTTATTATCCATGTTATATAGTGAGGGTAATATGGTCATACATCTCCTATGATGTCAGTTGAGTCAAGAGCATATGGTAAACACTTTTAATAGAAAAGAAAATCAAGTAAAGTCAATGTGTATTGACTAGAAGTTGACGAAATGTCATCTGGAAGTCGACGACATTTCGACTAAAAGTTAGAGCAATAACAGAAGTTGAGTCAACACCGCTCCAAGGCATAAGATGACGTATGTGTCAATATAATATCAACACAACGTCAAATGTATAGTTAAGTCGACTGAACTAAATTCTAAAGATAGGTTTCGACGCACCTTCTATTAGAAGTTGATGTAGCGTCAAATAGAACTTAATATGGAAATAAGAGAAGATTTGTCTAGGCTTATTTCTAGGAATCTGTTATGGAATTCTTTCAAATATTTTGAGTTATTGGAAAAGAGCTTAAAGGAAAGAGTCCTCCGCCAATTTCAGAAGAGTTTATATTAAAGAAATATGAAGAATAAATCAAAAATCATTCAAGGCAGATATGAAGAATATTATAGCTCTCCTTTTGAAGAAATTTTCCAAGTTGAAGATAAATTCAAATTTGTTCCAAGAATGATATACTCAGATATTTGAGCAGTAGGAAAAAAGAGAATACAGAACAAAAAATACATACATTGTTGACAATAGTTTCTTTTCTTATTCTTCCTTGCAGATCCAACGACAAAAGATAATCAGAGAATACTTCAGATTAATAAGCTTATAATCCTTATAACTTCTTCAAAGAAAGGATTCATTAAATACAGAGGATCCAATATATTTAGTGACTATAGTTCTCAGAAATATACTGAGAGAACTAATCATTGGAAGACTTTTCCTATATACTCTTTTTTATATATAATTGAGTAAAAAGTTTTAAGAATCTCTCTTTAAAGGATTCAGTCACTGGTTCTGAGAGTCTCCTTATTAAAAGACTCAATCTTTGGTTCAAGATCTCCTTACTAAAAGATATACTGTTGGTTCACGATCTTCTTGTCAAAAGATGTAGTTGTTGGCTCTGAGAGTCTCCTTATCAAATGACTCAAACACTTGGATAGTGTATTCCTACCATGGTGGGAGAAGACTGGGTATACCCAGATTTTGGGGAACCGCTATATTTTGGTGTCTTTTGTGTTGTGCTTTTCTATGTTGTGTTTGTTGTGTTGTGCTTTATTCTTCTGCATTTATTTTCTGGCTAACTATAAGTGGATGCAAAAATAGTGATAGGTTAAATTCAGTAATTTTTTTAGACAAATATTTTAAATCTCTATTCACCGTGCTCTAAAGAATTTTCAGAGGATTTATACACAACTATTCACCCTTTCAGCATAGGAGCGTGTATGCACGTGCGCACATTGACGGGTGCCTTCGGTTGTTGCCGTCACCAAGTAACCTACCTGAGCCACCCAGACTGCATGGGGGTATGTTTGTCATTTTGGGAAAATTGACGATCCAGATGACCGGAACAGAGCAACGTCATTCAACAACCCATGATACAGTCGATCATAATTATCAGCGTGTCCCTTTAAAAAGCTATAAAAGGAGTCCCCCCTGCCCCGAGACTTTATACTCTAGAGATTAGAGAGATCTGAGGTTTTCCGACGAGAATGTGAGACTTAGATTGTTTCTCCACTCGGGATTTTCTTTGCTTCCTCTATAGTCCTCTCAAAGCCCACTTGGACACTTCATTGAGCCCAGGAGAAGGCATAGGAGAACACTCTCGTGGACACTTTGTGGATGCTCCGTGAACTTTGCTTTTTTTCTCATTTCTTTGTGCTCGAAGTTTTTAACATGGAGGTGGACTATCACCCTGCGAGGAAAGCAAATTAATACTTGTAAACAAAGAGAAATAATAGATTTTGGCTCGACGCAGATCCGGACACGTGGTGTTTTTCTTCATTTTCAGGTTTCAACGTTAAAAAAATACTCATAGTCATTGCTGCTTGGTTTTCATTTGACTGTTTGCATGCTCGATTCGACTCGGAGCTATGACAGTCCGGTTCTCCGGACCGGAGGAAAACGGGCAACCCACAACAATTCTAATATTGATTATCAAACTACCTTGTTTTATAAAGGTGAGTGTTATTAGTACTACATTTTTGGATATTCGCACTATATTTACTTATAATTTTTCGCGCCTTCTGAAAATACTCCTTGTACATGCATTTTTAGGAAACGTATTCAACACGAAAGTTGTACAACTTTCGTGTTGAACACTTTTCCTAAAAATGCATGTATAAGGCTTATTTCTAAAAGGTGTGAAATCTGAGTGTATTTCCTAACGTACGTCCTGTACATGTTTTTTTAGGAAAAGTGTTCAACACGAAAGTTGTAGATCTCGTCGAGATCTACAAATTTCGTGTTGAACACTTTTCCTAAAAATGCATGTACAAGGAGTATTTTTAAAAGGCATGAAAAATTAAAAGTAAACGTATTGCGAATATCCAAAAATATAGTGCTAATAATAATCGCCATAAAAATCAAAAAAATAATTATGAACATCATGACTTGAAGGATTGGAAAAAAACTTCCTCTCTTGTTTTTTGTCTTATTTTAGCTCATTCATTTATGATAAGCTATCACATAAGACAGTAATTAGTCTTCTAATATGTGAGGAGATTTTGCTATATCAACTACAACAGCAGGAACTTAAAGCACAGCCTTTGTTTTTTCCTTTGAGCAAAATGTTGCCGTTTATTTAATGCCTCGTAATTTTAGAGCGCTGTTATGTGTAGAGCACATTTGGCTATGTGCAAACCCCAAAAAAATCAAAATCAAATTTTTTTTCGTTATAAACTTTAGGTGCACCTCAAGCTCTCCTTTCGCAGCTCTCCAACGGCGGATAGTTGTTCTAGGGTTTGCTTGTTTCCATTCGCCGTTGTTTCCAGCATCTCCTTCCCCCACTTCTTCCTCCTCGCCGTCGAAGCCGGCAGCCTACTGTGCGGCGCCGCCCACCTCCTCTGCCCCATCATCTTCATCGTCTATAAATTCTTTTTCAGAAGAGCCCGACATCCAGATCATGATCTACGCCGCCGTCGTCGGCATCCCGATTTCCGACAACAAGCTCGCGTGTGCGCCGTCCTCCTCCGATTCTACCTCGCCGACGTCCGTGCGGATAGCTACAGGAACTTCCGCGCTTGCCGGTGGAGGCGGGCCGTGGTAAAGGCGAACCAAGCGGTGATGGTAGAGCCTATCGTGAAGGTGTATTTAGGCGGGGATCTAGTGCTGGGGACAGAGCTCGAGGCTCTCCTTTCTAATATTTTGAGAGCTCGTTAATTTTATACATTGTAAAGATATATGTAAAATATGGAAATTTGGGAGGTAAATTTTTTGTTGTAGCTGCTCGAGCTCCTGTTCATCTTCTTGGTAAAAAATTTCTTCATTCATTCATCTTATCCGTTGGCTGCAAAGCTCATGTTTTATTCTTCGATGTTCATCAAAATGCTTCGGTGTTTTTTTCTTTCTTGCTTAACAGAGTTCATGTTTTCTTCTTTGTAAAACTTTAATTTTTTTGTTATTTACCACACTATTAATGCATAATATTTTTTATAATTAGTTTGCACCTCACATTTGAAGTTGCACTTAAAATTTTTGAATTTGTACATAACCGTCATTTGTAGATAGCCAAAGTAAGTTTTCATTTAACATTGCTCTAATTCTAATATTACAGTAGTGAAACGGGGTACATGTCCGCCAATAATATACTCTATATTAATCAATAAAATCTTATCGCGCATTTAAATTGTAATAGTTCAAAATGCAATTATAAAACAATTTTAATAGTTCAAAATTATAAAACAATTTTAATATTTCAAAATCATAAAACAATTTAAATTTTAATAGTTCAAAATGCTAATAATATACTCTGAAGACTGAAAATGCAATTATTAAACAATTTTATGGGGCAAAGAGTTATTAAAATTGTAATTGTTCAAAATTAAGGTTCTATTTGGCGAACTTATTTTCATTAATCAAGTGATTATGATCGTATGAACCGGACCTTAATACGGTTATAATTGCTTGACCGGTAAAAATAAGTCCCCCAAACGGAGTCTAAGAGGCTAAGATAGTACTATTACACAATTGAAAAATCCTCTCCAAAATTATTCTACTAAAGTGGACCTTTCGCCACGGCCTGCCCCGACAAATGAGCATCGGCAATACGACCATGACAAAAATTCTTGCCACGCTCATACGGCAGCTAATAATCTTACTCATGTGATTAAGCCTCGAATTTAATGCGTGGCTATAAGCCTCTCTTTCGTCAGGTTTTTGCGACTTATTCTTTGTCGCGGCGTAAAGTGCACAATTACTTACCAAAGTTTCGAGTCTGGCTAAAACTTCCATTATTCAGCAACTATTTGCCACGACTATTTCCCGTGGCTATTTATTAGCCTAATTTATATTTTTTTGAAAATTCAAATTTAATTGATTATTTATCATGAATTTTTTCTTTGGCTAAAAAATGTTTTGCATGATCGTCAAATTACTAAATTAAGAAAACAAACAAAAGCAAATAGGCATTTTTATTCTCTTATTTTATTTCCTTTTCTCTTCAACAAACTTTCCGTGTACTCTCGAATACACAACTTTTTTGAGGAGTATAGAATAGTAAAATAATGCATATTAAAAGGAGACAATTTTTTAATTCCATATATATATATATGATTTATGCATAAAAGACCAATATTAATGCATATAAATTCTCTTCAATAGTTTATAGCATAAATAAAAATGAAATCATCCAAAAACTCCAAATATAATCATTACCAAACAATAAAATTAATAAAATAAAAAAAAACTAGCATATTAATTAATTTGTTGAATGATACATCATGTTCTCAAACTCTAAAGCATCACCATGTTCATCTCCAAGCTTAAAAATTTCAAATATTAGAAGTTTTTTTTAAAAAAAATAGTAATTGAAAAGTAACATGTAATACAAACTAGTCCACTGCTAGATAGAAAGGAAGGATCATCATTTCTATTCATTGTTGGTGTTAATGAATACCAGCACGCTCTAAAGGCTAGGCATTTGCATATTTTGTTGAACGCATGTCAATTCATCCATTTGTGCTTTTATTTGAGCAATTTGAGAATCAAATTGAAATTGCACCTCCTGTCGAATTTGCAAATGAATTGAGTTTGATGCTTCCTCACTTGATTGTGGATTGCCTATAGCAGACCCCATGTACCCACATGTCCATGTCCATGGCCATCCTCTCCTATGACCTTAACAAAGTATGCTTCTTTGTATTTTGCAGTGTGCTCCTCCTCAAGTAACTTTTCATACAAACTATTCACTTCATCTTGCATTATAAAAATACAAAATAATTTTTATTAATTCATTTTTTTTCTTGAAATGAAAGTTCCCAATAAAAAAGGCAACTTACAATAAGATCTTTTGCTTCAAACTCAATTTGGCCTTGTTTATCAGTTTGTATTTTTAAAAAAAAATATCAAGTCTATCCAAACTCCCTCTACCTCCATATAAAATAACAATATAATATATAACATTAATCTTGATTGTATGCATAATTATAAATACTTTTAGTTAATTAATTACTTTTTGTTGAATGGAGTGAATATAAACTTTATAGTATCTTTTCCAGTAACGAACAAGTGTCCTCCACTGAGCAACAACAACAAGATCTGGCATGATAAATAAACACTCCACATTTGTCTTATATATATTATAATTATGATGTTTGATGTATTTTTTCATTCTCTCCATCTCTCTCCAATTATATGCGAGCAATGTTCCAAACTCGGAGTTGCATCTGTATTATTCTTCACTTACACAATAAAATAATAAGAATTAAACAATATTATTTTTGTTTTTAACTTGTTGAAAGAATAACATACATGTATCTCCCGCCACAACCCATCAAGAACATCATCAGGTAAATCACTCCATCGTGGATATGTTAGCAATATTTTAAATCCATTCCTCGCTAGCAAACCAAGTTGCCTTATTAAAGGTTGCTCACACTTACCAAAAAGCAACCCATGCTTATCAAAATCAATATGAAAGCGCTCACCCGTGCCCCATGTTGAAATATCATGAGCTCCAACATGTCCTCTCTTGATACTTTTTAATTTTGAGGCCCCTTCATAAAAATGAAAAAATATATATACCGTAATTCTCATGTAATTAAGCAATGCAATATTCAAGTACCTGTAGATGCACTTGAAGTTGAATTAGGTGCCAAATTTGATTGATGTAAAGTGGTTGGTTGGGATACTAGTGGTGTATTTGTGGTGGGCAGAGTGATCGATGGTATTGGATGTTTAGTGGCTCGAAATAGTGACTTAATAGTGGTGGCAGAATTAGAAGCCGGCGGTGGATGTGTAGTGTAAGGGGAACTGAATGTGTAGTGGTGCAGGTTCACTTAGTGATGGTGGATGTGGGCGAAGCGAGTTGCACTTTTGCATTCATAGTTGTCCTGCAAGCTTTTTCTTCTCCATTCGTACAAAAAATTTAAGATAATAATCATGGGGATAGTAATATTCACATTAACTTTACTGAAAATAGAGAATCAGGCATAAACTTTAACTCTATATAATACAGAGGGTCAGCTGACCCGTCAAAAGTCTCAAAGTCGCGGAGTTGGATCCCGGGTGGAGTGGGATATGCCAGGACCTGCGGAGCAAAGGGCAACCGTGCTCCACTTGTGTTACGGTGCCCCCCCCCCCCTGTGCATGTGTTCCTCCTTGATCACGTGTCTCACTTCCTCGCGAGTGAGTCATCTATTGGTCGGAGCGGTGACTTCCTTCATTGTAGGAAAGTTTTCACGCGCATGCTTGAGAAGTTCGTCAGGGATTGTGAGGTTTTTGGAGTTGTCAACGCCGAATGATTCGTCTGTGATGAGATCCTTGGAGCGGGCAGTGTCTCCAGACATTATTTAGCTCGGGATCTGCAATGGTTGACCTTCAAGAGCAATATCCATGTTGGGAGTGTGGTGAGCCCTCAAGTTGCCTAGAGAGGTAAGTGCCCTTGCGTGGTGCTCCCTTATCAGGCACCTGCATTCTTCCCCTGATGCTTGAGAGGCGATGATAATGGATACACCTTGAAGGTTCAAGAGGCATTGATTGTGTGCAAGTTAGTGGGGGTTGGACTGGTGTGCTCCTTTAGCGTCGTGTCACTGGCAATTTGTGCGCTTTTATTCGTCATTGTTATTGGTTGATGGATTCAGAATCTTGTCAGAGATTTTGGGAATACTTTCCCACAGACGACATCAAATTATTGTGGGTCGCCCGATTTTTTCCCAGTCCGGAGAAATCGGACCGGCTTAGGTCGGAGTCGGACCAAGCGCGCAAACAACTAACGTAAACTACAACAAATGATAAGCAGCATTTTGTCGTGGAAAACCGGGAAAGAGTGAAAAATCACATGGTTCGATATATGTCAAGCCAAAATCCACTAATTCCTTAGAGTTTTCAGCAATGAAGATTTGATCTCGGAGGGTGACAGGACACTACTTTGTTACAAGTACAAAAAATGAGAAAAAATCGGCAAAGTCCTCGGAGACTCGATGAAAGTGCTCCGGCTTTGGAATGTTGTTGAGCTTACAGAACCTTTGTGGGAGAGTTACAGCTGGAAAATTCTCTAACTCCACGAAACTATTGGAGGGAGTGCTTTCATTGAAGCGGAGCCTTGATGAGAGCATTCTTGTAGAGGTGGTTGATGTTGCTTGAAGCTTGTTGAAATCTTAGCGTAAGGAGAGAAACAAAGTGAATCCCTAAGCGGAGAATTGGCTTAAGTCCACGATTTCGCCGGAAAACCTCAGAGCTCTATCTTGCCTCTGGAGTTGTTTGTCCTCAAACACTACAAGAAAAACTTGATTTAGCAAAGGAAATTAGGAAGGCTTGATAATCCTTCCTAATTAGCTCCAAATTTAGCAAGGAAATTTTTTTTTCATTTTAGCTACAAAAATAGCAACGAATTTTATTTTTGCAAAAATAGCAACAAATTTTTTTGTTGCTAAAATATCAACAATTGTTTTTGCAAATTTACAACAATTTTTTTTCAAGATATTTATGGACGTGAAAATTTATTTTCTTCAAAAAAAATATATCTCTTGGGATTCGTTTAGGGCGTTGGGAGGGCTGGGACCGAAGTTGGGACAGGGGAATGGAGACACAACGGCCTGCGGCTTTTTCCGCTTGGTTGTGGGAGCAAACGACGCAAACGCAGCCGCCCGTCATTTGTTTTTCCGTTTTGCGGCGGCAGTTGCTCCCGCGCCGACGTGAAAATGCTGCCCCAAACGAAACCTTAATTAAAAAATAGAATTTTAATTTCCTTATCCTTCTCTTATAAAATAATTTTTTTGTTTATATATATTTATAAATTAATTATATACATATATAAATGTATCTAATGAAATAAATATATATTTATGTAAAATATATAAAGAATATATATATATATTATTTTAAAAAATATATGGTAGTCTTCCAATAAAAATGTGTTCAAAATTACAGTAATTAATGTAAGACGTTGGAAATGTCACAGAAATACCACGATCGTCGGATCATGAAGAAGGGTGGACTGCATGTAGCCATTTCAGGATTGTACCAACTCTCCCGTTTGAGAGAAAACCAGATACTCTACTGTTCAATTTTTTTTTTTGAAAACCCACGGTTTGGTCCAGGCCCTGTATCGAGCACTCATTTCTATAAATACATAATATAAATATATATAAATATAAATATATTTCAGTATTATATAGATACTATATATATATATATATACACGAACATCTTCGCCCGGGCTACGTCCGTGCTCGATGCTCTCGGGTGGCCTTCGGCCGCATCCAGGCGGGTTTCGCCCGCCTCCGAACGGGCCTCTCTCGTGCTCGATACGTCGTTGCGGGCTGTGCCCGAATCAAAACGGGATGCGCCCGCATCAAAGCGGGATGCACCTATATCAAGACGGGCAGTGTCCGCAATATATACATATGAGTACTCAAAATGACCGTAAAAAATATAAATCATTATTACAGTTTTTATTTTATATAAAAAAAAATTGTTTTGTCGTAAAAATAATAATTTCACGCAATCTTTTTCCCTCTTCTTTCTCTCCCTTACCCATCTCTCTCCTTCTCTCCTCCCCCTTTCTCCTCTCCCTTCCCCCATCTCTCTCTCCCTCTCTCTCCTCTACACTCTCTCTCTTTCTCTCTCTTCCTCGTCTCTCTCCCAACTCTCTCCCCCCATCTCATGCTCTCTCATGATCCAATGGCTCTTGTTTGATCTATGGTGTGCCTCCAAATACATATATTACTTTATATAATAAGAGATATATATATATTTATACCTATATATATATATATAATTTTATAAATTATATAATCTTTATAATTATATAAATATTTATGAGAGCGTGTGTATATATATATATATATATATATATATATATATATATACGAGTGACAGGCACGGTCCTACGGCCCGATGGCCACGCGCCACAGTACCCGGCCGCCGACGGCGGGTTTCACCCGCCCCCCTGCGTGCGTCGCAAGCCCCCTGCGGGCGTCGCCCGCCCCCCAGCGAGATTTAAAAAGTTTAATATTGCGCCCGCCCCGCAAAAAATATTTAAAAAATATAATATTTAGTTATTTTTAAAACATAAATATTTAATTATATTTTTAAAATATTTTAAAATATAATATTAAATTATATTTTAAAAGTATTAAAAAGCATATTTTAAAATTATTAAAAAAAGGCGGGATTAATCCCGCCTCTTTAGGCGGGATTAAATCCCGCCTATATATAGTAATATTTATAACTAATATTAGTATAAATAATATTAGTATAATTAATCCCTCCTGGGATTAAATCCCAGGCGGGATTTAGTCCCACACCGGCAGATTGAATTTGGATTTTCGGGTATATATAGATTTGCACCTTTAAAGATTTGATTGTGGGTTTGAAACTGGTGGGCCGGGCTGTTTGTTAGGCTGGCGGATTGCGGGTTCGGAACTGGCGGGCCGGGCTGTTTGTTAGGCTGGCGGGCGGGCCCGTGTTTGTTTTAATTTTGTAGCCCATATATCTGGGCTGATGGGTTGTAGGGCGCCTTACAGAATATCTAGATTTTAGAGTCCTATATAGGTTTAGGAGACCTAGGAAAAATTATGAACGGTTCTGATTCGTTGTTGTGATCAACGGTTGCGATCAAATGTTCAGTTTATATTCAACGGTTGTGATTGATTCAATGTCTCATTTAGCTTGCCACAGACATCTATTTGATATTTCTTTTTAATGTAGTAAAGATATATATATATATATATATATATATATATATATATATATATATATATATATATATATATATATATATATATATATATATTATCGCTCTCTTAGAACAAATTAGTTAGTTATGTGAGTTGGTTAAGCACAATTTATTATGTGCAAGAGATTGAGAGTTTGATTCTCACCAAAACATCATTAAAGGTCATTGTTTTTGTTTGCATATAAATATTATTTTTATTTGATTAAATAAATATATAAAATACAAAACATTAGCAACGAAAATAGATTTCCTTACTAATTTAGGAAGGATAAAATACCCAGCTAAAAATTCCTTACAAAATAGCAATAAATAAATTTGTAACTAAAATTAGCTAGAAGCATATTAGCTAGAGATTTTTTTTGTTCCTAAATTCCTTGCTAATTAAAATTAGCAAGGAATTTTGCTAATTAGAAAGGAATTGTGTTCCTTGCTAATCAAAATTTTTCTTGCAGTGAAATGAAGGCCGGTGGGACTTTTTGTAATTTTTTGGAGGGCGTGTAGCCCGTGTCTCGACACCTCGTCGACCAAAAGTGTCGACACTCGACACAGCTTGACACGCCCTGTGACACGCCCGTGCCACAGGCCGTGTCCCCGTGAGTTGTCGGTGTGAGATCTCGACACCCGACACTCGACACTCAACACTCGACACTCGACACTCGACACTCGACCCTGCGGGACACGGCCCGTGACACGCCCGTGTCACGGGGCGTGTACCCCATTCGTCGAGCTCAACTCGACACAGAAAAATCGTCGAGTCAAGGAGGTCACGCCCAGGTCACGCCCTGGGTCACGCCCCGACACGCCCGTGTCGGGGGGCGTCACGCACAAAAAAATGACTATTTTTCCCTGTTTTGAAAAATGTTTCTGTGTCGTCTTAGACCATTTTTGCCTTAAGAACTTTTTACCCTTTTTGGTTTCCTGTACCAGCAACTCGTTTTGAGCAACCTTACCCGGGCGCGAAAAAGTGCAAGCATTCCCTAAGAGGCCTCACCGAGTCCCCATCTGGACTCCGGTTTGCTGGGGAATCGTGCAACTCGGCTACTAAAACAGCCACTCGCAAGCCCGCAGAAAAAACCATGCTCGAACAACGGTCAAAGCCAACGTAACGCCCATCAAGCGTACGCAATCAAAAATCCGGGGTGTTACAGTCACTCCCCCTAACAAAAAGTTTCGCCTCGAAACTTTTCAATCATTTTGATCTCAATCAAAATAAGGTAACAAACCAAAAATAGCAATGCAACAAAACACCAATTCAGATACCAGCTTATCTACAGAAACAAATGAGGGTGAGCCGCCCTCATCGTTGACTCGAGCTCCCACGTCGCGCTTTCCACATTCCGATTTTTCCATAGCACCTTGACCATAGGAATCTTCTTTTTCCGTAACACGCGATCTTGGGAGTCCAATATCCGGATGGGCATCTCCACATAAGAAAGGTTTGGCGCCAATTGCGGCACCACGTCCAACACTTGCGTGTCATGTCGCACACACTTGCGAAGTTGGCTAACATGAAACACGTCGTGAACACCAGGAAAGTTCACGGGTAATTCTACTTTGTAAGCGGATGCACCAACTCGCGCAAGAATCTTGAAGGGACCCACAAATCTTGGGTCTAATTTGCGCTTTTTCCAAACCTTTTAATCCCAACCATTGGGGAGACTTTCAAGAAAACGGAATCCCCCACCGCAAACTCTAAGTCCGACCTTCATCGGTTAGCGTACTTTTCATATCGCTCTTGGGCGATTCAGAGCTTCTCCCGAATAAGTCGTACGGCAACTTCCATGTCCTCGAGCGCCTCTGGGCCCAACAAAGGCCGCTCGCCAACCTCAGTCCAAAAGAGAGGAGTCCGACATCGACGCCCATATAAAGCTTCGAACGGAGCCATTTGCAAGCTTTCTTGATAGCTATTATTATATGTGAATTCCATAAGCCGCAAACGTTCATCCCATGCCCCGCCATACTCAAGAATATAGCATCGAATCATATCTTCCACAATTTGATTTACTCGTTCTGTTTGGCCATTCGTCTGAGGGTGGTACGCAGTGGAATATCACAAATCCGTCCACAAACCCTCTTGTAGACTCTTCCAGAAACGAGAAGTAAATCGGGAATCCCTGTCTGATATGATATTGACTGACACACCATGCAGTTGGATGATCTCGTTCAAATAGAGCTCCGCTATTGTCTTCATCGGGTAGTTGACCTTAAATGGTATAAAATGAGCACACTTGGTCAATCTATCCACGATCACCCACACGGAGTCATGTCCTCGTGGAGATCTTGGTAGGCCTGTAATAAAATCCATTGAGATGCTTTCCCACTTCCATGTTGGAATCTCCAATGGTGTCAACTTGCCACCAGGCCTCCCATGATCAGCTTTCACCCGCTTGCAGGTATGACATTCAGATACAAATCGCGCTATATCTCTTTTCATTCCATACCACCAGACAATTTGTTTCAAATCACGGTACATTTTGGTTGAGCCTGGATGGTAGGCCATACTTGAGTCATGTGCTTCCCGACACACCCTCTCGCGAATGTTTCCAACTGCGGGAATACAAAATCGACCACGATACTTTAACGTGCCCTCCTCATCAATAGAAAAATCCGGTAATTCACGCTTTTCAGTTCGCAGAAACAAATGGAAAAGATCAGGATCATCCTTTTGATGTTGTCTTGCAAGCACCAGCCATGAAGGTTCTTCTACCATCGAATGACTTTGCGGGTCATATTTGCCCACAGAAATATCCATCAATAGAAATTCCTCCACAAGACGGTCGACTGAAAGATGAAATAATTTCCCCGTCTTCTGACTCAATGCATCGGCCCCAACATTCGCTTTTCCTGGATGATACTGAATATCCACATCATAATCAGCTACATATTCAAGCCATCGCCGTTGGCGCAGATTCAGTTCCTTTTGCGTGAAGATGTATTTTAACCTTTTATGATCCGTAAAGATTTTACACTGCGCACCATAAAGTAAGTGTATCCACAATTTCAACGCAAAGATCACCGCTGCGAACTCCAAATCATGCGTTGGGTAGTTCTTTTCATGACTTTTCAACTGCCGAGACCCATACGCAATCACCTTTTTGTCTTGCATTAATACACGTCCAAGTCCAACGTGCGACGCATCCACAAAAACATCATAATCTATCCCTTCTGTCGGCAAGATCAACACAGGAGCGGTACATAACCTGTTCTTGAGTTCAAGGAACGAGGCCTCACACTTGTCATTCCACTCAAACGCCACATTATTCTGGGTTAAGCGAGTCAAAGGTGCAGCCAACGTAGCAAAACCTTCAACAAATCTGTGATAATAGCCGGTCAATCCCAAGAACCTTCGAATCTCCTTGGGTGTCTCCGGTCTTCTCCACTCCATGACTGCAGCAATCTTTTCGGGATCCACTGAAATTCCATGTTGATTAATGACATGACACAGAAAAGCAACTTGAGGCAACCAAAACTCGCATTTGCTTAGTTTGGCGAATAACCTTTTGTCTCGCAAAGTGGCCAATACCAATCGCAGATGCTGTTCATGCTCCTCAGCACTGCGGGAGTAGACAAGAACGTCATCAATAAAAACCACCACAAACTTATCCAAGTAGTCCTTGAACACCCGGTTCATCATATCCATGAAGGTTGATGGTGCGTTGGTCAAACCAAACGACATCACCAGAAATTCAAAATGGCCATGCCTTGATCGAAATGCAGTCCGCGGAATATCAGACTCCCGGACCTTGAGCTGATGATAGCCCGAGCGGAGATCAATCTTCGAAAATACGGAACTGCCACGCAGTTGATCAAACAAATCATCAATTCTTGGCAGTGGGTACTTGTTTTTAACTGTCACCTTGTTCAACTCCCGGTAATCGATGCAAAGCCGCATCGACCCATCTTTCTTCTTCACAAATAACACCGGTGCACCCCAAGGTGACGAACTCGGCCTGATAAACCCTTTTGGCAATAAATCATCCAACTGGGTACGCAACTCTGATAGCTCACGCGGGGCCATTCTGTACGGTGCTTTCGCAATAGGCCGCGTACCCGGTTCCAAATCAATAACGAACTCGACATTACGATCAGGGGGAAGACCCGGAAGATCAGTAGGAAAAACTTATGGGAATTCACGCACAACCGGAATCTCCTCCAAACACGGCAAAACAGCACTAGTCCCCACAACTGAGACTAGACAAGCAAAACAGTCGGAAACAAACAACGTCCGAACACATACCGCCGAAATCCCCGGAATATCTTGGCATGAATCACCGTAAACACTTCCCGGCTGACCATTGTCCTTCATAAAATCCAAGCGCTTCCCTTTGCACTGGATGACGGCGTCATAGCGGGATAACCAGTCCATGCCCAGAATGACGTCAAAATCCTCCAAATCGATCACCTTGAAATCAGCCTTTGCTAAGAAATCGCCCAACAAAATGGGTCTGCCACCACAGAAGCACCGGAAGGGAACTTCACCAAAAATGCATTCCCTACTCGATCTGGTGTCAGATGATACCGATCCAGAAAGGTTCGAGCCACAAACGAATGGGTCGCGCCAGAATCAAAGAGAACACGCGCCCAACGGTTTTTTACCTTAAAGTTTCCTATAAGGGTACACATGTAGCTAAAAACTACGCATAAGAGGCATAAACAAAACGTGAACCAGAGGAATGAATCGAACCTGAGATAACCTGGGGTGACATCTGAGCTTCCTCTGAGGAGATCACATTTAACTTCCCTTTTCCTTTGTCCAAACGCGGAGGTGGAGGCAAAGCCTGGAGTGGCATTGGCTGCAGCACGGGCTGGTTTTGTGGGCACCTTGCCTTCAGATGTCCCTGTTTGCCACACTGGAAGCACACCTTGTCCTTGACCCAGCAGCGGCTCATATCATGACCTCTTCCCCCACAAGCTGTACACTCCAAGTCTCTGGTTGGCGCACTCTGAATGGCGTGCACCTGCTCCTGTTTTTGCATCCCCAACCGCTTGAAACATTTCTCAAATGGGTGGCCTGACCGGCCACAGAAGCTACATGTTTCCTTGTTCTTCTTCCTTACATCTGATTCTTGTGAGCTTTTCCCTCCCATCAGCTTACTCTTATCCTTCCTCATCAGTTGTCCTCTTTGTTTTGCAGTTTCGATAGCTTCAACCTTCAACGCAGCCTCAACCACAGTAGTGTAACTCGTCGCTCCATAAGCACTTGCGAACTGCTGCACTTCGCTGCGAAGTCCGCCAAGAAATCTCTTTACTCGGTCAGCTTCCGTAATTACCAAGCTCGGAGCGAACCGATTTAGCTTGCTAAACTCAATTTCATACTCACTAACTGTGAGTTTCCTCTGCTTCAGGTACAAGAAGTCATTCATCAGGCGGTCCCTTTCAACTGCCGGTAGAAACTTACGCCGTAACAGTTCTTTAAAGGCTTCCCATGAACATCCCGCCCCTAAGCTCTCCTTTTCGCGCAACCACCAACCTTTAGCCAACCCTTTGAGTTGATAGGCGGCAAGCATCACCTTCTGGTCCTCAGTTACGCCAGCATAACCAAACATTTCTTCCAACGTGATCACTCAATCATCCAATATCACAAAGTCCGCTTTTCCATCATAAGTCGGTGGTCCAAGTCGCTGAAACTGCGAGATGAAAGTCATTGCAGGAGGAACCACAACTGGGGGTATCACTGCCACGGAAGGAGTAGAAATGGTGGGTCCTCGGACTGTCTCTTGCCCTCTTGGTGCCAGTCCAGACATCGCTGAGGACATAGCTTGGAGCTGGGACTGCACTTCCTGCACCTGCCTCGTCAAAGCCTCATTACTTTGGCGTAGACTATCCATCAGGGCATTATTCTACGCGCCCGAAGACTCGCCCTCGGATTGGGGAGTTTGCCTTGTCACTAGACGCTTCGACATCCTATAAACACGTTCACTCTTATCAAGCTCAAACCCAACAAAACACACAACGGCTATGTACAGACCATGCATATATAAATATGAATATCAACTGCTAACTTGCTCTGGGAGTTTGAGAATGATGGTATGCCTAACCTACAGACGACTCACCGTCATCCCACTAACTTGTGCCTAACCGATGAATGCATGACTTTATTTGACCCAAAACCATGAGTGTACAGGTGTCATCATGTACATCTTTAGTTTGGCACGTTGTGCTCATGCAATGTTATGTTATGTGTGCTGTGCGATGCAATCTAGAAAGGCCTTAATGCATGCCATGAGCGGTCGTACGCATCAAAATGCTATGCATCCCATACTACATAGCATTGCATGCAACGAAGAAAAGAAAACGTGCTAGTCGCATCCATGTGGTAAGGTTATGCATCCCATACTACATAACCCGCACATGTTGCCCCTATGGTGGATCCATATACAACCACATATTATGCATCTCATACTACATAATATGCCCCGTATACTTCTTGTCATGCCATGAGTGTAGTGTGCGTGCGTCGGCCAAGACATACTGATGGCACCTCGGTGTGTGTATGATATGATGCTTACAACCAAAAAGGAAAGTTTGCCCGACCAATTGTCAAGCAAACCTGCCTCTGATACTAACTGTCACAACCCGCATTTCCTCAACGAGTACCTCGTATCAGAGCAAGAGGAACTACGGGTTATGATGTCACGTCGTGCAGGGGATAACTGCACACGCTCAGGCAACCCTTGACGCTTACTTTATGAGTTGAAATTCAACAGTTAAATGTAAGAAAACCTTTGGATTTAGCGGCCGTATCCCTCGGCCTTAGGGATCAAAAACTGTACTTGTACGCGGCGGAAATACTTTGTTTATTTATGACGATCTCCTCTATGCAGTCTATATTAATACTATTATAAGAAATCATCTTTGTTTACGTCATTTGGAAAATAAGTGTTTGGTAACCAAAACATGTTATGCATGGATACAATAATAGGTTTGGTTTAGCTTCAAAATATCTAATGCAACCTACCATAAATTCTTCCCAAGAGCAAGAAGACATCATCCAAATGAGTCACATTAGCAGTCTATTATTCATACATCACAAGTAAAGAAAGCCACCAATGGGCGCCAACAAGCTGACACGAACCTATTGGGGCACATGTATGTCTGTACAACAAAGAAAAGAACTACCTCGCTAAGTAAGCTCGGCTAGCTCCAAAGAAACGCCACCAACAAACCTAGCCGCTCAACCGGCTATAACCTGCACCTGAGGCATTCAAGAAAGAATACCTCAGCAATCCTCGAAGATACAATAAAAAGAAGGGCAGCATGTTTATACAATATCATGAAGGGGCTTACCGACCCCGTAGCAATGTTTCATCAAAGTAAAATGAGTGAATAAAACAAGTGGAAAAACACACCAAAACACATGCCAAACGCACCAAGTGCGTACAATGTTCATCAAGTCCTGCTCAACCCGCAGGAGAAAAAGGCAAAACACATGTCCATTTCATCATCCTTCGTACAAGAAACAACTCTACAAGTGAAACCTAAGCAGCGGTTACATGCGATTCAGCAAGGGTCTTTTGGTGGCAGCCCTAAAGTGGAACGCACCAAAATAAGCCAGCCCAAATCGGGGCAAAATGGTGCTCTACACCACAAATCCAAACCTGGTGGCCACAAAGGCATAAACCCACACCACCCCTTACCAAAGCCGCACATACACGCTTCTGCCATGGTTCACATTCGCCTCGCAAAACTCACCATAAACGAACCTAACCGTAACCCACAATCAAATCTCACCATAACCCAAGTACCACTTTCCCTTCCTTCATCCTCACACATGACGACCAATTGCCAACGTAGAGTTTGAGGCACTTCATCACATGAAAGAGTTTGATTAACCGAATTACATAAATCACATGTTTGGAACAAGAATCACATGCTTTTGATCAAGGAAGAATCACATAAAGTTGAAAGGCTACATGAACATGAATCAAATTAGCTACATGAATCACATGAACAAGAGAACTACATGAATTAACCTAGCAGAGACTTGATAATTAAACAAAACTAAGCATGGAAGATCAAAGTCATTCAGCATAGGGAAATTCAAGAGCATAATAAGGCTAGTGAGGAAGAACCCAAAACAAGAAGAACAAGCTAGGAAACTTGAAAGAGAAACTAGCTATTTTGCACAATCAAAAACAAGAAAGAAGATTGGAAAGGGTGAAGAACACCGCTTGCCTGAATCGAGACGATGCCGCGACGGCTGCTCCTCTCTTTCCTTGCCTTGCTTGAGCCTTTCTCCCTTGCTTTCTCTTTGAGAAGGAAGAAGAAGATGAAGAGAAGGTGAAGTGAGGAGGAGAAACTCTGTTTCGGCCTTATTTTCTCCAGAACAGAGCTGGACCGTTAGATGTAGAATCAAGGAAATGAACGGCACAAAAAAACTGGAAAAAGTCGATTTTCGGGTCGGTCACGCCCTGTGTCACGCCCGTGACGAAGGGCGTGTACCTTAAGCGGCGCAGAAAGTCGGCAATTTCAAGTTGATCCACACGGTACACGGCCGGGTACACGCCCGTGACGGGTCAGTCACGCCCGTGACCTAGGGCGTGTAGCCCGTGTCTCGACACCTCGTCGACCAAAAGTGTCGACACTCGACACAGCTTGACACGCCATGTGACACGCCTGTATCACAGGCCGTGTCCCCTCTCTCGACACCCGACACTCGACACTCAACACTCGACACTCGACACTCGACCCTGCGGGACACGGCCCGTGACACGCCCGTGTCACGGGGCGTGTACCCCATTCGTCGAGCTCAACTCGACACAGGAAAATCGTCGAGTCAAGGATGACGTGTCACGTGGGTCACGCCCCGACACGCCCGTGTCGGGGGGCGTCACGCACAAAAAAATGACTATTTTTTCCTGTTTTGAAAAATGTTTTTGTGTCGTCCTAGACCATTTTTGCCTTAAGAACTTTTTACCCTTTTTGGTTTCCTGTACCAGCAACTCGTTTTGAGCAACCTTACCCGGGTGCGAAAAATTGCAAACATTCCCTAAGAGGCCTCACCGAGTCCCCATCTGGACTCCGGTTTGCTGGGGAATCGTGCAACTCGGCTACCAAAACAGCCACTCGCAAGCCCGCGGAAAAAACCATGCTCAAACAACGGTCAAAGCCAACTTAACGCCCATCAAGCGTACGCAATCAAAAATCCGGGGTGTTACAGCCACTTTTTAGTCCCAGGTACGGGCTGGGTATTGCTGTGGCCGCCACCTTTTAATCCCAGGTACGGGCTGGGTTTGTGGTGGTTTTGTGCTGACACGGTGAAATTTTTTTTGTTGGAACTGTTTTGTTTGGGGGACTGTTTTTGGTCACCAACTCAGGACCATGATGTTTTACTACTGCCATTACTCACAAACTAGGATTGTTAGGTGTTTCTTCCCGGTTGAATGCAATATATTGTGGCAGGTTTTCTTGTCTTTTGCCTTGTAGCCTCTGCAGGATTTGGGCAGGGCTCGTTATTGTTACCTGGTACTTGGTGTACTTTTGCTTACTTTGGGCAGTATTTGCTTTTATTATTATATTTACTTACTCTCTTTTGTTCCATTTTGATATAATGCTCTAATTCAGAATCTCTTGTTTTACTTGCTGAGGTATTCTTTTCTACTCTGAATACCTCAGGTACTGATTAGTAGCCGAGTAGACGGCTAGATTTGTTGTGGTGTTGCCGGTGATCCCTTGAGTTGTAGAGATCTTTCTCTTGGCTTTGTGAGGTAGTTTTTCTTCTTTTCTTACAGACATACATGCTCGTCAGTGGGTTCGTGTCAGGTTGTTGACGCCCGCTGGTGGTTTATTACTTAAGATACTAGATATGTTTCTTTTACTGCTACCTTTCTGGAGATAGTCTATTTGCTCTTGGGAAGATTTATGCTAGGTTGCTAGTTATTTTGAAACCTAAAAATACTATAAAAAGTAAATCTCATGATCAGCATGTTTAAAAAACTCATACATTACTTTCCAAGTAACATAAAAAGATCGTTTTCCTACTTATAATATAAAATATATCTAGAGTCTTGCATAGTATAAGTTGACCTCGGGGGTCACTTATGCACTCTCATAGGATGTCAAATATAAATAAAGTATTTTCCGCTGCGTATAAGTATAGTTTTTAAACTGTGGACTAGGTGATCCACTGAGCCGAGGGATACGGCCTTTAAAATATAACTGATTTTTCTAATCATTAAACTTATGAATTTTCATAGTCTAGTTAGATGGTGTTCGCCTGAGCGTCAACAGTTATCCCCTGTTCGACGTGACATCACGACGCGTATTTTCTCGTACTTTGATACTTCTTAAATTCGGAGAAAATGCGGGTTGTGACACATGCGGGGCGTGCAGGTGCAGGGTGTGCGCGCCTGTGCGCTACACACGGGAGGGGGCGACGCACGCGCCTGCATGCTGCCCCCGCACAGGGAGCACGCACGGGGGGCCAGCGTGACCGCGCGTTGTGCGCGCCTGCGCGCTGTACGGGGGGTGCGTGTGTTGTGTATTGCGCGCTACCCGCGCGCGCGCGCAGTGAGCTTGCATGCTCGCGCACGGCGCTCTGTATCTGTGCCTGGCCGATCCCCTTCCTTCGAGAGGGTCCTTCTTGCGTGGTTGCTTGGGTACCTGTACTTCGTTTGCCCCCCCCCCCCCACCCCACCCCCTTTAGGGAAGCTTTCTGGCCTTTGAGGTAAGCGCAGATTAGTGCGCGCGATACAATTGGACGGGTCGACATACCTCTGTGCCTATGGCGAGATATTTCCGGTTTGACTCGAGGATTTCTGGGGAAACCCCATCAACTCGGCTAGGCTATACAGTGAAGGTATTATATATGTCTATTCCAAACTTGATAAGTCTTACGTAGAATACTTTGAGAATAGAGCCTAGCCCTAGGATGACACAAAACGTATAAAGAAGCTCCGAGTCAGTCTCGACACGTGCGAACATATTATATTTAATATCTAAAATAAATAACATTTTTTGATAGGGGTGCAACTCGGATTGGCTCAGTTCGATTCCGCTCAAAACCACGACTGAATCATATAGGTTCTGTTCCAAATTTTTATAACTGGCACCGACCAACGGATCTAAATTGTAGAATCGGAACCGAACTAGAAATATTTGTTCGGTTCCGGTTCGATTCTCGGTTCCTTCAATTTGTGGGGTAAACATGTTGCACTAGAAAAATAAATGTGAAACCAATGTTTATAATTTGAAGAAAATAGGAGACATTAAGCTTTCTTAGAATACTAAATATATTGAATAATTTCATCATACAACATTTCATGTTCAAAGATTCTAACAATGGAGCAAAAGTTCAACATCGTCAAAACATGAGCACATAGTTTATAAAATTACATATGATGTACCTTCATCAAACTAATTGTTCATCAATCTGTTTCAAAAGCTTCTTGCACACAACAAATATATTCTTAATACTTCAATTCAACAACTCAATTCTCGTGTCAGTTTTGGGTACCCGAGTGTAAGAACTGAGAACCAAACCAAGTAGTCAGTTCTGAAAATTTTTGTCCCAGAATCGAACCGAGACACATGAGAACCAACCCAAACCGATCGATTCGGTTCGGTTCCAATCCGGTTCTCAATTTTTCTGTTATTTTTGCACACCATTTATGTGTACATAGCTATAACATTTCTGATAGCATGTAACATTACTGATGTTTTACTGACTTAGCTAGAAGCATATTAGCAATAAATTTGTAGCTAAAATTAGCTAGAAGCATATTAGCTAGAGATTTTTTTTGTTCCTAACTTCTTTGCTAATTAAAATTAGCAAGGAATTTTGCTAATTAGAAAGGAATTTTGTTCCTTGCTAATCAAGATTTTCTTGTAGTGAAATGAAGGCCGGTGGGACTTTTTGTAGTTTTTTGGAGGGATACATCATAAATTGCGTTGGGACAGAATTTGTGCTAACGAATGGCTTAACTCAGTTTTAGTTACCTAGATCACCAAATTTAGCGAAATAACGAAAGTGCCTCCCGGGCGGTTTGGGCGGTTTGGGTGGCCCGGGTGGGGTGCCCGACGACGGCGGTGACCTAAGGCGACTAGGGTTACCAGCCGCAGTGGCAGCCGCCGCGCGCACGCAAGTGCAGGGTGTGCGCGCCTGCGCGCTGCACAGCGAGGGGGCGACGCATGCGCCTGCGTGCTGCCCCCACGCAGGGAGCACGCACGGGGGGCCTGCGTGATCGCGCGTTTGTGCGCGCCTGCACGATGTGCAGGGGGCGCGTGTGTTGTGTATTGCGCGCGGCTGTGCGCTACCCGCACGCGCGCGGTGAACTTGCATGCTCGCGCGCGACACTCTTGTATATGTGCCTGGCCGATCCCCTTCCTTCGAGAGGGTCCTTTTTGCGTGGTTTCTTGGGTACCTGTAGTTCGTTCCCCCCCCCCCCCTTTAGGGAAGCTTTCTGGCCTTTGAGGTAAGCGCAGATTAGTGCGCGCGATATGATTGGTCGGGTCAACATACCTCTGTGCCTATGGCCGAGATATTTCCGGTTTGACTCGAGGATTTCTGGGGGAACCCCATCAACTCGGCTAGGCTCTACGGTGAAGGTACTATATATGTCTATTCCAAACTTGATAAGTCTTACGTAGAATACTTTGAGAATAGAGTCTAGCCCTAGGATGACACAAAACGCATAAAGAAGCTCTGAGTCAGTCTCGACACGCGCGAACATATTATATTTAATATCTAGAATAAATAACATTTTTTGATAGAGGTGCAACTCGGATCGGCTCAGTTCATTTCCGCTCAAAACCAAGACTGACCCATATAGGTTCTGTTCCAAATTTTTATAACCAGAACCGACCCACGGATCTAAATTGTAGAATCGGAACCGAACTAGAAATATTGGTTCGGTTCCGGTTCGATTCTCAGTTCCTTCAATTTATGGTGTAAACATGTTGCACTAGAAAAATAAATGGGAAACCAATGTTTATAATTTGAAGAAAATAGGAGACATTAAGCTTTCTTAGAATACTAAATATATTGAATAATTTCATCATACAACATTTCATGTTCAAAGATTCTAACAATGGAGCAAAAGTTCAACATTGTCAAAACATGAGCACATAGTTTATAAAATTACATATGATGTACCTTCATCAAACTAATTGTTCATCAATCTGTTTCAAAAGCTTCTTGCACACAACAAATATATTCTTAATACTTCAATTCTACAACTCAATTCTCGTGTCAGTTCTGGGTACCCGAGTGTAAGAACTGAGAACCGAACCAAGTAATCAGTTCTGAAAATTTTGTCCCAGAATCGAACCGAGACACATGAGAACCAACCCAAACCGGTCGATTCGGTTCGGTTCCGATCCGGTTCTCAACTTTTCTGTTATCTTTGCACACCATTTATGTGTACATAGCTATAACATTTCTGATAGCATGTAACATTACTGATGTTTTACTGAATTTTTAGTCATCTACATTTTTTGTAAAAAAACCATGAAAGTGAACTAAATTCGGTATTTCTCCTGGACGTCCGGGCTGTGCTTCTTCTCTCAGCAGCATCGGAATAAAGGCGCACATAAGGAACTGACCCTCCTTCCCTTTGCCTCCCCTCGAAATGCTGAAGGCAAAATTGCTAAATGAAACTGCCCGGCTCTTGCACTAAATCCTCTCATTCAAATTTGAGCATCATGCCCCCGTCAAAAGTTCATCTTTTCTGCACCGATAAATTGCTGTAGGACCATCCCTTCTGAATTTTGACACGCGGGAAAGAGGAAGAGAGAGAGTGGGAGAGCGGTCACATGCATGCGCGCGTGCTGTATGCTGACAAGTTACAACTACCGCAATCACGTGCCTGTATGCTCAGGGAATGTCGCACGCAGAGCCAAGGAATAGAAAGGAAATAATTAGCCGCAAATGGCTACATAATATATTTATATACAATCATAGACAGAGAAACAGATATATATTTATATACAATCATAGACAGAGAAATAGAGAGAGAACTTGAGAAATGACTGAAGAGAGAGAGAGAGGGAGAGAGAGAAGGAGAAGCTGACGAGGGAGAGAGAGAGAGAGAGGGAGGGAGAGAGGGAGAGAGGGAGAGAGGGAGAGAGAGTAATGAAAACATAACTGGTGTGAGAGGTGCAACACTGCAACGTGTGTTCCTAAAGAAGACAGCAGACAGGTCTCTTTCGGCGGCTTCGCTTTTTCGTTCTCTGACCTATGACTTTGTTTATATATGATTATTATTAGAAATACCTGCATAAAGCACGAAAAAATGGTGATTATTATTGTCACTATAATTTTAACTAGTCAAATAATATTTTTTTACTAATTTTTCGTGTTTTTTAAAAATACGTCTTGTACATATATTTTTTCGAAAAATGTTCAACACTAAAGTTGTAGATCTCGACGAGATCTATAACTTTCGTGTTGAACACTTTTCCTAATAATCCATGTACAATACGTACTTTGAAAAATACATCCAGATTTTGTGTCTTTTAGAAATATGTCTTGTACATGCATTTTTAGGAAAGATGTTCAACACGAAAGTTATAGATCTCAATAACTTTAGTGTTGAACATTTTTCTTAAAAATGAATGTACAAAGCAAATTTCCAAAAAACGTGAGACATTAGTAGAAAATGTTGTGTGACGTATGTACAACCTCGTGTCCGGCGAGCGGGTCCCGCCAGGGAGGTCGAGCGGACCTGGTCCCGCGACCCGCACCCAAACGGCGAAACAGATATACGGCAGAAGGGCTGGCCCGCTCCCGCCCATTTCAGGCGAGCGAGCCGGCGAGGCGAGCGAGCGGGTCGCGCGAAGAGTCCTTGGCCAGAGCAGATGAGTTTGGCGACCCGCGACCAGCGAGTCGATCGGGGTCGCGGTGACCGCCGACCAACCCCCGCACGCGACCTGGCTGCCGGTCCGCCCGGCAGAAGACGAGCAGGTCGCGACGGTCCGGCTCGCGCTCGCCCAGGGAGGATAGGTGAGCCACTAGAGCCAGGTCGCGCCCGCCTCCCGCGGAGGGGAATTGGAGGCGAGCTGACTCCCCGTGGGGTGCGAATAGCTACTCAGGACAGCGAAGCTTCGCTGTTGGCAGACCAGGCCGGACTGCGCATAGCCACTTAGAACAGCGGAGTTTGGCTGTTGGCAGACCCAACCAGGGGCTTTTTGATATTTTTAGGTCAGTCCTTCTAGTTATTGGCAGTTCAGATTCCAAAAAACTATAAATAAGACCCAAGGGGTACCTCAGAGGGGACGCTTTCAGTGCCTCCTTACTCTCATTCTCAAGTGCTCTCTGAGGATACCTTAGCTCGGTTTCTGGCTAAGGAGGGGAAGCGCTCAGAGATCTTCCGGGTTTGTGGTGGGACCTCCCCGCCGAGTCCTTGGGTCTGTTCTTTCTTGTCTCTTTCGTTGTTTTTCTTGCAGGAGCAAAGTAGGCGCGAGACCACCCCTTCCTCAAGGGTCGAACTCCACAAGAGGCCGGATTCCGGTTTCAACATCTTGGTGCGGTGAGCGTGGAGAGTGGTCAGTGCGGAAAAGCTTCGGCGAGCTCAATGACGGGAGGACAAGGATCTGACAGGCAGGACTCGCCGCCCCCTCCGCCTCTCGCAACGGTGGGAATGTTTGAAGACTTCAGGAACGAGGTGTTGGGCCTCGTCAAGATCGCACTCGGCGTGCGGGCCGAGTGCTCGACTCCGGCAGCACAGATCGCGGCCGCCCCCTCTTTGGGCGAGGACGCCCCTGGCCGGCGAGCTGGAAAGGAAGTGGCCGAGGAAGGCCGAGGGGGCGAGCTCTCGGGGCGCGAGCTTTTCCCCGGCTCGGCAAGCCGAGGCAGGTTCGGCGAGCTGGGTCCGCGAGATTCGCCGGCTCGCCCAGTGGGGGGATGCAGTCCTTTCAGCGAGCTGGTTCCTCAGCACCAGTACCAGAAGGGTTCAGGGAGCCCGAGATGTCCTATTACACCGGGAAGGGAGACCCGGTCCAGCACGTCCAATGGTTCGAAGACGTGGTCTCCATCCGTCAGATGTCGGACGGATTCAAGTGCCGTCTATTCGCCATCACCCTCCGAGAGAAGGCAAGGGAGTGGTTCCACCAGCTCCCGGCTAGTTCCATCTACTGTTTTGAAGACCTGCGCCGAGGATTCATGCTGAGGTTCACTACTTCGAAGAAGAGGAAGAAGGAGTCTGAGTCCTTGTTCCACATAAAGCAGGGGGGTGAACGAGACGTTGGGGAGCTACGTGGACCGATTTTAGGAGGAGGTCACCCAGGTCCAGGAGATGCCGGGCCATAGTCTGATGATGGCCTTCACCCTGGGCTTGCAGCAAGGGTTCTTCCGAATGGAGCTGAAGAGAGTTCCCCCTCTCGCCTACGAGGAGTTGATGGAGAGGGCGGCTAGAGAGGTCGACGGGGAGGCGTCGAACCCGGAATTCGCAAGGAAGCTGGCCAGGTGGGCGACGGAGGAAGAAAAGGAGTCGAAGGGAGGAAGGGGACAGGAAGAGAGAAGAGGGGAGCCCAGGCAGAGGGAGCAGAGGCAGCTTCAAGGACAACATCCGGGGTGGGGGCGTCAGGAGCCCGACCGTCAGCTGGGCTGGAGACCAGAGTGGCAGGGGCAGGGGACACAGAGAGGGAACTTCGGAAGGGGTCACTATCAGGGGAGGCAGGACCAGTTCCACCCACCGGGCTGGAGGCAGGGTCACCGGCCCCGGCTCCCTGATCAGGAGGAGGCCATGGCCATAGCATTGGGAGCGAGGAGGGGGATCATGAGGAGAAGGAGAAGAGAGTTCAGGGTGGAGCTGTCATATTGCGACTTCCATCAGGAAGAGGGGCACGCAACAGCCACGTGCCCGGAATTCTTGGAGATGAGAGGGAATAGGGGGCGACAACAGCAGCAGGAGGAGGCGCGGCAAGAAGTGAGGATCGAGGAGGTCCTGCCTCGGGCAGAGGAGGATCGTTGCGAGGACCGGGTTGATGTCGGGACCCGAGGAGGGATCAGCGTGATCCACGGGGGGGTGGGGATCGAGGCTTCCCGCAAGGCAAGCCTCCACACCATGTACCGGCGGAGCGTCGCCTCTACATCCCAAACCCCGCCCCCGGAGGAGAGGATCACCTTCTCCAGAAGTGATATGCCAGACCACGAGGATCCGTTCTGTGATGCGCTGGTCATCAAGGCCGCCATCGAGAACTTCACTGTCTCTCGGATCCTCGTGGACAACGGGAGCTCCATCAACGTCGTCTTCAAAAAGGCATTTGACGCGATGCAAGTGGAGGCTAAGAGGGTGTTGGCCTCGGATGGGCCCTTGTTCGGGTTCTCGGGAGAAAGGAAGGAAGTAGAGGGAGGCGTTGGCCTCCATGTCACCCTGGGGGGGCAGTCCCGAAACTGCAAGTTCATCATTGTGGACGCCCCCAGCAGCTACAACGCAATCTTTGGGAGGCCCCTGATCAGCGCCTTCCGCTGCGTCCCCTCATCTTTCCATCAGTGCTTGAAGTTCAACGCCGAGGGGGTGCAGGTCAGGGTTAGGGGGACCCAAAGGTGGCACGGGAGTGCTATGTCACTGCGGTGAACACCATCTCTTGGCAAGAGGGAGCCGAGGAGATGGGGCGGAGGATGGAGGAAGTCGAGCAGGAAGCAGGAGGGGAGGAGCTGGGAGTGAAGGACTGCGCAGAGAAGGCGGTAGGAGGAGATCTGGAGGAGGTGGCCGAAGTAAGAGCCGTGGGGGAGAGATGGAGGTAGAGGTCCCCGTTCCGGAGGAAGGGGACGCCGAAGGATGGGGGGAGCGGTCCAGGCTGGAGGCGGCAGAAGAAGTGGTGGAGCTGGAGGTGCTCACCCGGGGAGGAAGGATGGAGAAGATCCGCGTCAGCGGAGGGCTGACCCCGGGGGACCAAGACAGGATGCTGGAGTGCATCCAGAAGAACGTGGACATCTTCGCCTGGAGCGCCGCGGAGATGCCGGGGGTTGACGCGGATGTGGCCTGCCACCGCCTCAACTTGGACCCGGGGACACGCCCCGTCCAGCAGAAAAAGAGATCCACGGCGGACAAGCTGGCGGAACCCATCAGGGAGGAGGTGGCGAAGCTTCTCAAAGCTGGCTTCGTGTCCGAAATTCAGTACCCCGGCTGGGTCTCCAACGTTGTGATGGTCAAAAAAGGAGACGGCCGCTGGCGATTGTGTATCGATTTTTCCCTTCTTAATAAAGCTTGTCCTAAGGACTGTTATCCTTTGCCTCGGATCGACGCGCTGGTTGACTCAGCCGTCGACTTTTCTGTAATGAGTTTTTTAGATGCCTTTTCAGGTTACCATCAGATCAGGATGCACCCCCGGACATCAAGGATGTCTCATTCATCACAGGGGACGGCTGCTACTGCTACAAGATGATGCCATTCGGGCTGAAGAACGCCGGGGCCACCTACCAAAAAATGATGGACAGGGTCTTCAAGGAGCAAAGGGGGAGGAACTTGGAGGTGTACGTGGACGACCTCATGATCAAAAGCCGGGATGTGGACTCCCACCTCCGGGACTTGGAAGAGACCTTCGCCACCCTACGCAGATACAAGATGCGGCTGAATCCCCTCAAGTGTGTCTTTGGGGCCGACCGGGGGAAGTTCCTGGGGCATCTCCTCACCCCCGCGGGGGTCGAGCCGAATCCAGACAAGGTCAAGGCTATATTGGAGCTAGGGTCCCCGCGGAATGCAAAGGAGGTCCAACGGTTGACAGGGAAGCTAGCAGGGCTGAGTCGCTTCCTTTCTCGGGCAGGGGAGAAGTGCTCCCCCTTCTTCAAAACGCTAAGGGGAGGCCAGAGGTTCTAATGCACCAAGGAATGCGAGGAGGCCTTCCAGGCCCTCAAGGCGCAGTTGACACAGGCTCCGCTGCTTCAGGGGCCGAAGGGGGGTGAGGATTTGTTCTTATATCTCGGGGTCGGGGCAGAGGCCTTGAGCTCCGTCTTGGTGCGTGAAGAAGGGAAGAGGCAGCTCCCTATCTATTACGTCAGCCGGGTCCTGAGGAAGGCCGAGCTCCGGTATCCGATCTTGGAGAAGCTTGCATTCGCACTAATCATCTCGGCTCGGAGGCTACGACCTTACTTCCAGGCACACTCGATCCGAGTGGTGACCGAACATCCTCTCCGCAACATCTTCGAGGGGTGGAGCATTCAGGCCAGCTAGCCAAGTGGTCGGTGGAGCTGAGCGAGTTCGATGTCTCCTTCGTCCTGCGGCTCTCGATCAAAGCTCAGGCGATGGCTGACTTCCTGGCCGACTACGTGGTAGAAGTAGCGGAGGAGGAGCTCACCCGCCCGACTCCTTGGAAGGTGAGGGTGGATGGAGCCTCAGGAAGACATTCTCTTAGAGTAGGAGTGGTTCTGGAAAGCCCTCAAGGGACTCAGATTGAGCAGACGGTGGTGGTGCATTTTCCCATTACCAACAACCAGGCCGAGTACGAAGCAGTGATAGCGGGGCTGCGCCTGGCCAGGGAGTTGGGGGTGCTGGATGTGGAGGTCCTAACCGACTCCATGGTGGTGGCTTCCCAGATCAACGGGGAGTTCGAAGCAAGGGAGCCCGCTCTGAAGTTATACTTGGCCAAACTGAAGGGGGTCATAGGGACCTTCCAGACCTTCTCCATCCGACACGTGTCAAGGAGAGAGAATGACCAGGCCGACCAGCTCGCAAAGCATGGCCCCCGGGTGGGGGGCACCATCACCGACCTGTTCCGCCCCTCCATCAAAGAAGGGGAGCTCATGGAGATCGACCAGCAGCCTTCATGGATGGATCCAGTAGTAGTTTTCCTCTCCACGGGAGAGTATCCGGAGGGAGTAGACAGGAAGATGCTGAGGCACAAGTCCGCTTACTACCTCCTTAAAGACGGGCAGCTATACAGGAAGACCCTCTCCGGGATGCTGGCTCGCTGCGTAGCCTAGGGTGAGGCGCAGAGGATCTTAGAAGAAGTGCACTCCGGGGAGTGCGGGAGTCATTCCGGGAGTCGGACCCTGGAGGGGAGGATAGTCAGGCAAGGGTATTTCTGGCCCACCCTGTGCCGAGACGCCGCGGAGTTCGCAAGGAGATGTCATAAGTGCCAGCTGTTTGCCCCCCTCCAGCTATAGCCGGCCCAACAGCTCAAGAGTATCACGGCCCCCTGGCCCTTTGCAATCTGGGGAATGGATTTGGTTGGACCGTTCCCCAGGCCAGCGGTCAGAGAAGGTTCCTCCTAGTGATGATCGACTACTTCTCGAAGTGGATGGAGGTGAAGGCGTTGGCCAAGGTGACCTCCCAAGTGATCAGGAACTTCGTTTGGGGGGAGATCATCTGTCGCCATGGGCTACCCCAGGCCATCGTCACCGACAACGGCCCCCAGTTGGCCAGTGCCGAGTTCACCAGCTTCTGCGAGCAGCTTGGAATCGACCTCAGGTTCGCCTCGGTCCACCACCCCAGGAGAAACGGGCAGGTGGAGGCCGCGAACAAGATCATCGTCAATCTCCTCAGGAAAAAAGTGGAAAACTTGAGGGGGAGCTGGGTGGAGCAGCTCCCCGCAGTTCTTTGGGCCCTAAGAACCACCCCTAACACGGCCATGAGGGAGACCCCCTTCAAGCTCTCCCATGGGTGCGAGGCGGTGCTCCCCATAGAATTTGAAGTCCAAACGCCGCGAGTCGGGGCGACCAGAGAGGGCCGAGAGGAATGGCGAGCCGAGAACGAGGGGGAACTGAGACTCTCCCTTGACATGGTGGAGGAATTGAGGGACCTTTCGGCCGTTCGACAGGAGGAGGTAAAGAGAAGGATGGCCAAATACTTCGACAAGCATGTCAGGGTCAAGCAGTTCGCGGAAGGAGACCTGGTGCTGAAGAAGGTGGACGCGGCAGGAAGGTCAGCGTCCGTTGGAAAGCTCAACCCCAGCTGGGAGGGGCCATTCATTGTGAAGGAAGCTTTGAAGTCAGGGGGCTATCGGCTCCAAAATGTAGAGGGCGAGACCCTGAGTCTCACCTGGAGTGGAGACGACCTGAAGAGGTTTTTTCCCTAAGCACCTGTAAGCAACACGATTTGTTATAATGAATTCCTTTTTCTCCCCCCCCCCAGAATTGCCATAGCCAGCTTGCACAGAGAATTGGAATGAGTTTGGACCCCGAGAAGATCCCGCTGCCAGGCTCTCACCTAGCTGGCAGGGCCGGAAGTCACCCGGTGTCATCCCTAGCCTCGAGAAGATCCCGCTGCCAGGCTCCCACCTAGCTGGCAGGGCCGGAAGTCACTCGATGGAATGAGTTTGGACCCCGAGAAGATCCCGCTGCCAGGCTCTCACCTAGCTGGCAGGGCCGGAAGTCACTCGGTGTCATCCCTAGCCTCGAGAAGATCCCGCTGCCAGGCTCCCACCTAGCTGGCAGGGCCGGAAGTCACTCGATGGAATGAGTTTGGACCCCGAGAAGATCCCGCTGCCAGGCTCTCACCTAGCTGGCAGGGCCGGAAATCACTCGGTGTCATCCCTAGCCTCGAGAAGATCCCGCTGCCAGGCTCCCACCTAGCTGGCAGGGCCGGAAGTTACTCGATGGAATGAGTTTGGACCCCGAGAAGATCCCGCTGCCAGGCTCTCACCTAGCTGGCAGGGCCGAAAGTCACTCGGTGTCATCCCTAGCCTCGAGAAGATCCCGCTGTCAGGCTCCCACCTAGCTGGCACGGCCGGAAGTCACTCGATGGAATGAGTTTGGACCCCGAGAAGATCCCGCTGCCAGGCTCTCACCTAGCCGGCAGGGTCGGAAGTCACTCGGTGTCATCCCTAGCCTCGAGAAGATCCCGCTGCCAGGCTCCCACCTAGCTGGCAGGGCCGGAAGTCACTCGATGGAATGAGTTTGGACCCCGAGAAGATCCCGCTGCCAGTCTCTCACCTAGCTGGCAGGGCCGGAAGTCACTCGGTGTCATCCCTAGCCTCGAGGAGATCCCGCTGCCAGGCTCCCACCTAGCTGGCAGGGCCGGAAGTCACTCGATGGAATGAGTTTGGACCCCGAGAAGATCCCGCTGCCAGGCTCCCACCTAGCTGGCAGGGCCGGAAGTCACTCGGTGTCATCCCTAGCCTCGAGAAGATCCCGCTGCCAGACTCTCACCTAGCTGGCAGGGCCGGAAGTCACTCCATGGCAATAACTTACAACCCAGAACAAGTCACGCTGCCGGACTCCCACCTAGCCGGCGAGGCCGGGAACTACTCAAACGATGTTAACAACAGGTCGGAATCACAAAAGTTTATCAAAAAGGGGAGGGGTCTAACACAGCCCCCCCAGCCCCAGGAAAGGCGGCCGAGCGGAGACGAGAACCTGGGCGAGAGTTCGCAAGAAATTAGGCAATACAGACGAGGGACGAGCCGGTTCGCCTCGCTCGGCGGGCGAGTAGCCGCCTCATCGGGGGCGGGCCGCAGGGGCAGGTCGCGTCGCACGGCAATAGCAAATGTATAAATAAGGCGGGCGAGAGAGCATTTATAGAAGCAACAATAGCTGAAAAAGACGAAGTATAGGCGCAGCCCGCGCGTACATCTCAAAACAGGTAAACATAGATAATAATATACATCTAAAAAATAAATGTCAAAAGGCAGGGGAGACGCGAGATCCGGGGCAAGAAGTCCTAAAGGGGCACGGGGAGAAATATCGCCGGTACCACGTCTTCCGCTGAGAGTTCCGCCGCCTCGCTCGTAAGGAGATCCGCGCGTCGCAGCATTTGCATCGTATACTTCGCGGCGCTGGCGGCGTTCTTTTGCATCAGCACTTCCAAGTCGTAGTCGGAGTGGTGCTCGAGCGGACAGACCCTGCTGTCTGGAGGAGGGACAGCGGCGGTGGCCTTTAGCTCGCGTACCCGCGCCTCCAACGCCGCTTTGTCTTGACCAAGGGTGGCGATCCCGGCACCCATCCAGCTCGTCGTCGCCGCATCCTAGGGAAAGGAAGGAGAAGAATCGTGAGCTGAATTCGCGAGAAGGGGCGGTAGTTCAGGGTGAGTACGTACCACCCCGCCCAGGTACTGCGCGAGGGTCTCCTTTGCCGCGTCGGCCCGCCTCCTCTGAAGGTTCGCGTCCTCCTGAGCGAGCTTCTGAGCCTCCTCCCTCTCGTCCGCCAGCTTCTTCAGGGAGGTGGCGTTCCGCTCCAGCTGAGTGCAGCGCCTCCCTACCATATGAGCTAGCTCCAGGCCGCGTAGCTGGGCCCGCGCGCTTTCGTGAACCAGTACTCGCGTCGCCTCCTTGTCGTATATGGCGGCGTCTTCTCGCGAGTACAGGCCGAACGAGAAGTTGTAGGCCTCCCCGCCGATGGTGTCCTGCTCCATCCAGCTCGGCAGCAATGTCGAGATCGCGGCGCGATTTGACTCCTTGTCAAACGAAAGGAGCGGAGCGCCGAGCTCGTCCAGATATCTCTCGACGTAGCCAAAGTTGCGGTGACCCCTCGGCACCGGCTTCGCAGCAGCTTGAGACCCGTCCGGCGGCGCGGAGGTGCCCACCGCCCGGTCCGGGGTATCGCTGGTCGAAGCAACCAGCGAGGGGGAAGGGCCCTCGGCCGGAGGGTCCACGGGGGCCTTGCCTTTCCTTTGGCTCGCGGCGGGTTGTTGACCCGCGGTCTTCGCCACCTTCGGCGGAGGGGTGGGGTGTCCGCCACCCGGCCGCTTCTTGGCCGGGACTGACGGGATGTCGTGCTGAGCGGCATCCGCAGCCTGAGCTCGGGCGAGAACCCCGGTGGGAATCCGAGCGCTCTCGTAAGGGGGGGGGGGGTGAAGAGGGATGTCGCGCTCGCCTGCCAGGAAGAAGGGGTGAGGTAAAGGAAAAAAGAGGGGTAAGGTACAACAGCGGCGAGTGGCAAACCTCCCCCTGGCGGGACGGCGGCGAGGTCGTCCAGATGGCGGCGCAGGTACGCGACCTCAAAATTCTTCCCGGCAAAGAACGCGCACAAGTCGGCTTCATGACCGCCTAGGCTCGGCGGCCGGTAGCTCGCCTCGCTAAGCTGCACCGGCGAGAAGGGAACGTTGCCGAAATCCCCTTTGACGAAAAGGAACTTTTTGAGGCAATTGTGACTCTTATTGACTGTCTCCCGCACCTTGAGGTGGGCGCTGGAGAAGTAGGCGCTCCCGTCCCGATTCGCCCGGAAGGAGAACAGCTTCCGGAAAACGGCGAGGCTGAACTCCACTCGCTCCTCTCGCAGGAAGCAGGCGAACCCCACCATGACGGCTATGGAGTTCGGGGTCATCTGACCCAGGACGACCCCGAAGTATTTCAGTACCTGGCGCACCTCGGGCCACAGGGGGAGTCGCAAGCCCACCTCAAAGTGAGCTAGCGGGATGGCGAGCTCATCCCTGGATATCGAGTTGTGATCTTTTCCCCATCCCGGGCCGTCTCGCAGAAAAGCTCGGCGGCACGTGGTCGCTAAGAGCATCCAGGTACTCGCGCTCAGAGATGACAGCGTGAGGAAATCGTGCTCTGAGAAAGTCCAAGCGCACTTACTTCGTCCGTCCACATCGCCGCCGCCTCCGCCCATGCCCATCAGATCGCCGCCGAACGTGCGAGACAGATCCAGAAGGCAAGCGCGAACCGTACTTCGCGGGAAAGAGGAAGCGAGAGGACGTTTGGAATCGGTGAGGAAATAAGGCCGGCAAGGCCTATTTATAGGGAAAGAGAAAGGGCGGGAAACTTCCCGCCGAAAGAGGGGTGCAGATAGCAAAATCAGCCCAACGGTTCGACTTCCCCGAGCGCAACCGCACCCCAAAGGCCGATCAGGCGCGGGTCTCGCCCGGCCGCGTCCGCGGAAGACCCGAGCGGGCGAGTCTCGGCCCGCACCTGCCCGGGATTCCGCGCGAGTCGGGAGGCTCCCGCCTGGCGAGCTCCTCGGCTCGCCCTCGCCCCCCCGATCAGCCGAGGGGAAGAGCGGATCTTTCCCTTAACCCGCCCGCAGAAAGCAAGAGCAGCAGCATGATATTTTCAATAAGCCTCAGCAGTAAAAAGTTAGGCCCATAGGCGGCAAAAAGAGTCGCGAGTGGTTACAAATACAAGATAACTTGGAATAACAGCACCCCGCGGTATCCCGCGAGCGGGGGCAGAAGGCTGGATCAGTACTCGACACTTCCACCTGTGCCGCCGCTTCGTTCCCGATCGCGCGGCACGCGAGGGTCGTGGTAATCGCGAACCGCCAACCAGCTCCCGCTCACCCACCAGCCCGATCTGCTCTGTGGCGCTCCTAAGATGCCCCTCGGCTCGCGCAATATGCACGCCTGGTGAAGTGACATCGTCGTCTTCCGCTGCGCGTGGGAGTCCCTCCAAGGCCGCGAGCCGGGCCTCGGTCTCGGCCTTGTCTTCATCGACCCTCTTCACGATCTCCTGCAGCAGCAGCGTGTGTTTTTGAACAGCGCGTCACCTGCCTCTTCATCCCCACCGCATCGGACGGGTCGCCCAGGTAATCAGAGACACTGTCCACATCGGGCGAAGGTGAATCCCCTTCGCTCGTCTCATTTTCGAGGAGGCCCTGTTATAGCCTACAAACGGGCGAGTCAAAAGGAGCGAACAAGGACAAAGCCAACGGTAAATACCAGCTCATCAGGGTTGGCACGTCGCCCGCGCCGACGGATGGGCGAGAAGAGCCCGACCGACCCTGAAAGGTTTCTCCCTCGAGGGTCTCAAGAGATTTTCCCAGTCCGTGGGAAGCCGGCGGGCGGGGGGTTTCCGGAGGTGGGCGGTCCAGACCTGGGGAACTAGTGACCCTCTCTGGCGACAAGCGAGGGGGCGATCCTCTCCTCTCCCCCGTTCCCCGCCTCTTCGCGAGGAATTGCCTGCAAAACAAAAAATCAGAGGTACAGCGATAATCCGCGGAAGGTCACGTACCCCAGGGACGACCTCAACAGCCGCCGCCGAGCTGGAGCCCGGACATTCCACGCCAGAGACCGCCTAACAATCTTTCCCTTCGCCGGCCTAAAGAGAGGGCCGGGAGACCCACGCGCTAGCCAAGAGGCGGCCTCGAGGGCCTCCTCCTGAGTCTTCAGCCCCGCTGCCGGCCAGGCGAGCTCGCACATCTTCGCTGACCTGCATCGAGAGACTAAAGTCTGCTCAAAGAAATGAAGGGACCTGGGGAGCCTCCTCCAGGCAGCGGTATGTATTTATAGCCGAACAGTGGGGCCCCACCAGAAGATTCCCTGCCAGCTCAGCACAATGCTCGCCGAACACGGCGGTTGGATGATTCTTTCCGAGCTTGAATCAAGCTCAAAAAGAGCGGGGATTGTGTACAACCCCGTGTCCGGCGAGCAGGTCCCGCCAGGGAGGTCGAGCGGACCTGGTCCCGCGACCCGCACCCAAACGGCGAAACAATATACGGCAGAAGGGCTGGCCCGCTCCCGCCCATTTCAGGCGAGCGAGCGGCGAGGCGCGCGAGCGGGTCGCGCAAGAGTCCTTGCCAGAGCATATGAGTTTGGCGCCCGCCACCAGACAGTGAGTCGATCGGGGTCGCGGTGACCCGCCGGCCAACCCCCGCACGCGACCTGGCTGCGGGTCCGCCCGGCAGAGACGAGCAGGTCGTGAGGTCCGGCTCGCGCTCGCCCAGGGAGGATAGGTGAGCCACTAGAGCCAGGTCGCGCGCCCAAGCCTCCCGCGGAGGGGAATTGAAGGCGAGCTGACTCCCTGTGGGGTGCGAATAGCTACTCAGACAGCGGAGCTTCGTTGTTGCAGACCAGGCCGGACTGCGCATAGCCACTTAGAACAGCGGAGTTTGGCTGTTGGCAGACCCAACAGGGCTTTTTAGTATTTTCAGGTCAGTCCTTCTGGTTATTGGCAGTTCAGATTCCAAAAACTATAAATAAGACCCAAGGGATACCTCAGAGGGGACGCTTTCAGTGTCTCCTTACTCTCATCTCAAGTGCTCTCTGAGGATACCTTAACTCGGTTTCTGGCTAAGGAGGGGAAGCGCTCAGAGATCTTCCGGGTTTGTGATGAGACCTCCCCGCCGAGCCCTTGGGTCTGTTCTTTCTGTCTCTTTCTTTCGTTGTTTTTCTTGCAGGAGCAAGTAGGCGCGAGACCACCCCTTCCCCAAGGGTCGAACTCCACAAGAGGCCGGATTCCGGTTTCAACAACGTACTAGCCAAAACTGTAGTGCTAATAACAATCCCCCAAAAATTTTGGGTGTGTATCTCGTGTCTTTCTTTAGGTGCTCGCGCGAGTCTTGGTTGTATGATCGACAATTGAATGGTTCAAAATATGCTTGTTTTTTCATTTTGTTTTTAAATATTAATATGATATTATTTGGTGTAACGTTATATTGCCGATCATACCACCAGACTCGGGTGAGCAGGCTAAAAAAGTTCGAGATAACTCCAGGGTGCGAAATGAATATTTCTATAAGCAAACTCGTCTGCGGTCCTGCTTAGCATTTTTATATTTATGAAACCTACAATAGTATGTAGACAAGTTTTCAAATAAGCACAAGGACTTTGCCTGTTTTATAGGCAGCGGCCACTCAAGCATACCTATTTCTCTATTAGTACTTTTTAGATATATAATAATTTAATTATTTTTTGGGGAAATTTCATAAAGAGTAGCCAGCAAGGATAAGCATAGAGGAGAAATGACCCACTCAAAATGGCTTAAATTTTGTGTACAGGGGGTGTATCATGCTTATGATCCCTAAATAAATATTCAATTCCCTACACAGTTACGGAAATATCTCTCCCCTAATTTTTCCTTTTCGCGCTCTTTCTGATTTCGCGACCTAGCCGCCGCCCTCCGGAGGCCGTAAACTCGCCTTTCTGTGATTCGATCATCATCGTCTTTCCAATTTCAGAAAACGTGGAAATGCATCCCGATGTCCACACTGCTCCTATATTAGACGACGAAAACGATGTTTTCGCCCTTGCAGACCATTGTTCCTCTTCAGTATTAGGTTCCAACGCAGGCTCCAGTGCAGGCGGTAGTTTGCCGACTGCAAATCCAGGTTTATGTCGGCCATTTTTTGATGTTTTCTGCCGATTACATAGCTCAATTTTCTAATGTATGTATATTTATGTATCCAGGTGATTTGAACAAACCTCATAATGGCCAAATAAGTGATTCCTCAATATCTTCCCAAACAACTGTAATTCGTTTTCTCCTTCTAATTTTTCTCTTCTTCATATATGACCTAGATTGCATTTCAGTGATCTTTCTGTGTTGTAATTATTGTTAGATCTGAAATCTCTTCGCAGCAAATGTAAATTTCGACTGTAATTGAAAGAACAAAGTTTATTTTAACTTTAATTAAAAGAAGAAAGCTAGACTGTAAATTTGAAAAAACAAAACGAGGTTTTTTTTGAATTGTAAGTATCTCAATTTTTATACTATAAAAAGAACTGTCTTTTTAACTGTAATTGAAATAACAAATTTGATGTTTACTTTAATTGAAAGTAGAAAATTGGACTGTTAATTTGGACTGTAAAAAATAAGTTTTTTTGAACTGTAAGTATCTCAAAATTTAAACAGTAAAACAACTTACTTTTTACACTGTATTTGAAAAAATAAAGTGGATTTTAACTTTAATTGAAAGAAGATAGCTGAACTGTAAATTTGGAAGTAGGTTTTTTTGAACTGTAAGTATCTCAAAATTTGGACTGTAAAAAGAACTGTCCTTTGAACTGTATTTGAAAAAACAAAATTGATTTTAACTTTAATTGAAAGAAGAAAGCTGGACTGTTAATTTGGACTGTAAAAGTAAGTTTTTTTGAACTGTAAGTATCTCAAAATTTGAACTGTAAAAAGAATTGTCTTTTGGACTGTATTTAAAAGAACAAAGTTGATTTTAACTTTAATTGAAAGAAGATAGCGGTAATGTAAATTT